>CM029603.1:50299910-50899910 GCA_017311375.1 Mytilus coruscus | reverse complement strand
AAATAAAATAAGTGTAAGAAAAAAAAATTGTATCAGAAAAAAAAATTGAATCATAATTTCCTGTCAATATGCACATCTACATAGTATGTCCTTATTATCTACACAGTTTCATGAAATTCTGTTGTGTGGTTTCAGAGGAGTTGCGATGACAAACTGTTGCAAAAGTACATTGAAGCAAATAAGTTCAAAGGGGCGTAACTCCTGGAAAAAAAAATTGAATCGTAAATTCCTGTCGATATGCACATCTACATAGTATGTCCTTATTATCTGAAAAGGTTTCATGAAATTCTGTTGTGTGGTTTGAGAGGAGTTGCGATGACAAAAGGTTGCAGTAGTATATTGGGCAAATAAGTTCAAAGGGGCGTAACTCCTGGAAAAAAAATTGAATCGTAATTTCCTGTCGATATGCACATCTACGTAGTATGTCCTTATTATCTGAAAAGGTTTTATGAAATTCTGTTGTGTGGTTTAAGAGGAGTTGCGATGACAAAAGGTTGCAGTAGTATATTGGGCAAATAAGTTCAAAGGGGCGTAACTCCTGGAAAAAAATTGAATCATAATTTCCTGTCGATATGCACATCTACGTAGTATGTCCTTATTATCTGAAAAGGTTTCATGAAATTCGGTTGTGTGGTTTGAGAGGAGTTGCGATGACAAACTGTTGCAGTAGTACATTAAAGTAAATAAGTTCAAAGGAGCGTAACTCCTTGAAAAAAAATTGAATCGTAATTTCCTGTTGATATGCACAACTACATAGTATGTCCTTATTATCTAAAAAGGTTTTGTGAAATCCTGTTGTGTGGTTTGAGAGGAGTTGTGATGACAAGAAACAGGACGGACGGGTCAAAAACATTATACCCTTCGCAACTTGTTGCGTGGGGTATAATAAAATTTTGACAAGAATTGTACCATGAGAGTGCTAACGAGGCCATTTTCCATAAATTTAATATTTCCAAGGGGCATAACTCTTCTGAAAAAAGTCAATCCGCCACCATTTTAAAACTTTCCAAGATATTGCTGATATTTACCTATAGTATAAGTTTTATAAAATTCGGACAAGAATTGTACAAGTGAGAGCGCTAACGACACCATTTTCCATAAATTTAATATTTCCAAGGGGCATAACTCTTTTCAAAAAAGTCACTCGGCCACCATTATAAAACATGTCCAAGATATTGCTGATATTAACCTATAGTATAAGTTTTATAAAAATCTGGCAAGAATTGTACCTGTGAGAGCGCCAACGAGGCCATTTTCCATAAATTTAATATTTCCAAGGGGCATAACTACTTTAAAAAAAGTCGATCGTCCACCATTTTAAAACTTGTTCAAGATATTGCTGATATTAACCTATAGTATAAGTTTTATAAAAATCTGGCAAGAATTGTACCCATGAGAGCACTAACAAGACTGGACGGACACCCGGTATTTCCATGTCCCAAACAACGCGTTACGCAGGGGACAATAATAATTATGTGGATGACACAGTCAAATATATTTATGGTTACTATCGACAAACAATTTTTAAACTGAACTTTAACCTAATGTTTCATAATCTAAACATTCATTCTTTGGGCCAGGTGAGAGATAGGCAAGGGTAAAACTTAATGCCCCCTCCACTACGGCGAGGGCATAAAAATGAGTCCATTTATCAGTAAGATAAAGAAAAATGAAAATGAATATTTTTTAAATTTTGCTCTCGATATTGTATTTTGTCATAAATGAAAGAACCTTAGTGAGCACGCTCACATACCCCACGTCCCCACATTGTCATTGGAAAAATAAAATAAGTGTAAGAAAAAAAATTCTATCAGAAAAAAAAAATTGAATCATAATTTCCTGTCAATATGCACATCTACATAGTATGTCCTTATTATCTACACAGATTCATGAAATTCTGATGTGTGGTTTCAGAGGAGTTGCGATGACAAACTGTTGCAGAAGTACATTGAAGCAAATAAGTTCAAAGGGGCGTAACTCCTGGAAAAAAAATTGAATCGTAATTTCCTGTCGATATGCACATTTACGTAGTATGTCCTTATTATCTGAAAAGGTTTCATGAAATTCTGTTGTGTGGTTTGAGAAGAGTTGCGATGACAAAAGGTTGCAGTAGTATATTGGGCAAATAAGTTCAAAGGGACGTAACTCCTGGAAAAAAAATTGAATCGTAATTTCCTGTCGATATGCACATCTATGTAGTATGTCCTTATTATCTGAAAAGGTTTCATGAAATTCTGTTGTGTGGTTTGAGAAGAGTTGCGATGACAAAAGGTTGCAGTAGTATATTGGGCAAATAAGTTCAAAGGGGCGTAACTCCTGGAAAAAAAATTGAATCATAATTTCCTGTCGATATGCACATCTACGTAGTATGTCCTTATTATCTGAAAAGGTTTCATGAAATTCTGTTGTGTGGTTTGAGAGGAGTTGTGATGACAAAAGGTTGCAGTAGTATATTGGGCAAATAAGTTCAAAGGGGCGTAACTCCTGGAAAAAGAATTGAATCGTAATTTCCTGTCGATATGCACATCTACGTAGTATGTCCTTAGTATCTGAAAAAGTTTCATGAAATTCTGTTGTGTGGTTTGAGAGGAGTTGCGATGACAAACTATTGCAGTAGTACATTAAAGTAAATAAGTTCAAAGGGGCATAACTCTTAGAAAAAGAATTGAATCGTAATTTCCTGTCGATATGCACAACTACATAGCATGTCCTTATTATCTAAAAAGGTTTCGTGAAATTCTGTTGTGTGGTTTGAGAGGAGTTGCGATGACAAGAAACAGGACTGACGGACGGACTGACGGACGGACGGACGGGTCAAAAACATTATACCCTCCGCAACTCGTTGCGTGGGGTATAATAAGCTTCTGTCCAAAATTCATAAAATTCCTTGAAGGTTTGACAAAGTTAATGATGACTGAAAAACTTTAACCTCAGACTAAATCTGAATGCTTACTTTAAAGTTCATTTATTAGTAAAATACACCAATAAAAAATAAATATTTTCAAAATTTTGCAATGGATATTGTATTTTGGTCATTAACAAGCTTCTGTCCACATTTTATTAACATTCCATGTAGGTTTGACAAAGTTATTGATGTCTTAAAAAACTTTAACCACAGACTGAACCTTAATGTTGACGACGCTGATGACAGAATCTATGATTGCTATGGGTCGCTTTCCCGAAAGGCGACAAAAAAGGAATGGTTGAAAGCACCAAAATATACTTGATTCTATGTAGTGTTGATTTATTTATTTTCGTGGGTACCGACTTTTGTGGATTGAGCTAAGCTAACATTTGTGTGGATATTTAATTTTGTGGTTTAGGTAAAGTCTGCATATGATCTTACAGAAAATTTGTAACTCGTTCAAAATTTACATAAGTGGTTCACCTGTACTAACAAAATCCACAAAAATTGGTATCCCATAAATAATAATGAATCCCCAGTAAAAGGAAAGTTGGGAGTACTAAACAAAATCTTTTTTCCATTATCAGTTTACCCTGAGACTTTCACCATTTACTAACCAACCTGAACTATTCTCAAAATTTTCTGGTAGCAAAGCATAACAAATGGAACCATTAATTTCATTTACAATTGGAAAAAAGCTCAAATAAATTTATTTCTGTATTTGTTTTTCTATTAAACCATATTTTATATATATAACTTTCAAGTTTGATTCAGTTCATAAGCTCCTGTTTGCCAATGTGAAACCATGACACTCTTCAAATATCACAAAATAAAATAGACGGTGGAGTACTACACTTTTCCCTGAAGCTTTATATGTTAATGTTCTACAGGTATCATTAGAGAAATGTTTAAGAATGACGAATGGTAGGCTGTTTACTATCCAGTGGCAAATTAAATGCATATTCAGGACGAGATCATGATAATATGATATGAATATTACTGCTTTGTACTAGGCCGTCACCTTGAGCTTGATTTTTTAATGTACAAGGTGACAAGGAAACAGTCCATAAGGAAACATCTAACCGTACCAACACAAATAATTCTGACCCCGAGCTGACCAGTCTTTGCTCTTATTCCTAAGTGCTGTGTGATTAGCAGAGAAGCAATAAATACCAATTTTCAAATCAAGTCATGAAATGTTTAAAGAAAAATCAGGATAAGAGATGACTTCAAGAGACATTGCATTAGTTATCCCTATATGTAGACCCTGATAATTTCCAGTCAAAATTAGTGATAGGACATCTAATTCCTATGTTAGTTATTGTTCAACTATAGTCGATGTACAGAATGATTGTTAGGTATACATATCTGCCTAACAGGGTTCATACAACCTTGATCTTATTTTCTTGGCTTGGTTTCAACTCCCCTTAAAACTAGTATAAGAATTAATTTAACAGTGACACATTCCTACATCAAACTAACAAGAAAGATAACATGGCATAAATAATATAGTTACCTTCAAATACTGGCTCAGGTGTTGGTTTCTTGGTTGTTAGTGGTGCCGAAGTAGTTGTTTTATCTTCACCTGCAAAAAATTAAACTATCTTATCACTGAGACAACAAAATTCTGAAAACTGAATAGCAAGATGATGATGATGGATGACTGTTTAATGTCCAGTGGCAAATATTACATGCATATCAGGACAAGAACATGTTAATGCTATTTGCATATAAACACTGCTTTGTACTAGACGGCCTTGCTCAGCCGGAATTTTAACTTGCTCATCCACAATGTAACAGTCCCCAGAAACATGTCACCTAACGTTGATTCTAACACTGATCTTACCAGTCTTTGGGTTTACTCTTAAATGCTGCCTGCTTAACAGAGATGCAGCAAATACCAATTTTCAGGTCTTTGTTTTGACCAAAACAGTGATCAAACCCACAACCATGGCACTAAAGGCAAGCACCATACCACCAGATCATGGCAGTGGACTAAATGGCAAGAGTTTTGCAAACAATTGATAAGTATTGTCAACATTATTACTAAAGTGGAACAACTTGCTTCAAATGATGTTTCTTTAAATCTAAAGAAGTTTCACCTGGCCAAGTTTATATTTCAACTCATGCTTTTTATAATACTGTGAAAGTACTTTTATTCGTGGGTATCAATTTTCGTGGTATGAGCAAAACTTAAATGTTCGTGGGTTCTGAAATTCGTGGATTTTCTTTTTCTGAAGAAAAAAAAATTGAGTGAAGAATTTAAAGCCATCAGAAACAAAGATTCTTTATAATAAACATATGTTGTTTTATAATGATTTGTGGACATTGCAAAATAAGGTGTTCATTTTTACTAACTTGTTCGTGTTTCATAACTGACAGCATTCAATAAATTTGAAATAATATAATTGCTTTCGGAAATAAGCTGATTTGTCTATGCTTACAAATTGTCTCGAAAGAAGGAAATAGCAAAGTAAACATTTAAATTGTTGCACAGTGTAATCAGAAGTGATGACACTAATTAACCCGAGATCGAATGATCAACAGATTAAAGTTCATCAAAGGTGTTAATTGGGCCATAAACATGCCACTTAAAAAAACGGTTACATAAACAAATGCTATAAATGTACTTCGAATTGTAGAATTAATTCTTTTGAAAAGCAAGCCCAAAATGAAATCATTTTTTCCTTATGAGAATTATGAGGAGATGAAATGAACACTTTAACATAGCATATCATCACCGGAAATCTGACTTTCATCGATCAAAATATTATTTTATAAGAATTAAAAGGTTAAAAGTCGTACAGTTTGGGCTTTTTCAAAGATTTAATGGGTAAAACCTTGCCTGCAGTTGTATATATAGTTTATAGTGCGTTTGCCGATATTCGATGTATTCTCTAGATAATATGCCCGTATCCATGTACTCAAACCTACATGGGAATCTTTCCATGTCTTGATTTGGACAACAGCTGTTATATTTCGTTGGACACTTAAATTCGTTGATGAAGTTATCCACGAAAACCACGAAAATTGGTACCCCACGAATAAAAATACTTTCACAGTATTAAATTCCTAATACTGACAACTTGCAAGGAAAATGGGTAAACACATATTTCTGTTATAACAGCTCTTTTATAGTAGACAAACTAACTCATCATCTTAAAATATTTTTTGCTTTAAGAATTCTAAAATTCATCATGTTCATATAACTTATACAGTGTTATTATCCTTTAAAATGCCGCTAGTTTTGATAAGATTTGGCAACAAACATATCATTTATAATATCATTTTTCCACTAAATTCCATATCTATCAGACATGAACAAATTTCCATCATTATCATATTTTTTGTAAATGTACTTATGATTGCTACCTTATTTATTTTTGAAGAAAAAAAAACAGTCTGACAACATTGAATTACTATTTTTTAATCTAATTCTCATTTTAAAGTATATACAGTAAATTAAACACTTACATTGGTCCAACTTAGGCGTACATGTGACGTCTGACATGTTGTAACATCCTGTAAAAAATTTATAACTATCCAATTAAAGAGGACTATTCAATTTGCTGCATAATATATTAAATATCATAAACTAGCTAAACTAGATAAATCTTTTGGAGGATCAAGATATGTAAACAGAAAGTGTCATTAAAAAATACACCTAAATGTAACATATTAACATATGTTGACATGATATTTCATTAGCTCAGTTTTGCAGGCAAATTTTGGGGAAAGTTTTGAGCACTGGAGTATAAAACAAGAACAGAGTTGATATAGAGATTTTACTTTTGCATTTACCAATTCATTCTGCAGAACAAACCTCATATTTCAAGGTTGATTTTCACATTTTCATGGAAAGAATTATGGATGAAATTTGCTTCAAAAATCAATAAAGGATGGATATTGATACATAATCAAGAAATGATTGTAACAGGATGCTGTTACAAAGTCTCCCAAACAAAGTTCCCATAATGACAGTTATTCCCAAGGTTGCTGGACATTTTGAAGAAAAAGAATATAAACCCCCAAAAAAATTCCCCTCAAACTTTTTGACCCCCCTCACCACCCTCTTGGAGTAATTACCCCCAAACTCAATCCCAACCTTCCTTTTGTGGTATTGAACCTTCTAGTAAAATTTTATAGAGATCCATTCACTTAAACTAAAGTTATTGTCCAGAAACCATATGTGTCTTCACACGACAATGCTAACGACGATGACATGATAGCATTATAAAAACTGAATTCTACCTCTATGTTCAATTTTAAGCCATGGCGACCATTGGATACATTTTTTAAACTAGATACCCTGAACATTTTTGCTGTTTACAGTTTATCTCTATCTATTAGAATATTCAAGATAATAACCAATAAACTGTTATCACAGAGATATGTCTCGCCTTTTTGTAATTTTGATAATGCAAATGTTGAAATAAAATAGCAATACTTTAACATGTAAGTTATGCAAATATTCAAAGTCGATGAACCATGACTGAAGGTACATGGCTAAACAATCTCCATGGAATGAGATGTGCCAATGCTAATACAACTGCATACCAAATACCATTGACTTATTATAAGTTGTTCCCTTTAAACAAACCTAAACACAAACATTAACTTGTAAACTATGTAAAAATTTCAAAGTCAATGAACCATGATCAGGGGTGGGGCTATATAATCTCCATGGAAACGATACTTGCAAATGCCAATACATTTGCATACTGCATATCAAATATCATTGACTTAACATTAGCAGTTCATCTTAAGCTGATCTAATCACAAACTAATACATGTAAACTAAGCAAAAGTTTCAAAGTCAATAGACCATGACTGAGGGGGCGGGGCCAAATATTCTCCATGGAAATGAGATGTGCTAATGCTTATACAACTAAACACCAATTAACATTGGCCTACCACTAATGGTTCCCCTTGAACTGACCTAATCACAAACTAATACATGTAAACTAAGCAAAATTTTCAAAGTCTATAGACCATGACTAAGGGGGCGGAGCCAAATAATCTCCATGGAAATGAGATATGCCAATGCTTATACAACTGCATACCAGTATCATTGACCTTCCACTAGTGGTTCCCCATAAATTGACCTAATCACAAACTAATACATGTAAACTATGAAAAGTTTCAAAGTCAATAGACTTTGACTGAGGGGGCAGAGCCAAATAATCTCATTGGTAATGAGATGTGCCAATGCTAATACAACTGCATACCAAATATCATTTACCTACCACTAGTGGTTCACCATGAATTAGACCTAATCACAAACTAATACATTGTTGACGCCGCTGACACCGGAAACAGCATACCTATGTCTCGCTTTTTGACTCCATCAAGGCGAGACAAAAACTGCAAAATTTCCTTAAAATTACCAATTCAGGGGCAGCAGCCTACACTGGTGTTAAACTGATCGTGGTAATTGCAGTTACCACGATCCCAATATGGTGGAGGTAGAAATTGGTAAAATCGTTTTCTGCTAATATCTCCGTGTATACGTGTTGTTTTCAAAAATTACTCAGCCGCCAGGTTGATCTGTACAGTTTTGATGTGTGTGTGTGTTCTTAATATCATATTTGGCCTCGTTACCGAAATATAAGCCATTGAAAATTCAAGGAAGATAATCGTAACTCCAAGAAATTTGTTTGATATGATAATCGTCACTGGACTATCAGATAGTCGTAATTGGGACACGATAATAGTAATTTATCAGTGATATTCGTAACTTTACCTGTTGGTGGGGACAGTGACTATATCTAAATCTTGCTTAAAAGTTTGATAGTGTGACAAGAATGAATGCATAATTGCTTATCTTAAAACTAATTTACTTTTTGCTTTGTTGATATATTCTATATATTTCATAAGTTAAAATTTACGATAAATATTGATGGTATATTGTATACTTAAAGGAGAAGAAGACATATTCCTTAATTTAAATGATTTTTTAAGTTTTAACAGAAAATTTCAATCAATCAATAACCGTTTTTGCGTGCCAGTACCAAAGTACTGGCAACTGGGCTGCAATACTCTCTGGGATTTACAGTTCAGAGATGTCGACCTGGTAGTAGTTATAAGATTAAAGGTACCAATGTGCCTGTACTGCAACAGATATGTATTTTGACAACTCATATTATGTCTCTTCAGTGATGCTCGAGGCCAAAACCTAACACAAACATTGCAGAGCTGATAAAACCATAAAGGACAAAGTATACCCGAATCAGGACAAGGAATCGGAGCTTTGCTGAAAGAGTTAATTCCTTTATTCAAATGTTTTTCAACTTTATATAAGCAATGCCAAAAATATTATCTGTATTGGAAAAGATTGGAAAAGTTGTGTGCAATATAATTTCTTACCATATTTTAGTCCTCCATTGAGGTTAGTGGTGAACAACAAAAAAATGATGTAGCACTATCGCATTCATGGTTACTATGACGTAATCTTTTTTTTTTTTTAATCAAAACCAATTAATTACTCTTTATCATAGATATAATCTGAAGTTACAATTATCTTTCAAGCTATTTGTCCACAAGTTACAATTATCTTTTTTTGGAGTTACGATTATCTTCCTAAAATTTTTGATGGCTATTATTTCTGTAACGAGACCTAATATGATACTAAGAACACACACACACAACAAAACCGTACAGATCAACCTGGCGGCTGAGTAATTCTTGAAAACAACACGAATACACAGAGAAATTAGCAGAAAACGATTAAACCAATTTCTACCTCCACCATATTTGGATCGTGGTAACTGCAATTACTTCGATCAGTTTAACACCAGTGAACCAACAACAGGTTGTCTGATGCATCCGAAAATTTCAGGGCAGATAGATCTTGATCTGATGAACATTTTTACCAAATGTCAGATTTTCTCTAAATGCTTTAGTTTCAGAAATATAAGCCAACAAAATGCTCCGCAGGGCGCAGCTTGATACGACCGCAGAGGTCGAACCCTGAACAGTTTGGGCAAGTATGGACACAACATTCAAGCTTGATACAGCTCTGAATTTGGATTGTGATTAAACATTTGACACAGCATAGGTTTCTGACACAGAATGAATGTGGTCTAAGAACTTAAAAATTTTAAATTGGACATTCACCTATAATGGTCCAATATCCAAAATCTAAATACATGGTTAGATTCAGCATATCAAAGAACCCCAAGAGTTCAATTTTTGATGAAATCAAACAAAGTTTAATTTTGGACCCTTTTGACCTCAATGTGGACAAAGTTGGTAACGGGGCCCAAAAATCAAAAAATCTAAATACACGGTTAGATTCAGCATATCAAAGAACCCCATATATTCAATTTTTGTTGAAATCAAACAAAGTTTAATTTTGGACCCCGATTTGGACCAACTTGAAAACTGGGCCCATAATCAAAAATCTAAATACATGTTTAGATTCAGCATATCAAAGAACCCTAAGAATTCAATTTTTGTTAAAATCAAACTAAGTTTAATTTTGGACCCTTTGGACCTTAATGTAGACCAATTAGAAAACGGGACCAAAAATTAAGAATCTAAATAACGGTTAGATTCGGCATATCAAAGAACCCCAATATTTCAATTTTTGATGAAATCAAACAAAGTTTAATTTTGGACCCTTTTGACCTCAATGTGGACAAAGTTGATAACGGGGCCCAAAAATCAAAAATCTAAATACATGGTTAGATTCAGCATATCAAAGAACCCCATATATTCAATTTTTGTTGAAATCAAACAAAGTTTAATTTTGGACCCCGATTTGGACCAACTTGAAAACTGGGCCCATAATCAAAAATCTAAATACATGTTTAGATTCAGCATATCAAAGGGCCCTAAGAATTCATTTTTTGTTAAAATCAAACTAAGTTTAATTTTGGACCCTTTGGACCTTAATGTAGACCAATTAGAAAATGGGACCAAAAATTAAGAATCTAAATACACGGTTAGATTTGGCATATCAAAGAACCCCAATAATTCAATTTTTGATGAAATCAAACAAAGTTTAATTTTGGACCCTTTGGACCTCAATGTGGACCAATTTAAAAACGGGGACCAAAATCCAAAAACTTAATACATGGTTAGATTCAGCATATTAAAGAACCCCAAGAATTCAAGAATAAAACCCCATTGAAACTGGTCAAGAAATAAGCAATTTATACAAAGTATCTTCTTTTGCACAATACTGTGCAATTGAATATTTCTTGCAATTGCACAATACTGTGCAATTGAATATTTCTTGCTATTGCGCAATACTGTACAAATGACAATTTCTTGCTATTGCGCAATTTTGTGCTATTGGATATGTCTTGCTATTGCGCAATACTGTGCAATTGAAGATTTCTTGCTATTGCGCAATACTGTGCAATTGAAAATTTCTTGCTATTGCACAATACTTAAAATATTAATTTACACATCCTGTTTGGTGTGTATCTCTTGCCTTATCATTATTATTTGCTTTTATATATAAATCAGAAATTTAATAATAAAGTTTTTGGCAAATTTCCAATATACATAATTTAAAAGCAGTTTAGGTGAGATAAACAAAAAAGCTTCATCAGCAATATTTTATATTGGCAAATTTCCAATGAAGTTCATTAAACTAAAGTTATTGGCAAATTTCCAATGGAATTTATTAATAATAAAGTTTTTGGCAAATTTCCAATATAAATAATTTAAAAGCAGTTTAGGTGAGATATTCAAATGAGTTTCAATTACCAACCTTACACTGCCTTTTAAATTATGTTTTGTACTTAAGTAATTGTCCATTAACCTGCAAACCCTTTTCTCCCCTTTTTTGCACCTTATTCCTTAACACTTTGAGCCATAACTCCCAAAGACAATTCTTACCATCCCTTTGTGGCATTCCAATATCCAAAATCTAAATACATGGTTAGATTCAGCATATCAAAGAACCCCAAGAATTCAATTTTTGATGAAATCAAATAAAGTTCAATTTTGGACCCTCTAAACCTCAATGTGGACCAATTTGATAACCAGGCCTGAATATCAAAAATCTAAATACATGGTTAGATTCAGCATATCAAAGAACCCCATATATTCAATTTTTGTTGAAATCAAACAAAGTTTAATTTGGACCCGATTTGGACCAACTTGAAAACTGGGCCCATAATCAAAAACTAAGTACATGTTTAGATTCAGCATATCAAAGAACCCCAAGAATTCAATTTTTGTTTAAAACAAACTAAGTTTAATTTTGGACCCTTTGGACCTTAATGTAGACCAATTTGAAAACGGGACCAAAAATTAAGAATCTAAATACACGGTTAGATTCGGCATATCAAAGAACCCCTATAGTTCAATTTTCGATGAAATCAAACAAAGTTTAATTTTGGACCCTTTTGGCCCCTAATTCCTAAACTGTTGGGATCAAAACTCCTTTTTGGCCCCAAATTCCTGAACGTTTAGGGCAATTACCCTCAAACTCAAACCAAGCTTTCCCTTTGTGACATGGAACCTTGTGGAACAATTTCATAAAGATCCATACACTTACACACAAGTTATTGTCCTGAAACTAGAAAAATGCTTGTTTTTTGCCCCTTTTTGGCCCCTCATTCCTAAAATTTTGAGGCAATTACCCCCAAAATCAATCCAAGCCTTCCCTTTGTGGTATGGTACCTTGCAGTACAATTTCAGAGAGATCCATACACTTGAACACAAGTAATTGTCTGGAAACTAGAAAAATGCTTATTTTTGGCCCCTTTTTGGACCCTTATTCCTAAACGTTTTAGGCAATTACCCCCAAACTCAATTCCAGCTTTCCTTTGTGATATGGAACCTTGTAGTACAATTTCAGAAAGATCCATACACTTACACACAAGTTATTGTCATGAAACTAGAAAAATGCTTGTTTTTTGCCCCTTTTTTGGCCCCTAATTCCTAAAATTTGGAGGCAATTACCCCCAAAATCAATCCCAGTATTCCCTTTGTGATATGGAACCTTGTGGTACAATGTCAGAGAGATCCATACACTAACACACAAGTTATGTCTGGAAGTTACCAAAATGCTTATTTTGGCCCCTTTTTGGCCCCTTATTCCTTAACTGTTGGTACCATAACCCCCAAAATCAATCCCAACCTTCCTTTTGTGGTATTGAACCTTATGGTAAAATTTCATAGAGATCCATTCACTTAAACTAAAGTTAGAGTGCGAAAACCAATGTGTCTTCGGACGACGACGACGACGCCAACGTCATACCAATATACGACCGCAAAAAATTTTGCGGTCGTATAAAAACTGCATTTTACCCCCCATGTTCTATTTTTAGCCATGGCGGCCATCTTGATTGATGGGTGGGGTCATCAGATACATACATTATTTGCACTGTTTTTTATGTTTAGAACAACTGGACCATATACATTTAAACAGTCACTAAATAGAAGTTCCTTCATAATATAAGTTCCAGGAGAAAGAAATATTCTGTAACATTATTTCCACTGGAATTAAACTTGAGCTTTGGTCCAAATAATTAAAACTTCATAATAATGTTACTATTATTCCATATGAGAATATAATAATATTGATAGCCTCTTGACTACCCATGAGCCCCCCACAAATTAACAGATGATTCTACCTTTAAATGTTGCCTTGGCTTTTCCATTACAGTTAACAAACCCACATCCAAGGTCTGGTCCATGTTTGCAGCATTCCGTCTGATTATCTGTGAAGTTACGGCAGGTCACTGTAATTATAAGTTTGTTTTTTTTTAATCAAGTTGATATCATATTCAATATAAAGAGGGTATAAGAGCCATTATTAGCTACTGAAATTGCAAAATTAGTTATCTTATTTTAAAAAGCCTTTCAAAATTATGTAAATTTTACTGATAAATGAACAGGTTAATATAATCTGGACGCTTTAGTGCAGAAAGGTCCTTTGTTGTGTAACCCTTTCAAAAGCATGTAAAATTTACTGATAAATGAACAGGTTAATAAAATCTGGACATTTTAGTGCAGAAAGGTCACTTGTGGTGTTACTATGACATCATAAACATGTTGAAATTTAAATTTGTTTCTGCTTGAATTTATTGACTTGGATAACCCTATTGATTGCTGTTTCATATTTTTTTTCAGTTTGTTTGCTCCTGGGTTACACAATTCACAAGCAAATATACCTTGATAAACTACATTCCATATAAGCAGCTTTGAAGATGTTTATAATAAAATGGTACCAATGATGTATTCACTGTCATGATTGGTCAATGTTTTTAATGATTACTTTCTATTTATTTTCAAAACGATATACAACATGTGACAAAACTGCAGAATAATATACCAAATATTTCGCCAAGTTTTATTTCATCTACTGATTACCTCCCTTGTATATGTTTACGATTACCTCCCTTGTAAATGTTTATGATTACCTCCCTTGTAGATGTTTGTGATTACCTGCCTGTACCAAGTCAGACATATGACAGTTGTTATCCATTCGTTTGATGTGTTTGAGCTATTGATTTTTCCATTTGATTATGGACTTTCCGTTTTGAAATTTCCTCGGAGTTCGGTATTTTTGTTATTTTACTTTTTTTGTAGTTTATGATTACCTCCCTTGTATATGTTTTTATGTCACATTACTTACCTGCTGGTGTAGGTGGTGATGCAGGACCTAGCAATAAATATAAAATCTTCTTAAATGTTTGTTATCATTAAAAGTGTATCACAATGGGGAGTCTATTCCACAACCCCATCAAAATAGAAATAAACACATTGTCATGCTAACATTTTTCTTCACACAAATTTTCATTAATGTTCTACAAGAAATGTAGGAAGGCAAGATATTGCTATATAGATAAAAATGACATTTTCAATACAATTTGTATTTCAAAGAAGCAAAACAGCTGTAAAGTAGTGGATCAGCATTGATGATAAGACTCTTACAAAACTATTCCAAGACCTTGTTGATATTAACATTTGATATAAATTTCATACCAATCCTACAAAGAAAGTGGACGTAAGAGTACTAAAAATACAATTTTCCATACAAATTTATATTTCCAATGGATATTACTTAAGTGGTAATAATTGATCAGCTCATTTTCAAAGTCCTCTCAGACATTGCTGATATAAACATTTGAAATAAATTTCATAACATTCCTACAAAATATGTACTTGTCATATGTGTTTTTTCCATGAATTGTTTTGTTATAAATTTGGCCGTCATTTTTTTTCAATTAAATTGTTTCATACTTTTCCTGTCAGGGCCTTTTATAGCCGACTATACGATATAGTATTTTCTTATTGTTGAAGGCCGTACGGTTGCCTATAATTGCTTACATCCACTTTATTTGTGGTGGATTGTTGTCTTATTACCAATCATATTACATCTCCTTATTTTTATATTGAGAGTGCTTACAATACAATTTTTCATATCATTTATATTTCCGAGTGGCATAGCTATGTATAAAAAACAAAAAAGAACGTGTCCATGATTTACACAGATTTTCAAACTTTTCCCAGACATCGCCGATATAAATTTCATAAAAATCAATTTAAATTACTTAATCAAAAAGTATTTCATCTGCTTTTTAAAAGTAACTGCTGCTGGAGTTTTTATCTTTGGTAAAGGAAACATTAAAATTGCTATATAAACAAATATAATTGCTCAGGGGATATGTACAAATTTTAAATACTTACAAGTTTGGTTAAGTTCTTTCGACACATCACATGTTTTATTTATTTCAGCCTGGTTTGATGCATTGTGACAACCTGAATTTATAAAATAAAACAATAATCATAAGCCTTTCACTTATTAAAACAACTGTCAACTTTCTCAATGTGTAGGGGGTTCCCATGGTTTCCTCAAACAATTAGAATTCTCAATTATATAAACTATAATAAAAATATTCAATACCATAGAGTATTATATTAAAATAATTTACAACCAGTAAAAGAGATGCATTTGGTCTGCTTTGGCTTAAAACTGTCATTAGAGATTTTTGAAAACTGGCAGGTATAAATCATAAATTATAAAGACAAAATTGTTATATTTGCAAGAGTCTAAACGTAATCATTGTATTTTGCTACCATATCACTTACTACAAAGGTCCTACACCATGCAAAATTTCTGATATTGACCCGAAACCAAATCTTTTCTCAAAATTTCCATCTGTTTAAAGATACTGCAATCTTGACCTTTGACCCAAAATTCAATAGAATTCTTTGTTCTTTCAAGGGACATTTTCAAGCTAACTCTGGTGATGGTATGACAAAAGGTGAAATTTCAGAATTGAAAATTTAAGCAGGTTCCCGAGTCTTTCAATTGTTTTTATGACCTTGACCTTCGACCTATTGACCTCCGGATCAATAGGAGTCGTCCCAAGGGACATAATCAAACTATGTTCCGTGATTAATGGATGTATGGTTTAAAAGATATTATCTGGAAATTAAAACATTTGCCAAAATTTTCTGTTATAAATTTCAGCCGTGAACTTGACCTTAGAATAATTTACTCAAAATCTATTGGGGTCTATTTCATTCCAAGGAGAATTTACACACATGACATTGGTAAAAGTCTGATGTATGATCAAAAGAACTTGTCTCTCCCCAAACTTTATGTTTATCTATAGGCACTTTGACCTTTATCTTCAACCAAAACATTAATATTGCTCAAATTTCAATATTTCAATGGCTGCTGTCACTTTAAACTTTGATCTAGTGACCTCAAAATCAACAGGGGTCCTCTTCAAATTGCATTATCAAACAAGCTTAAGTGTTATCAAGGTTTTTTTATGGGGATAAAAATAGTGTCCAAAAATTGAAATGCTAACTTCCAGCTGCCAAGATTTCCATATAAAGTTTTCAATATAGCAGCTACACACATATTGTCAAAAAAATTGTTTCCAATCACTGGGTTAAAAAATAACTTCAAATCAATAGTAAAATCTCAAGATTACTAAAATATAATTGATTGAAATCTAAAATAAACAGTTTTGACAACTTCAACACAATCAATAATTTACATACCCATGTGAACCTTTTTAGGATCTGTCTTATCAACACACTCATAGAACAAACAATCTGACAACTTGGTGAAGGTAGTGTTACAACATTGGTCCTTCATGGTAAAAGCTCTACAGGTTCCTGATAAGAAAACAATTAACCTTCGTCAGCAGTAATACATGTACACATAGCTGAGAGGGTGATAGAGCAGAATGTTACCTTGAGAAAACATTGTCAACTTAGGAAAAGTCAAGGTTGACAATCTTTTTTGAGGGGTAACAATCTGCTCTTTTCCCCTCTTAGCAAGCTATGTGATATTCAAATTACTGGTAATACTAAATTTATTTTGGATATCATTTAGTAAATAGAATAGATATAATTGTGTAACACTCATATAACCTAATTGTATTATAATTGATATATCTCTTAAAAGAGACATCTTAACACCTAAATGATTGTCGAAGTAAAATGTCTAAGAGAATAAAAAAGAAACTGAAGAAGGCCAGTAACGTCTTAAAAGATGGTTCAATTACTACAATAATGTAATATCGGTTCCCTATTGGAATTTGAAACAAGAATCTAATAAAATGCTCCGCAGGGCGCAGCTTGATAAGACCACAGAGGTCGAACCCTATGGACACAACATTCAAGCTTGATACAGCTCTGAATTTGGATTGTGATTAAATATTTGACACAGCATAGGTTTCTGACACAGAATGAAAGTGGTCTAAGACCTTAAAAATTTTAAATTGGACATTCACCTATAATGGTCCAATATCCAAAATCTAAATACACGGTTAGATTCAGCATATCAAAGAACCCCAAGAATTCAATTTTTGATGAAATCAAACAAAGTTTAATTTTGGACCCTTTTGACCTCAATGTGGACAAAGTTGATAATGGGGCCCAAAAATCAAAAATCTAAATACATGGTTAGATTCAGCATATCAAAGAACCCCATATATTCAATTTTTGTTGAAATCAAACAAAGTTTAATTTTGGACCCTGATTTGGACCAACTTGAAAACTGGGCCCATAATCAAAAATCTAAATACATGTTTAGATTCAGCATATCAAAGAACCCTAAGAATTCAATTTTTGTTAAAATCAAACTAAGTTTAATTTTGGACCCTTTGGACCTTAATGTAGACCAATTTGAAAACGGGACCAAAAATTAAGAATCTAAATACACTGTTAGATTCGGCATGTCAAAGAACCCTAATATTCAATTTTTTATGAAATCAAACAAAGTTTAATTTTAGACCCTTTGGACCTCAATGTGGACCAATTTAAAAACGGGGACCAAAATCCAAAAACTTAATACACAGTTAGATTCAGCTTATTAAAGAACCCCAAGAATTCAAGAATAAAACCCCATTGAAATTGGTCAAGAAATAAGCAATTTATACAAAGTATCTTCTTTTGCACAATACTGTGCAATTGAATATTTCTTGCAATTGCGCAATACTGTGCAATTGAATATTTCTTGCTATTGCAATTGCAATATTGTGCTATTGATATTTCTTTGCTATTGCGCAATACTGTGCAATTGAAGATTTCTTGCTATTGCGCAATACTGTGCAATTGAAAATTTCTTGCTATTGCACAATACTTAATATATTAATTTACACATCCTGTTTGGTGTGTATCTCTTGCCTTATCATTATTATTTGCTTTTATATATAAATCAGAAATTTAATAATAAAGTTTTGGCAAATTTCAATATACATAATTTAAAAGCAGTTTAGGTGAGATAAACAAAAAGCTTCATCAGCAATATTTTATATTGGCAAATTTCCAATGAAGTTCATTAAACTTAAGTTATTGGCAAATTTCAATGGAATTTATTAATAATAAAGTTTTGGCAAATTTCAATATAAATAATTTAAAAGCAGTTTAGGTGAGATATTCAAATGAGTTTCAATTACCAACCTTACACTGCCTTTTAAATTATGTTTTGTACTTAAGTAATTGTCCATTAACCTGCAAACCCTTTTCCCCCTTTTTTGCACCTTATTCCTTAACACTTTGAGCCATAACTCCCAAAGACAATTCTTACCATCCCTTTGTGGTATTCCAATATCCAAAATCTAAATACATGGTTAGATTCAGCGTATCAAAGAACCCCAAGAATTCTATTTTTGATGAAATCAAATAAAGTTCAATTTTGGACCCTCTAAACCTCAATGTGGACCAATTTGATAACCGGGCCTGAATATCAAAATCTAAATACATGGTTAGATTCAGCATATCGAAGAACCCCATATATTCAATTTTTGTTGAAATCAAACAAAGTTTAATTTTGGACCCCGATTTGGACCAACTTGAAAACTGGGCCCATAATCAAAAAACTAAGTACATGTTTAGATTCAGCATATCAAAGAACCCCAAGAATTCAATTTTTGTTAAAATCAAACTAAGTTTAATTTTGGACCCTTTGGACCTTAATGTAGACCAATTTGAAAACGGGACCAAAAATTAAGAATCTAAATACACAGTTAGATTCGGCATATCAAAGAACTCCTATAGTTCAATTTTCGATGAAATCAAACAATGCTAACTTCCAGCTTGACATTTTATTTTGGATCCTTTTGGCCCCTAATTCCTAAACTGTTGGGACCAAAACTCCTTTTTGGCCCCAAATTCCTAAACGTTTAGGGCAATTACCCCCAAACTCAAACCCAGCTTTCCCTTTGTGACATGGAACCTTGTAGTACAATTTCATAAAGATCCATACACTTACACACAAGTTATTGTCCTGAAACTAGAAAAATGCTTGTTTTTTGCCCCTTTTTGGCCCCTCATTCCTAAAACTTTGAGGCAATTACCCCCAAAATCAATCCCAGCCTTCCCTTTGTGGTATGGTACCTTGCAGTACAATTTCAGAGAGATCCATACACTTGAACACAAGTAATTGTCTGGAAACTAGAAAAATACTTATATTTGGCCCCTTTTTGGCCCCTTATTCCTAAACGTTTTGGGCAATTACCCCCAAACTCAATTCCAGCTTTTCCTTTGTGATATGGAACCTTGTAGTACAATTTCAGAAAGATCCATACACTTACACACAAGTTATTGTCATGAAACTAGAAAAAATGCTTGTTTTTTGCCCCTTTTTTGGCCCCTAATTCCTAAAATTTTAAGGTAATTACCCCAAAATCAATCCCAGCCTTCCCTTTGTGATATGGAACCTTGTGGTACAATGTCAGAGAGATCCATACACTAACACACAAGTTATGTCTGGAAGTTGCCAAAATGCTTATTTTTGGCCCCTTTTTGGCCCCTAATTCCTTAACTGTTGGTACCATAACCCCCAAAATCAATCCCAACCTTCCTTCTGTGGTATTGAACCTTATGGTAAAATTTCATAGAGATCCATTCACTTAAACTAAAGTTAGAGTGCGAAAACCAATGCGTCTTCGGACGACAACGACGACGCCAACGTCATACCAATATACGGCCGCAAAATTTTTTTGCGGTCGTATAAAAAGAGAAACAACACATGTCAATTTAGAATTGACACCTCTCCATTGATCTGTTAAAAGACCTTAAATCAAGTTATTATACAACTTTAAATCACAACACAAAACTTGTGAAAAATGATGAAAGAAAATGTAAATTCTTTGTCATAAAAAATAACATATGAGCTGCGCCAGGTTGAAATTAACCTTATGCAAATGAATATCAATACATTTGGTAACTTTTTTGGGTTGAAAAATTTTGTACGGAAAGTTTGCAACTGTTTAAATAAAATGCTCCACAGGGCGCAGCTTGATACGACCGCAGAGGTCGAACCCTGAATAGTTGGGGCAAGTATGGACACAACATTCAAGCTTGATACAGCTCTGAATTTGGATTGTGATTAAATATTTGACACAGCATAGGTTTCTGACACAGAATGAATGTGGTCTAAGAACTTAAAAATTTAAATTGGACATTCACTTATTATGGTCCAATATCCAAAATCTAAATACATGGTTAGATTCAGCATATCAAAGAACCCCAAGAGTTCAATTTTTGATGAAATCAAATAAAGTTTAATTTTGGACCCTTTTGACCTCAATGTGGACAAAGTTGATAACGGGGCCCAAAAATCAAAAATTGAAATACATGGTTAGATTCAGCATATCAAAGAACCCCATATATTCAATTTTTGTTGAAATCAAACAAAGTTTAATTTTGGACCCTGATTTGTACCAACTTGAAAACTGGGCCCATAATCAAAAATCTAAATACATGTTTAGATTCAGCATATCAAAGAACCCTAAGAATTCAATTTTGTTAAAATCAAACTAAGTTTAATTTTGGACCCTTTGGACCTTAATGTAGACCAATTTGAAAATGGGACCAAAATTAAGAATCTAAATACACGGTTAGATTCGGCATATCAAAGAACCCCAATAATTCAATTTTGATGAAATCAAACAAAGTTTAATTTTGGACCCTTTTGACCTCAATGTGGACAAAGTTGATAACGGGCCCAAAAATCAAAATCTAAATACATGGTTAGATTCAGCATATCAAAGAACCCCATATATTCAATTTTGTTGAAATCAAACAAAGTTTAATTTTGGACCCGATTTGGACCAACTTGAAAACTGGGCCCATAATCAAAAATCTAAATACATGTTTAGATTCAGCATATCAAAGAACCCTAAGAATTCAATTTTGTTAAAATCAAACTAAGTTTAATTTTGGACCCTTTGGACCTTAATGTAGACCAATTTGAAAACGGGACCAAAATTAAAAATCTAAATACACGTTTAGATTCGGCATATCAAAGAACCCCTATAATTCAATTTTGATGAAATCAAACAAAGTTTAATTTTGGACCTTTTGACCTCAATGTGAACCAATTTAAAAAATAAAATCCAAAACTTAATACACCGTTAGATTCAGCATATTAAAGAACCCCAAGAGTTCAAGAATAAAACCCCATTGAAACTGGTCAAGAAATAAGCAATTTATACAAAGTATCTTCTTTGCACAATACTGTGCAATTGAATATTTCTTGCAATTGCACAATACTGTGCAATTGAATATTTCTTGCTATTGCGCAATACTGTACAATTGACAATTTCTTGCTATTGTGCAATATTGTGCTATTGGATATTTCTTGCTATTGCGCAATACTGTGCAAGTGAAGATTTCTTGCTATTGCTATTGCACAATACTTATTATATAATACTTTACACATCCTGTTTGGTGTGTATCTCCTGCCATATCATTATTATTTGCTTTTAAATATAAATCAGAAATAACCAACTTAAAATGGAAAATTTTAAAGAAAAAAAAAGGAAAAAAAGGGGGGAAAAAATCCCCCCCCCCCACCCCCAATTTTTGAAAACCCTTATGATTCATCACCCCCAAATTCAATCCCAGCCTTCCCTTTGAGGTATGGTACCTTGCAGTACAATTTCAGAGAGATCCATACACTTGAACACAAGTTATTGTCTGGAACCTAGAAAATGCTTATTTTTGCCCCTTTTGCCCCTAATTCCTAAACGTTTCAGGCAATTACCCCAAACTCAATTCCAGCTTTCCTTTGTGATATGGAACCTTGTAGTACAATTTCAGAAAGATCCATACACTTACACACAAGTTATTGTCATGAAACTAGAAAAATGCTTGTTTTTGACCCTTTTTGGCCCCTAATTCCTAAAATTTTGAGGCAATTACCCCAAAATCAATCCCAGCATTCCCTTTGTGATATGGAACCTTGTGGTACAATGTCAGAGAGATCCATACACTAACACACAAGTTATGTCTGGAAGTTACAAAAATGCTTATTTTTGGCCCCTTTTTGGCCCCTATTTCCTTAACTGTTGGTACCATAACCCCCAAAATCAATCCCAACCTTCCTTTTGTGATATTGAACCTTATGGTAAAATTTCATTGAGATCCATTCACTTAAACTAAAGTGCGAAAACCAATGCGTCTTCGGACGACGACGACGACGACAACGCCAACGTCATACCAATATACAATTTTGCGGTCGTATTAAAATTCAGTTGTTATAAGAACCCTACAAAATAGACCAAAACCTCATCTTTTATTTCGTATTTGAATGTTCCAAAATCAATCAAAGTTTTATACATGTATATTTATATGGCACTTGCATAAGGTCTGTTTCTATCTGACACAGCTCATCATATACAATACCTTACCTTTTAATTCTAATACAAAATAAATAAGATCAACATAACAATATATCCTTCAATGATACCTGGTAATGATTATTTGATCCCACTAGACACATGCAGGATTTTTCTAAACAAGTATATATTATGTAGACTGTATAAAGATGGAAAAGCAAAAAAAAAATAAAATGCTCCGCAGGGCGCAGCTTGATACGACTGCAGAGGTCGAACCCTGAATAGTTGGGGCAAGTATGGACACAACATTCAAGCTTGATACAGCTCTGAATTTGGATTGTGATTAAATATTTGACACAGCATAGGTTTCTGACACAGAATGAATGTGGTCTAAGAACTTAAAAATTTTAAATTGGACATTCACCTATTATGATCCGATATCCAAAATCTAAATACATGGTTAGATTCAGCATATCAAAGAACCCCAAGAGTTCAATTTTTGATGAAATCAAATAAAGTTTAATTTTGGACCCTTTTGACCTCAATGTAGACAAAGTTGATAACGGGGCCCAAAAATCAAAATCGAAATACATGCTTAGATTCAGCATATCAAAGAACCCCATATATTCAATTTTGTTGAAATCAAACAAAGTTTAATTTTGGACCCGATTTGGACCAACTTGAAAACGGCCCATAATCAAAAATCTAAATACATGTTTAGATTCAGCATATCAAAGAACCCTAAGAATTCAATTTTGTTAAAATCAAACTAAGTTTAATTTTGGACCCTTTGGACCTTAATGTAGACCAATTAGAAAACGGGACCAAAATTGAGAATCTAAATACACGGTTAGATTCGGCATATCAAAGAACCCCAATAATTCAATTTTGATGAAATCAAACAAAGTTTAATTTTGGACCCTTTTGACCTCAATGTGGACAAAGTTGATAACGGGCCCAAAAATCAAAAATCTAAATATATGGTTTGATTCAGCATATCAAAGAACCCCATATATTCAATTTTGTTGAAATCAAACAAAGTTTAATTTTGGACCCGATTTGGACCAACTTGAAAACTGGGCCCATAATCAAAATCTAAATACATGTTTAAATTCAGCATATCAAAGAACCCTAAGAATTCAATTTTTGTTAAAATCAAAGTAAGTTTAATTTTGGACCCTTTGGACCTCAATGTGGACCAATTTAAAAACGGGGCCCAAAATCCAAAAACTTAATACACGGTTAGATTAAGCATATTAAAGAACCCCAAGAGTTCAAGAATAAAACCCCATTGAAATTGGTCAAGAAATAAGCAATTTATACAAAGTATCTTCTTTTGCACAATACTGTGTAATTGAATATTTCTTGCAATTGCACAATACTGTGCAATTGAATATTTCTTGCTATTGTGCAATACTGTACAATTGACAATTTCTTGCTATTGCGCAATACTGTGCTATTGGATATTTCTTGCTATTGCGCAATACTGTGCAATTGAAGATTTCTTGCTATTGCGCAATACTGTGCAATTGAAAATTTCTTGCTATTGCACAATACTTATTATATAATAATTTACACATCCTGTTTGGTGGGTATCTCCTGCCATATCATTATTATTTGCTTTTAAATAAAAATCAGAAATAACCAACTTAAAATGGAAAATTTTAAAGAAAAAAAAAAAAAAAAGGGAAAAAAAAAAAAAAAAAACCCAAATTTTTTAACCCCTTATGATTCATCACCCCAAACTCAATCCCAGCCTTCCTTTGAGGTATGGTACCTTGCAGTACAATTTCAGAGATCCATAAACTTACACACAAGTTATTGTCTGAAACTAGAAAATGCTTATTTTTGGCCCTTTTGGCCCCTAATTCCTAAACGTTTCAGGCAATTACCCCAAACTCAATTCCAGCTTTCCTTTGTGATATGGAACCTTGTAGTACAATTTCAGAAAGATCCATACACTTACACACAAGTTATTGTCATGAAACTAGAAAATGCTTGTTTTTGCCCTTTTTGGCCCCTAATTCCTAAAATTTTGAGGCAATTACCCCCAAAATCAATCCCAGCATTCCCTTTGTGATATGGAACCTTGTGGTACAAAGTCAGAGAGATCCATACACTAACACACAAGTTATATCTGGAAGTTACAAAAATGCTTATTTTTGGCCCCTTTTTGGCCCCTAATTCCTTAACTGTTGGTACCATAACCACCAAAATCAATCCCAACCTTCCTTTTGTGATATTGAACCTTATGGTTAAATTTCATAGAGATCCATTCACTTAAACTAAAGTTAGAGTGCGAAAACCAATGCGTCTTCGGACGACGACGACGACGACGACGACAACGCCAACGTCATACCAATATACGACCACAAAATTTTTATGCGGTCGTATAAAAATCAAAAAAAAATGCACACACAACTTTTTTTTTTTTTTTAAATAAATAAATTCAGGCACAAAATTATCATATTAGATGATTTGCATTTATTTATGTATGTATTAAACTATGTAACTATATCTAACAATCCTAAAGTTAGTTTTATTGTTTAAACAACCTGTTCTTTTATTAAATATTAATATATCAGTGTTTCTTGTAAAAGCTCTAGTTACAGTAAGATAATTGTAATAGCTTTAGACTTATATTAACCCTTTCAACGCTACACAAAATATAGAAAAATGGCTGCTGCTGCTGCTGCATTTTTTTTGTGTTCATTCATTAGAACACTATATTCCTTTTCAGACTGCTGTATCTTTTTTATTATTAGAGATACAGACAAAGTAAGTGCATGAAAAATGCTCAGGAGAGCATGAACTGTAATGTTATGCAATTATTTTAGTAAAATTTTCATCAAGTCACCTGCAGTTTCAGGTAATTAACAGGTAAAAGGTGTAAATTATTGTATTTGTGTTGAATTTTGAACAAAAACAACTTCTAATCTTCATTTATTTTGTTGTTTTATCTGCCATATAATAAAAAAGACACCAGTTGCTCAATTCCATAGTGTATTTGCACCATACACAACGTATAATGTAAACGTGGCGCAAATAAGTGGCTCCATCCTCAAAATTTTCAGTCAACCTCCGTTTCCCCCCTCCCCTTTTTTCTATGTCTGTCTCATAAAGATCGACCAAATCATATTTCCCACACGAATTGAATGTAATTAACACATTGAGATAACGGGAAACCTTTGAACTATTCCTCGTTGTCAGTTTCACCATAGAAATGCTGAAATATTCCATATTTACAGCGTCTTTTTCGATTTCCGACATTTGCATTTGTCAAAATATTTTTTATTTTTCTTCTACTGCATGCTTTTACCATTAAAATTCCCGCGATTTCAAGCGCAAACGAGAACTTGTATATCCTCGATTCATACGAAGAAAAATTAGAGAGGACCCAAATGAAAACCAAATGGTTACGAGTCTGTATGAAAAATCCATAGTCATCGCGACATATGCCGCGAACAGCAGTGGCGGGCGGTGTACGTCATCGCGGCATATGCCGTGTATAGCGTTGAAAGGGTTAATTATCATTTTAGAAAAAAAACCTTTCAGACAGTAATGTTGTCTAAAAAATTTCATATCAATTTGTAGACTGAGGCATAAAATTATTGGGTTTACAAAAGAATAAAATGTAGATGCCTCTCTGGTATTGATGACTCATTTTTCTTATCAATTGATTTACACAACGCAATACTTTATATGATAAAAATAGAAACTGAACTGTTTTTAAAACTCTAAAGAGCCAGTGTCGCTCACCTAGGTCAATGTGCATCTTCAACAATGAACAAGACATTCCTCATCATTGTGGACTAGATTAGAATTAATGACAAAAATCTTTCTTGTTTATCTTGCATTGATTTTTTTCTTTTTCTCTATATCTTCTTTATTTTGCCCAGAAACAAAAAAAAATTAAAAATAGGGTAAAAAAAACAACATCATTTAAGAGCAAACACTCTAATAAAATGTCTACTGATGTTTTCGGCAAAATGATTTACTTGTAGATCTTGTCTTGTTGATATCTTTTCTTTCTAAAGTGTCTATCTATCTATTATAATTTTCAAGATAATAGACAATAAACTGCTTCGCCGAGCACAGCTGGATATGACCGCAGAGGTCCAACCCTGAACAGTTGGGGCAAAAATGGACACAATATTCAAGCTTGATACAGGTCTGACTTTGGATTGTAATTAAATATTTGACACAATATAGGTTTCTGACACAGAATAAATGTAGTCAAAGAACTTGAAATTGGTTGTATGATTTGAATTTATATTCAATTGAAGATTTCTGGCTGTTATGCAATACACTGTGCTGTTGCGCAATACTTAGTAAATCTGTTTTCAGACTAATACAAAGAATTAGCAAAATAAATTGTGACCCCCAATTCTTAAATCTTGAGGAAAAAAAAATTTAATCCCCCGCCCCAAAACATTTTTTTTTACCCCCCTCCCAAAAAAATATTTGAAAAGAATTTTCTTTTGAGGAAAAAATTTCCAAATATTTTTTTACCTCCCTCCCCACCTTTTCCAAAAAAATTAATTTTTAATTTTGAAGAAATTTTCTTTTTGTAAAATGTGGTACAAATTAAGAGACATCCATACACTTAAACACAAGTTATTGTCTGAAAACTAGAAAAAACTAGAAAAATGCTTGTTTTAGACCCTTTTTAGCCCCTAATTCCTGAACAGTTTGGGCAATTACCCCCAAAATGAATCCCAACCTTCTACTTGTGGTATTGAACCTTGTGGTACAATTTCAGAGCAATCAAAATACTTATACACAAGTTACTGTCCTGAAACTAGAAAAATGCTTGTTTAAAGAAATAATTAAAAATAAAATTCCTTCATCAGCATTTAATAGTAACTTCTAAAAATAAATTGACAGCTAGGACTTTGCAACCATAAAAACCCATTTAAGTACATCATAAAAGTATTTAAAATAGAAAATGACATCATAATCATGGCTAAAATTTAAAAAATCTTCATCAGCAACATTTAATAGTAATATCTAAAAATAAAATTCCTTCATCAACATTTAATAGTAACTTCTAAAAATAAATTGACAGCTAGGACTTTGCAACCACAAAAACCCATTTTAATACATCATAAAAGTATTAAATAGAAAATGACATCATAATCATGGCTAAAATTAAAAAACCTTCATCAGCAACATTTTATAGTAATATCTAAAAATAAAATTCCTTCATCAGCATTTAAGAGTAACTTCTAAAAATAAATTGACAGCTTATCACCTCAAGAGAATACAACATTTCTTTATAACAAAACCATTGTAAGGGAGGTAACTCTAATGCAAAAAAAACCCAAACAAAGAATAACCAATTCTGAGCATAAAAATTTATTACCACTGAACCCTTTGATATACACTATTATAATATTGTATGTATTTAAATCACAGTATTTGATGTTTCTAGAAACAGCTAAAAAATATTTCATACTAGAACTAGCAAACAAATAGCAAATAAGTACCAACATAAAGAAACAAAGCTAAAGTAATTGTCCATTAACCAGGAAACCCTTGTTTTCCCCCCCTTTTTTGCCCCAAATTCCTAAACAGATTGAGCCATAATCCCCCAAAGCCAATCCTAACCATCCCTTTGTGGTATGGAAACTTGTGGTACAATTTCAGACAATTACATAAGCTGTTCCACAAGTTATTGTCTGGAAACTAGAAAAATACTTATTTGGGCCCTTTTCGACCCTTAATTCATAAACTGTAGGGACCATAACCCCCAAAATCAATCCCAACCTTCCTTTTGTGGTTTCAAACCTTGTGTTTAAATTTCATATATTTATATTTACTTACACTAAAGTTATTGTCCGGAAACAAAATGTCTACGGACGACGACGACGACATGATACCAATATACGACCGTATAAAAACAATAAAAATGGATAAAAATCATCATTTAAGAGAAATAACCCCAATAAGGTGTAAACTTACAATTTCGGCCATTTGACATACATGTAGATCTTGTCATGCTGATCAATTTTGCTTAGTTTTGTTTCTATATATCTATAAAAATTTTAAAGATAAAAGACAAAATACTGTTGACACAGAGATATGTCTTGCCTGTTGGTATAAAATTCAGAAAAAGACAATCGAATGGACAGCAACATTGCTTATTTATTCAAAGTCGCTGAACCAACTAGTATGTAGGGCCTCGAAATGGTTGACAAACTGAGATGTACAAACAGCAGTGTAACTTTATAGAAAATATTGTCTATTTTTGCAAGTAGTTTCTATCAAACTAACTTAGTCATAAAACTTAACATTGAAAATTGTTAATTGATTAAAAGTCACTGGTCCATTACTTAGGAAACAGGGCCTTAAAATAGTAGTCAAACTGATATGTACTGATAATAATGCAACTTTATAGAAAATATCATTGATCTATCACAAGTACTTCCTATCAAACTAACTCAAGCAGAAAACTTAACAATGAAAATGGCTAATTAAATCAAAGTCACTAGACCATGGCCTAGGGGGCAGGGCCTCAAAATTGTTGTCTAACTAATATGTACTGATAGTAATGCATCTTTATACAAAATATCAATGATCTATCACAAGTAGTTCTTGTCAAACTAACTTAAGCAGAAAACCTAACAAATGTTGACGCCGTCATCGCAGCTGTCGCCTAAAAAGCAATCCCTATGTTTTGCTTTCGGTGACTTTCGTTGACCATTTTTTTAAACAAGATACCCTGATGACTGTGGCCAAGTTTGGTTTAATTTGGCCAAGTGGTTTCAGAGATGATTTTTGTCAAATTTAACGACGACAAGGGACGACGAACGCTAAGTGATGAGAAAAGCCAGGTGGAAGATAACAAGGGGAAATTAAAAACATGTAAGACAACCAAAAAACGTCAAGACAAAAAATAAAAACAATGCAACACTATAATAGAAAACTAAAGACTAAGCAACAGAAACCAAACCAAAAACCAAGGGTGATCTCAGGTGCTCAGGAAGGGTAAGCAACTACTTCTCCACAAGTGGCACCCATTGTGTTGCTCATGTATTAACTTGAATGACTTAATACAAATGCACTTACCTTCAGTTTGACCTGAAAATAAAATAAAAGTACAAATACAATTTAATAATTTCTGCAAAGACTAACACTTAACATTTTGCAAATCAATAAAGTAAAGGATATATACAGCCTTGAGGACTATCATGAAGAGTTAAAAAACGTATTAGAGATGATACCTTTAGAAAATAAAATTCCCAAGACTGCTGCTATACAGCTTTTCCCATTATTCTCCTCATTTTTATGAGCAGCTATTTAAAAAAAATTTTTATTTAGATCATCTTAAGTCATACTGAAATAATCATGGGTTATGAGTATTTTTACTCTTACGTTTTTGCAAAAAGAGTAGCATAAGAGTTAAGTTGAAATTCAAAAGTAAACATCAGTATAAAAATATCTTTGCTCATTGTGAAATTTGTTTTGAAAATGCACATACAACAACTAATATTTAGGGCAAAGTTTAACTCTTTTTTCTTAAAACAAAAGGATCTGCCTTGAAGTATTCCAAGTCTTCTTTATGTTTTGGGGGCTTTCTTGCAAGTAATTGTGCCCATGGTCTTTAATCGTACCAATCGAAAACAACACATACAGAACTTCCATCAAAAGAACCTTAATATCTCTTCTTAGAGTTACCACCCTTTAGCATTTCTAAATCTTTATGACTAATAAAGTCAACTCTATGAAGTGCTTTCATTTGAGGTCTGTTACCTTTAACCTTAAAAATGAAGTTAAAATCAAACTTACATGAATCTGTGAATTCATTATTACAAAGTTTTGGTAAATCTGTGGCATTGTAGCAAGCTAAAACATAATACAAATATATGGTTATCAAAAAATATTAATAAACAAACAAACAAACAAAACAAAAAAATACTTTATTTGCCAATCATGGTGCCCAAAATGAGCAAAATAATTACCGTTTTTAGGTGTGTAAAGTACGCAGGTTTTTACCCTAGGAATGATTTCTGAAAAGGGGGGTGCGTATTATGTATGGGTACATTGTTCGTAATACTTTTTTTCAGGCCGAATTCCGATCAAGAAACCAGGTGGTCTGGAGGAAAATATTTTCGTAGCATAAACTTGATTGTTGTTATGTTTTACATGTATATTTGTACCTTCTTGTATCTGATTTGTAATGTTATATGCAAATAAAAATCATTTAAATGCTTTAGTAGTTGTTTTTTGCATTTTCTTGTGTTCTCCATAGCCGCCCGGAAGTTGCATTTGATCATGTCCAAATTAGAGATAAAGGATTCTGTCAATGGCAAAATTAGTGTAGGTGTTTCTCGAGTTTATTACTTACTTTGAATATGTGTTCTAACAAGGAATACAGAAGGTAAATGTATGAAAATTGAACGAAACACGCCCGTTTGATGATAGCGACCACCATTGTTTTTTATACTTTCGTAGTATCAGGTGATCACGTGTCATTTTTTTTTTTAAACCTTCATACAATTCATAATTGCAGACATGTCAATGCCATCTTGTAAACTGTATGGATTACATTAAGGAACAAAATTAATCTGTCAATTGATCTGTTTTGACAACGATTAGACTTCCTAATTGACATTCAATAGAGTGTGATAATCCGGACTATACGATTCAATGAGTACCAACAAACAATAAATAAAATTAGCAGAGATTAATATTTATTTCAGCACTAATTTATCAACATAAATATTATAATTTATTTATTTATTGTGTAATTAAATGAATATTTGTAATGATTCCATATTCGTACAAGATTCACCGATTACTATTTGCATTTAAACAACTTCCCGATTTAACACTTCCTGTTGTTCTAAATCAAACACATCCGTGGGAACAATAAAGAGCCAAACATCGTTTGCTAAATTATTTATTCTGCAACAATAGTTTCATTATCCTTTGATCATTAGGACTTTAGTTCAATTTGTCTCCAAAAAGAAATCATTTTCAATAGATGCATTTTACCGAGTTTCAAGTTGGGATTTTTCCAGAAAGTCCCTGTGTGTAAAGCATAAGAAGAAACTTAGGGGGTGCGTACTATGCATGGGTGCGTTTTATACACACCTAAAGACGGTACAATATATATGCATAATTTGCAAACATAATATAAATGTATATAAACAAAGTATAACATGATTAATTTTGATTTAATTGATTAATATTTGATATCAAAGTAAATGAAATAAGTAATTTGTAATAATAAAAATATATACATGTTTTTGTAATATGACTTTTGTTTGTAATTCTGGTCTCTTTACTGGACAACTCACCTTTATGTATTATCGTTATTAATTAAATGTAAATAAATAGATGCATATATGATCATCTACATCTATAACTCTATAATCTATTTTAATACTGTATTTCTGTTTTATTTAAAACCTCCAACAATTGACAAATTATTGCCAAAATTTCTTTATCTTCATTTCCAATTAACCAAATAAAAGAGGTTTGTTATTAAATTTTGAAATATTTTTATTTTTACTAATTTTTTGCTAAGAAAGGAATTTCTAACATTAATCAAAGCTTTTAATATCTATAAACCAAATCTCTAATAAAATACTTCCAAGATTTAATAATTACTTTAAAACACGAGTATCAGAAATTTGTAATTCACCTTTAAAAATGTTCTGCTAATTATACATTTAAGTACCTATGAAATTACTGAATTCATATATCAAACTATTTTTCATAGAGATCCTAACAAATCTGACTATCTCAGAATTTCTGTGTTCATAAAAAGGTATTCAGTACTACTTAATAGCATAAATGTTTATACTAAGTTGTTATTGAATGGTCACAAGAATGAATTTTTCACGGATATTCGATTTCGTAGTTTTGCCTACATACAAAGTCTATATACACACCTATAGAAAATTTGTACTTCATGTAACATTTAAATTCAATGTTTACATATACAAACAAAATCCATGTTAATTGATATCCCATGAATAATAATAAATCCACAGTAATATATACCGAACCATCAGAGAGCACTATGATGTTCAGATGGAATTATGCTTTGTTCAATGTCAGACTCAACCAATCAAATACTTTTATAGCCATCAATATTTATTAAGCTGGGTTGATAACATTTAGCTCTTGGTCTTTTAATTAAGCTTATCCATAATTTATTCCCATAAAAGTATCACTATATCTTTATTTCAGTTGTAAACATTAATTGCAATATCTTAATTAAGTGTTCCTTTTTTTGTTAAGTGAATGAATGTATGAGAAAAATTGCTGTCTAGAAAGACAGTAAAAGCAATAGAATTTTCAAATATATTTTTTTTTTCTGTCTGCTAAGGTGTTTAGTGTTGCCTTACACTGCAGCCCTTTGGATACTCACCTCCAAGTTGCACTGAAGTGTTTGCACAAGCTCCTAACCAAGCACAACCAGGATTGATAGTGGTGTTACAACAGGCTGTTTCATTACCAACTAAGCTGCATTTATTTGCTGTAAAATATTGATACATATTAGCAATTCTTTAAAATTTATATTTATATCTGCTTATATCTATACATATTTTGTACTAGTTAAAGCTAACCCAGTCACATCTTTCCAATTTTTATTTCACAAGTTGTTGTGTTTGCAGCATGTTATACAGTGTTTTGTGCAATTTGGTAAAAAGGAAATGTTCAAGTTATTTGTTTGTTCATAGCAAAAATAGCTATTTTATTTCCACTTAGTCCAAGCACATACATCCTCCCTCCATTTAAAAACCTCTTTGAGGTTAACATTGTCGTCTCTCAATTTTTAGGAATAAAACTTGAATATAACAGAAAAATCTTTAATGTACATGCTCCATCAATCTAACTTGTACAATGATAATTTGTAGATGGTTTTTTTTTGTGTTCCAGCTGCAGTATAACACATTTAAATTGTTGTTGTATTAACAAGAGTTAGGAATTTTTAGAATCTTCATGGTAGAACTAGCTCCTATTAACTTTGCCATGTTTACTGCAATGAGTCAAATAAATATGATTTAATGATGCATGATTTCTATATCAGCAGACTGAATACCCTGAACTGTCCTCAACAACATTCTTTAATGGATTTTTATCTATTTAATTGAAAGAAGAATTCCTGATATCTAGCAGCAAATATTACATGCATATTCAAAACAGGTTAGTGAGATATGAATACAACCTCCTCTGTAATGACAGGTTGAGGTAGATTTTTCACATGCTATAAAAAAGAAGATGTGGTATGATTGCCAATGAGACAACTCTCCACAAGAGACCAAATGACACAGAAATTAACAACTATAGGTCACCATTCGGCCTTCAACAATGGACAAAGCCCATACCACATAGTCAGCTAAAAGGCCTCAAAATGATAAATGTAAAACAATTCAAACAAGAAAACTAACGGCCTAATTTATGTGCAAAATAGGAACTGAAAACAAATATGTAACACAGCAACAAACGACAACCACTGAATTACAAGCTCCTGACAAAATGTAGCAGGGTTAAACTAGTTTGATGGCGCCAACCCTTCCCCTAACCTGGGACAGTGGAAGCTTATAATAGAAAGCCGTAAATTAAATTCATATCATCCATTATCCTGACTTCAATCAACAAAGCCGTAAATTAAATTCATATCATCCATTATCCTGACTTCAATCAACTAGCTTTTGCTCTTATTTTTAAAACTGAATTCAGTGTGGGTGGTAGATCTTTAACTTTCCCAGTAGTTTAGAATTAAACATACTATTATACTGTGGATTCGCTATTTTTTGTTGAATACCAATTTTTGTGGATTTTGTGGGAATAGTTGAACCACGATTTTTAAGGTTTAATAAATTACAAATTTTCTCTAAGCTTGTATGAAAATTTTTGCAAAACCACAATAAATTGCTTCGCCGAGCCAACTGGATACGACCGCAGAGGTCCAACCCTGAACAGTTGGGGCAAAAATGATACAATATTCGCGCCTGATACAGGTCTGAATTTGGATTGTAATTCAATATTTGACACATAATAAGGTCTCTGACACAAAATAACTGTAGTCAAAGAACTTAGAATTGGTTATATGATTTGAATTTATATTCAATTTTTTGCTTTTGTGCAATACACTATGCTGTTGCAAATTGACCTCCCCCCCCCCCCAAAAAAAAATTTTTCTTTTTGATTTCTGAAATCTTCAGGGAAAAAATTGTCCCCCATCCCCCAAATTTTTTAACCTCCCCTTTTTTCCAAAAATTCTTTCCCTCAAGATATGGTCATAATCTCGATTCAAATTTCCAATGGAGTTTGCAACCATAATAACCCATTTAAATACATCATAAAAGTCTTAAAACAGAAAATGACATACATAATCATAGCTAAAATTAATTTACCTTAATCAGCATTTTTAAAATTATTAAAATAGTAACTTCTAAAAATGAATTGACAGCTAATCACCTCAAGACAGTACAACATTTCTTTATACATAATTTAAAAGCAGTGTAAGGGAGGTAATTCAAACACAATTTGTACTTAAGTAATTGTCCATTGACCAGGACACCCTTGTTTTTTCTCACTTTTTTGCCCCTAATTCCTAAACGGTTTGAGCCATAACCCCCCAAAGCCAATCCTAACCATCCCTTTGTGGTATGGAAACTTGTGGTCTAATTTCAGAGAGATCCATACACTGTTCCACAAGTTATTGTCATGAAACTAGAAAAATTTGTAAGGGTTCCGCATAACCCAGTGTCTCGCCTACTTTTGCTGTTAATCGCAGGCTCAACAAAAATGAGGAAAAAAATTAATAAAAATATTCCTCTCTATACTATCTTTTGATTGTAAGTAGCTTCTGTCCAAGTTTGGTAAAAATCCAGGATAGTTTATGAATCTAATAAATGTTTTAAAAACTTAAACTGCAGACTGTATGTAATGATAACTGGAAGAAAAACTAAGTCCATTTATAAGTAAAATACGGAAAAAATGGAACAAAATTTTAACAAAATTTTCTTCTAGATACTAGCTTTTAATCATAAATAAAATGCTCCGCAGGGCGCAGCTTGATACGACCGCAGAAGTCGAACCCTGAATAGTTGGGGCAAGTATGGACACAACATTCAAGCTTGATACAGCTCTGAATTTGGATTGTGATTAAATATTTGACACAGCATAGGTTTCTGACACAGAATGAATGTGGTCTAAGAACTTAAAAATTTTAAATTAGACATTCACCTATTATGCTCCAATATCCAAAATCGAAATACATGGTTAGATTCAGCATATCAAAGAACCCCAAGAGTTCAATTTTTAATGAAATCAAACAAAGTTTAATTTTGGACCCTTTTGACCTCAATGTGGACAAAGTTAATAACGGGCCCAAAAATCAAAAATCTAAATACATGGTTAGATTCAGCATATCAAAGAACCCCATATATTCAATTTTGTTGAAATCAAACAAAGTTTAATTTTGGACCCCGATTTGGACCAACTTGAAAACTGAGCCCATAATCAAAAATCTAAATACATGTTCAGATTCAGCATATCAAAGAACCCTAAGAATTCAATTTTGTTAAAATCAAACTAAGTTTAATTTTGGACCCTTTGGACCTTAATGTAGACCAATTTGAAAACGGGACCAAAAATTAAGAATCTAAATACACGGTTAGATTCGCATATCAAAGAACCCCAATAATTCAATTTTGATGAAATCAAACAAAGTTTAATTTTGGACCCTTTTGACCTCAATGTGGACAAAGTTGATAACGGGCCCAAAATCAAAAATCTAAATACATGGTTAGATTCAGCATATTAAAGAACCCCATATATTCAATTTTGTTGAAATCAAACAAAGTTTAATTTTGGACCCGATTTGGACCAACTTGAAAACTGGGCCCATAATCAAAAATCTAAATACATGTTTAGATTCAGCATATCAAAGAACCCTAAGAATTCAATTTTGTTAAAATCAAACTAAGTTTAATTTTGGACCCTTTGGACCTTAATGTAGACCAATTTGAAAACGGGACCAAAAATTAAGAATCTAAATACACGGTTAGATTCGCATATCAAAGAACCCCAATAATTTAATTTTGATGAAATCAAACAAAGTTTAATTTTGGACCCTTTGGACCTTAATGTGGACCAATTTAAAACGGGGCCCAAAATCCAAAAACTTAATACATGGTTAGATTCAGCATATTAAAGAACCCCAAGAGTTCAAGAATAAAACCCCATTGAAATTGGTCAAGAAATAAGCAATTTATACAAAGTATCTTCTTTTGCACAATACTGTGCAATTGAATATTTCTTGCAATTGCGCAACAATGTGCAATTGAATATTTCTTGCTATTTCTTGGTATTGCGCAATACTGTACAATTGACAATTTCTTGCTATTGCGCAATATTGTGCTATTGGATATTTCTTAATAATTTACACATCCTGTTTCTCCTGCCATACTATGCAATTGAAGATTTCTGGAAAATTTTAAAGAAAAAAAAAAAATGAAACCCCCAAATTTTTGAACCCCTTATGCAATACTGTGCAATTGAAAATTTCTTGCTATTGCACAATACTTATTATATAATAATTTACACATCCTGTTTCTCCTGCCATATCATTATTATTTGCTTTTAAATATAAATCAGAAATAACCAACTTAAAATGGAAAATTTTAAAGAAAAAAAAAAAAATTCAAACTGTTGGTACCATAACCCCCAAAATCAATCCCAACCTTCCTTTTGTGATATTGAACCTTATGATAAAATTTCATAGAGATCCATTCACTTAAACTAAAGTTAGAGTGCGAAAACCAATGCGTCTTCGGACGACGACGACGACGATGACGCCAACGTCATACCAATATACGACCGCAAAATTTTTTTGCGGTCGTATAACAAGCTTCTGTCCAAGTTTGGTACAAATCCAGGATAGTTTAAGAAAGTTGTTAAAATCTTAAAAACTTTAACCATAGAGTGAATGTAATGTTAACTGGCAGAAAAACTAAGTCCATTTATAAGTAAAATACGGAAAAAATGGAATTTTTTTTTTACAAAATTTACTTCTGGATACTATCTTATGATCATAAACAAGCTTCTTTCCAAGTTTGGTAGAAATTCAGGATAGTTTAAGAAAGTTATTAAAATTTCAAAAACTTTAACCACAGAGTGAATGTAATGTTTCCTGGCAGAAAAACTAAGTCAATTTATAAGTAAAATACGGAAAAAATGGAATTTTTTTTTTACAAAATTTACTTTTCAATATTATCTTATGATCATAAACAAGCTTCTGTCCAAGTTTGGTAGAAATCCAGGATAGTTTAAGAAAGTTATTAAAATTTCAAAAACTTTAACCACAGAGTAAATATTTGTGGACGCCGCCGACGACGGAATGTAGGATCGCTATGTCTCGCTTTTTCGACAAAAGTCGAAGGCTCGACAAAAATGCTTATTTGGGCCCCTTTTTGAACCCTAATTCCTAAATTGTTGGGACCATAACCCCCAAAATCAATCCCAACCTTCCTTTTGTGGTTATAAACCTTATGTTTAAATTTCATAGATTTCTATTTATCAATACTAAAGTTGTTGTATGGAAACCAAATGTCTTCGGACGAAGCTGACGATGACAACGACGACATGATACCAATATAAAAATTTTTACGGTCGTATATAAATCAAATATCCATGAAAATGCAAGTTTTCGGGAATCCACAAAAATTGTTACCCACAATAATAAATGAATCCACAGAATTTGTCTATTGTTGAATACAGTATACTTCATCTTTTTTTTCCATTATATTGTCATTTTTCACATTGAATATACATGAGGGTGTGGATAGGGGTTTACAGAAAAGAGAATAATGGGCAAAAAGTATAAATAATAGAGAATAAAATGCTTTGCTGAGCACAGCCTGATATGACTGCTGAGGTCAAACCCTGAACAGTTGGTGCAAGTTTGGACACAATATTCAAGCTTAATTCTGTCTGAATTTGGATTGTGATCAAATTTTTGACATAATATAGGTTTCTGACACAAAATAAATGTGGTGAAAAATCTTAAAAATTTGAAATGGGTTGAAATATTTGTATTAATTTTTTTCAATTGAAGATTTCTTGCAAATTTGCACAATACTGTGCAATTTGATATTTCTTGCTATTGCGCAATACTATGCAATTGAAGATTTCTGTCTATTGGGCTCTATTGTGCTATTGCGCAATACTGTGCAATTGAAGATTTCTTGCTATTGCGCAATACTGTGCAATTGAAGATTTCTTGCAATTGTGCAATATTATACTATTGCGCAATACTATGCAATTGAAGATTTCTTGCTATTGCACAATACTATGCAATTGAAGATTTTCTGCTATTGCGCAATAGTGTGCTGTTGCACAATACTTCATATAATAATTTACACGTCATGTTTGGTGTGTATCTCCTGCCATATCAGTATTATTTGCTTTTAAATATAAATCAGAAATAATAAATGCAAAAATGGACAATTTTAAGAAAAAACCAAAAATTACGAAAAAAATGAAAGAACCTTAGTGCTCACATACTCCACGTCCCCAAATTGTCATTGGAGAAATAAATTAAGTGTAAGAAAAAAAAAATTGTATCAGAAAAAAAAATTGAATCATAATTTCCTGTCAATATGCACATCTACATAGTATGTCCATATTATCTACACAGTTTCATGAAATTCTGTTGTGTGGTTTCAGAGGAGTTGCGATGACAAAAGGTTGCAGTAGTATATTGGGCAAATAAGTTCAAAGGGGCGTAACTCCTGAAAAAAAAAAAATTGAATCGTAATTTCCTGTCGATATGCACATCTACGTAGTATGTCCTTATTATCTTAAAAGGTTTCATGAAATTCTGTTGTGTGGTTTGAGAGGAGTTGCGATGACAAAAGGTTGCAGTAGTATATTGGGCCAATAAGTTCAAAGGGGCGTAACTCCTGGAAAAAAAATTGAATCGTAATTTCCTGTCGATATGCACATCTACGTAGTATGTCCTTATATCTGAAAAGGTTTCATGAAATTCTGTTGTGTGGTTTGAGAGGAGTTGCGATGACAAAAGGTTGCAGTAGTATATTGGGCCAATAAGTTCAAAGGGGCGTAACTCCTGGAAAAAAAATTGAATCGTAATTTCCTGTCGATATGCACATCTACGTAGTATGTCCTTATTATCTGAAAAGGTTTCATGAAATTCTGTTGTGTGGTTTGAGAGGAGTTGCGATGACAAGAAACAGCACTGACGGACAGACGGACGGACGGGTCAAAAACATTATACCCTCCGCAACTCGTTGCGTGGGGTATAATAAATGTGGATTGTGTCCACATGTGGACACAGATGATGCCCCCACTTGCATATCATATAGTTATAAAGGGACATAACTGAAGAACGGTAAAAGTGACGCTACCCAAATTTTAACTTGATCTGAGTTTTGCGGTAATAAGCATTGTGTGTAAGTCTCATAACATTTGGTTGAGGCTAACTTAAGTAGAGAACAGAAACTAAAAATTCAGCATTTTTTCTATTTGTAAACACGCATAACTCTACAACGGTTGTGTATAAGTATTATAACATTTGGTTGAGACAAACTAAAGTTAGAGAACGGAAACGAAAAATTCAGCAATTTTTATGTTTATAAAGGGACATAACTCAAAAATGGTAAAAATTTTGTACTTAATCTGTACTATGTAGTAAGAAGCATTGTGTATAAGTTCATAACATTTGGTTGAGGCAAACTAAAGTTAGAGAACGGAAACAAAAAAATTGTATTTGATCTTAGTTTTGTGGTAATGAATATTGTGTATAGGTTTCATAATGTTTAGTTGGGGCAAACTTAAGTTACAGAATGGTAACTAAAAATTTGCAATCTTTCGATTTATTAAGGGGCATAACTCAAGAATGGTTAAAGTGACACTACCAAAATTCAACTTGATCTGTGTTTTATCAGTGGAAGGCAAATTTAAACATTGCATTGTATAAAGCATTGATTGTAGTTGATTGAACTATAATCATGGACAAAGGAAGATAACTTCAATTTTAAAAATTACTTGAATAATGACATTGATATTTTTAGAAATTACATTTAGTTAAAACAAACTCAAGTTAGAGAATGGAAACGAAAAATTCAGCATTTTTTTCATTTGTAAAGGGGCATAACCCTAGAATGGTAATCAAACCGCTTGTAAGCACCGAATGGTAAAGATTGCTTTAATTTATCAGAAGGCAGTAAAATTGAATATTGCATTGTATAAAAGCATTGGTTGTAATTGATTCAACTACCATTATGCACAAAGAAAGATAACTCATATTTTCAAAGAAGACTTTAAAATATTTTTAGGAATGAAGGGTAAAAATTGCTTTAATTTATCAATGGAAGGCAAAATTAAACATTGCATTGTATAAAGCATTGATTGTAGTTGATTCAACTATAATCATGGACAAAGGAAGATAACTCCAATTTAAAAATTACTTGATATTTAGGAAAAAAATGAAAAATTTCGCAATTTTTCCATTTGTAAAGGGCATAACTCTAGAACAGTAAAAATGACGGCACCAAAATTCAAACTTGATCTGTATATTGTGGTAATAAGCATTGTGTATAAGTTTCATAATAATTGGTTGAGGCAAACTTAAGTTAGAGAACGGAAACGAAAAATTTAGCAATTTTTCCATTTGTAAAGGGGCATAACTCTAGAACAGTAAAAGTGACGCCACCAAAATTCAAACTTGATCTGTATTTAGTGGTAATAAGCATTGTGTATAAGTTTCATAACATTTGGTTTAGGCAAACTAAAGTTAGAGAACGGAAACCAACTTTGGGACGTACGTACGTACAGACGGACAAGGGTAAAACTTAATGCCCCCTCTGCTATGGCGGGGGCATAAAAATCCCCTAATATATTTTTACCCCCTTTTAGTAATTACCCCCAAACTCAATCCCAGCTTTCCCTTTGTGGTATGGTACCTTGCAGTACAATTTCAGAAAGATCCATACACTTAAACACAAGTTATTGTCTGGAAACTAGAAAAATTCTTGTTTTTTACCCCTTTTTGGCCCCCAATTCCTGAACGTTTGGGGCAATTACCCCCAAACTCAATCCCAGCCTTCTATTTGTGGTATGGTACCTTGCATTACAATTTCAGAGAGATCCATACACATAAACACAAGTTATTGTCTGGAAACTAGAAAAATGCTTGTTTTTGGCCCCTTTTTGGGCCCAAATTCCAGAACATTTAGGGCAATTACCCCCAAACTCAATCCCAGCCTTCCTTTTGTAAAATGGAACCTTGTGGTACAATTTCAGAAAGATCCATACACTTACACACAAGTTATTGTCCAGAAACAACAAAAATGCTTGTTTTTGGCCCTAATTCCTAAACTGTTGGTACCATAACCCGCAAAATCAATCCAAACCTTCCTATTGTAGTATTGAACCTTCTGGTAAAATTTCATAGAGATCCATTCACTTGAACTAAAGTCATTGTCCGGAAACCAAATTTGTTTTCGGACGATGACGCAGACGACGACGACATCATACCAATATACGACGTATAAAAATGGACTAAAAAATTTTAAGAATACAGAAATGAAGGAACCCCCATTCAGACCCTCATACATACCTGCATCTGGACCTGAACCTGAAAAACAAAGAAAAATATATATTCATAGTCTTCTGCAGACTGAATATCATTATGTCAAACAGGATTTATTATCATGATTATATTAAATCTAAGAAACAATTTACTGAGTTTCTCCTAGGTTTTACTCATTTCAAAGCCTATAAAGAAAGGCACAGTCACAACCTGAGTTTCATTTCAGAAATAAAAAACATAATAGTTTCAATTAAAGAACCTTAGTGAGCACGCTCACATACCCCACGTCCCCACATTGTCATTGGAGAAATTAAAAAAGTGTAACAAAAAAAAAATGTATAAGAAAAAATATTGAATAATAATTTCCTGTCAATATGCACATCTACATAGTATGTCCTTCTTATCTACAAAATTTCATTAAATTCTGTTGTGTGGTTTCAGAAGAGTGGAGATGACAAACTGTTGCAGAAGTACATTGAAGCAAATAAGTTCAAAGGGGCGTAACTCCTAGAAAAAAAATGAATCGTAATTTCCTGTCGATATGCACATCTATGTAGTATGTTCTTATTATCTACAAAGTTTCATGAAATTCTGTTGTGTGGTTTCAGAGGAGTTGAGATGACAAACTGTTGAAGTAGTACCTTAAAGCAAATAAGTTCAAAGGGGTGTAACTCCTAGAAAAAAAATTGAATCGTAATTTCCTGTCAATATGCACATCTACATAGTATGTCCTTATTATCTTAAAAGGTTTCATGAAATTCTGTTGTGTAGTTTCAGAGGAGTTGCGATGACAAACTGTTGCAGTAGTACATTAAAGTAAATAAGTTCAAAAGGGCATAACTCCTAGAAAAAAAATTGAATCGTAATTTCCTGTCTATATGCACATCTACATAGTATGTCCTTATTATCTAAAAAGGTTTCATGAAATTCTGTTGTGTGGTTTCAGAGGAGTTGCGATGACAAACTGTTGCAGTAGTACATTGAAGCAAATAAGTTCAAAGGGGCGTAACTCCTAGAAAAAAAATTGAATCGTAATTTCCTGTCGATATGCACAACTACATAATATGTCCTTTTTATCTAAAAAGGTTTTGTGAAATTCTGTTGTGTGGTTTGAGAGGAGTTGCGATGACAAGAAACAGGACTGACGGACGGACGGACTAACGGACAGACGGGTCAAAAACATTATACCCTCCGCAACTTCGTTGCATGGGGTATAATAACTTTGACTCTTCTTTGCAATACATGACTGGTTGATTTGTTTTTAACACCACTTTGAGCACATTTTATTGTGGTGGCCAGTTTTTTTTTTTTTATTATGAAATTTTATTTCAACTGATGTTTTGTGTACATACAACTGCTCAACATACACTTAAAAAATTCTATTATGCAGTGAAGAACTTGTATTGTTTAATATAACAACTTACAAATGGTTTCAACAGTGTTCTTCTTACAAACACCGTCTAATTTAGTTATGTTGACTTTGGCATGACAACCTGAAAAACAAAAATAAGCAGAGACTCAAAATGTCCATTAGCATTTAATTCAACATTTCAGAATTTGAAACATCATTGGATGAATTTCCATTGTTTGGAGGGATTTTAACTAATCACAACATTTAAGTTACAATAAACCATTAGATTTTATGGGCGCAGCCATTTTATGAGCATAACATGGTATTCAGAATTAAGAGTATTATAAGCTAATCCTGATTGGTTGATATGTGCGCCCGTTATTTTTTGTTATTAGAGATTTCATGCATTCTGCATTATACCAAAGGCCAAATAAATTATTTTCCTTAGCCCTAATGGAACTGACATGTCTTTTAAACGCTAGGATGAGACACATATTTTTGAGTGCAAAATTGATAGGCATGGGCGATAAGTACAAATTACGCTAAGAAAAGCAACGCAAACCTATATTTTTTGGACCAAAAAATACTGTCCTAATAACTTTTCTTTAATTCTAGCAAGGTTTCGTTTAAAAAAATCAACTTTCTAAAGTCTGTATCTCGAAAAAGGCTATAATTGTCGCCTATGGGGAAATTAATTGTTTATTTCAACCTATAGGTGTACACTTTTGAAATTATTACCCAAAATGCATTAGTTTTTGAGTGGCCAATTAGCAAAGCAACTATTAAATGGCTTCCTGCAGAATTACTGATAAGACACTTGGCCATAACTCAATTTGACTATTAAATACAAAACTACCCCTCTTTGAAAAGTTTATAGAAAATCTCACAAAAATTATCACGACTTCGGATTTTTTATTTGTTAATTTCTCATCTTAATCTATGACATATATCTCAAAGTCATAGGAATGCCAATAAAATGGGAAACTGTTTTAACTACCCTTAAAGAAACAAAACAGACATTAGACATATTTGCCCTCAAAAGGGTAGAGTTAAGGTGTATTATCAGACTTCAACAATTTGGTTTCACTCCTTTAAGGTGAAACATAAGTTAAGCTCAGTGTCTAATGGTCATATCTCATGTATCTATAATAGCAAGCTTTTTAGAAAAGCTATAAATTGTCCAATTACAAGCTTTTAAGAGAAGCTATTACTGAAGATGCAATAATACCCAAAAATATGTTGTGTAATCAGAACTAAAGTAATCGGAAATGGTTTTTTTTAGATGGTTCAGTAATTATGAACTGAAGAAGAAAATATTCTTTACTTAAAATTCAAATGCAAAATGAGATTAAGGCCATTTGACTCCTGTGAGTAGCTATGTATGACCTACAACCATTCTATACAGAAAATATGGTTGCTTATTTTAATCATAGTAGATGTGATGCTAAGCTAATTATAAAAACTTCACTATGACTCTAGGATATCATTGATTGAACCATGAAAATAAGGTCAAATAAACTGTTAACACAGAGATATGTCTTGCCTTTTTGTTATTTTGATAGAAAAATGCAAATGTTGAAATTAAAATAGCAATACTTCAACATGTAAGTTACAAAAAATATTCAAAGTCAATGAACCATGACTGAAGGTACAGGACCAAACAATCTCCATAGAAATGAGATGTGCCAATGCTAATACAACTGCTACCATATATCATTGACCTACCACCATTGGTTCTCCATAAACTGACCTAATCACAAACTAATGCATTGTTGATGCCGCCGCTGACGATGCCAGAAACAGCATACCTATGTCTCGCTTTTTGACTCCTTCAAAGCGAGACAAAACTCATATATCAATATACCAGTAATAGACCTGACCACATCAAGAAGCCATCAAAATACAAAATATAAAATGTGGAGCAAGTACTATTACAAAATCATCAAAAAATAGTTGTCATCACCAGCTGAAAAGGTTGCCCATGTCTCAAATTCCCCAATTTTTGTTTTACTCTGCATAAATAAAATTTTCACACATAACTTCTTCCTCATTTTTGCATATTCCCTGACAGTATAAACAGATATGGAATTTCTGTTTCAGAAAAATATTCCTGTTGATAATAAATCAGTAGAGATATCAATACTGTCATGTAACATATGTTTTATGAATTAGACAGTCATATGATAGTGCAGGGAAACAGATATTTGATGACATGATAATATTCTCTTTTATAGATATATGTTAACATTGGTAGAGTGGTATGTAAATCGGGAAATCTTTAAGTCAGTTTTATTTGGGTCAGTTTAAGATAAATCTCCTTTACAATGATAGAAATATGAACTTGGGGCAGCCTTTAAAATGTAATAGGAAGTTAAGTAATACTCCCAATCTATTTCATAAATACACATATTTAATAGTAGGATAAAATTATCAACAGTCTTAGACTTTATTAACATCAACCCAAAACAGTCACTGATGCATTTTAATAAGATTTGAGATTTCTCCATTGCCAAGCAGTGGATAAAGTTTGATGAACGTAAACAAATTAAGTATTGATGGACAGACCAAGGACAACATTTCTAAATCCCTTCAGCCATGTCAGCATCTTTAATGACTAATAAATTTGACCAATAAGAACACATTGTGTAAGCAGTTTTGATTTCAAGATATCATTTTCGTAACAAAACATACATGTAAGGTTTGTGTGTTTCTAAACTCAATGTTATATTTTAATGGAATTGAGTTTTAACATCAGACCTGTTCAAAGTTGATGACCCACCTTTGACACACACCCATGTTCTGTTCTTGTGATGGTACATGTAACAGTGTCGGATCCAGAAATATTCATAAGGGGGGCCCACTGACTGCCATAAGAGGGGCCCCCTCCAGTGATTCTCTAAATAATCAACCAAATTTTTCCAACAAAAGGAGGGTCCCAGGCCCCCATGCCCCCTCTTAATCCGCCTCTGTGTAATGTGTACCTACCTTCATGGGTAACGTTTTCATCAGTAGCATTAGTGCAGTTGATGTATGAACATTCTACATAATTACAGCAGGCTGTTTTGTTTTGTGTTTCACAGTTAACAGCTGAAAATACAGAAAGAATATAATCATCAATAAATTAAATCATAAAGATGGTGGAATTTAACTCATAGACCTAATAGACAATTGAGCTATGAAAATAAAAAAATCAGTACATGTATAATCATTTATTCGTATTAAAAACAAGGGTCAAGATAAATTTTTTTTTTTAAATGCTGGGCGCAGCTTGATACGACAGCAGAGGTCGAACCCTGAACAGTTGGGGCAAGTATGGACACAACATTCAAGCTTGATACAGCACTGAATTTGGATTGTGATTAAATATTTGACACAGCATAGGTTTCTGACACAGAATGAATGTGGTCTAAGAACTTAAAAATTTTTAATTTACCTATTCAAACCATATCATTATTATTTGCTTTTATATATAAATCAGAAATAACCAACTTAAAATGGAAAATTTTAAAGAAAACTAAAATTCTCCCCCAAATTTTTTGAACCCCCTTATGATTCATCACCCCCAAACTCAATCCAAGCCTTCCCTTTGTGGTATGGTACCTTGCAGTACAATTTCAGAGAGATCCATACACTTGAACACAAGTCGTTGTCTGGAAACTAGAAAAATGCTTGTTTTTAGGCCCCTTTTTGGCCCCAAATTCCTAAACGTTTAGGGCAATTACCCCCAAACTCAAACCCAGCTTTCCCTTTGTGATATGGAACCTTGTAGTACAATTTCATAAAGATCCATACACTTACACACAAGTTAATGTCCTGAAACTAAAAAAATGCTTGTTTTTTGCCCCTTTTCAGCCCCTAATTCCTAAAATTTTGAGGCAATTACCCCCAAAATCAATCCCAGCCTTCCCTTTGTGGTATGGTACCTTGCAGTACAATTTCAGAGAGATCCATACACTTGAACACAAGTTATTGTCTGAAAACTAGAGTAATGCTTATTTTTGGCCCCTTATTCCTAAACGTTTTGGGCAATTACCCCCAAACTCAATTCCAGCTTTCCCTTTGTGATATGGAACCTTGTAGTACAATTTCAGAAAGATCCATACACTAACACACAAGTTATTATCATGAAACTAGAAAAATGCTTGTTTTTTGCCCCTTTTTTGGCCTAATTCCTAAAATTTTGAGGCAATTACCCCCAAAATTAATCCCAGCATTCCCTTTGTGATATGGAACCTTGTGGTACAATGTCAGAGAGATCCATACACTAACACACAAGTTAGGTCTGGAAGTTACGAAAATGCTTATTTTTGGCCCCTAATTCCTTAACTGTTGGTACCATAACCCCCAAAATAAATCCCAACCTTCCTTTTGTGGTATTGAACCTTATGGTAAAATTTCATAGAGATAAATTCACTTAAACTAAAGTTAGAGTGCGAAAACCAATGTGTCTTTGGACGACGACGCCGCCGCCAACGTCATACCATTTTTTTGCGGTCGTATAAAAAGCTGAGAGATTGGGACAATCAATGAAGTGGAATTAAAGTCTAATAGGATTATAAGTGTGCTTTATTTTATTACCTTACACTTTCACGACTTGGCTGTGGTTTTCTGCAGCAGTTTATTAAAATTTCAGTTTGGTTTGATAAAAAAATTGCAATTTGGTCAGAATTTTTAATAAACTGCAAAAGGCGGAGAGCAACACTTACAGTCAAGTGACAGTAAATGTTACACTTTTAAAATATTGATATCAAAGATGTAATTTTGAGATAAGGGTAAAAAGGCCTTTTATGGTACACTCAGAAACACAATATATAATAGCTTGATATGAAATATGAAATTGATTAGCCTTTAGTAGATAAACATGTTAATTAAGGTGATAAATATAATAATTATAGAATGTAATCTCAGACTTACATGACTTACATACAGTGTACATGTAGTGTTATTACAAAAATCAATAAACTGTTGCAAGATTATGTTTAAATTGGCCATTTCTGGTTTCATGCTTCAAGTCAGATTACAAGATTGATTGATAGAATGATGTTTAATGCCAATTTCAGCACTATTGCACTATTTCGTGGCGCTCAGTTTTTATTGGTGGAGTAAACCAGAGTGCCCATAGAGAACCACCGACCTTCAATAGGAAAACTGACAATCCTAGTCAATTAATATTGGAGTCGAAGAACCTGCCACATGCAGGATTCAAATTCACCACCTCAGTGCTGACAGCCTAGTGATACAGCAGTTGGACTACTTAGCCTATTCAGCCTCTGAGGCGACTTTATTAATAGAAAATATTTGACTAAATTTCAATATGACAACACTTCAACAACACAAGTTAAAACCTGATGTGATCATAAGGCTTTCAGTATACATGCAATCATTTAAATCATATGACATCAGACATGTCAGAAGATTGTGTGAACAACGATATGACAAGTACTAAATATGTGAATGTATAGGCAACCATGACCTTAACCATACATAAGAGCAACCGAATAACACAAAAATAAACCCTGAAGGACAACTAGAAGTCAACATAATGTCTTCAACAAAGGACTGTGCACACTGTGGATTAAATTTTATTTCATGGATTTCGTGGGTATAAGTTAACCAGGAATTTAAATATTAAAGGAAGTACATATTTTCTATAGGCTTGTATGCAGTCTTTTGCAAAACAATGAAATCAAATATCCACAAAAAATACAACTTTTACTAAATCCACGAATATTAGAATCCACGAAAATAAATTAATCCACAGTATACATTATAAGTCCGTGCTCAACCACAGGCAACCAGCCCAGGCTTGTAAAACTTCTGTCGGGCCTGTAAAAATCATCTCCACAGGCAACCAGCCCAGGCTTGTAAAACTTCTGTCGGGCCTGTAAAAATCATCTCCACAGGCAACCAGCCCAGGCTTGTAAAACTTCTGTCGGGCCTGTAAAAATCATCTCCACAGACAACCAGCCCAGGCTTGTAAAACTTCTGTCGGGCCTGTAAAAATCATCTCACAGGCCAATATAATCTAACTAAAATTTTCTTAAAATTCAGCTTCCGGCCTTTAGATTCAAGTCTATTGTGAAAACTGCATTATTGATGCAAGCTCAATTTCACCCAGAGATTTAAAAAGGTTAATCAGACACTTTCACAAATCTGCAATCAACAAACTATGCAATTTCCTTACCAAGTCAAGTATTAAAGTATGTGTACAGAGGTCAAGTACAACTAGAGGCTCCCAAGAGCCTGTGTCGCTCACCTGATTCTACTTTGGTTTTGGAAATCATGTAAAAACAGACAAAAATCATAACAGATATCCTAATAATAATTGAGGCCAAATTTGGTTTAATATTAGCCCCGTAATTTAATCAAAAGCAGAAGACTTTTGTAAAGTTTACAGAAATTACTAATAAATTCATTGAAATTGTAGAAAATGACTTTATAAGGACAATGACAAATCAGCTACAAAGTAACAACACTTGGTCAGCACCTCAAAAGAAACATTCATACCATGTTTGGTTTCAATCCATTAAGCGGTTTTCTAGAAGAAGACATTTGTATATATTTTCCTTAGGTCCTTTGTTAAACTAAGTCCCCCGTTGGCAGCCATCTTGGTTGATGGATTTGCTACAAAGTAACAACACTTGGTCAGCACCTCATAAGGAACATTCATGCCATGTTTTATTTCATTCCATTTAGTGGTTCTCTAAAAGAAGACATTTGTATTTATTTCCCATAGGGTCCTATGTTAAACTAAGTCCCTATCTGGCGGCCATCTTGGATGATGGTTCGGCTTCAAAGTAACAACACTTGGTCAGCAATTCAAAAGGAACATTCATGCCATGTTTGGTTTCATTCAATTAAGTGGTTCTCTAAAAGAAGACATTTGTATGTATTGTCCATAGGGTCCTATGTTAAATGAAGTCCACCCTCGCTGGTGGCCATTTTGGATGATTGATCGCCTACAAAGTTACAACACTTGGTCAGCACCTCCTAATGAACATTCATGCTATGTTTTATTTCATTCCATTCAGTAGTTCTCTAAAAGAAGTCATTTGTATGCATTTCCCATAGGGTCCTATGTTAAACTAAGTCCTCACTGGCGGCCATTTTGGATGATGGAACGTAACAACACTTGGTCTACAAAGTAATAACACTTGGTCAGCACCTTGTAAGGAACATTCATGCTATGTTTTGTTACATTCCATTCAGTGGTTCTCTAAAAGAAGTCATTTGTATGCATTTCCCATAGGGTCCTATGTTAAACTAAGTCCCCCGCTGGCGGCCATCTTGGATGATGGATCGGCTACAAAGTAACAACGCTTGGTCAGCGCCTCATAAGGAACATTCATGTCATGTTTGGTTTCATTCCATTCAGTGGTTCTCTAGAAGAAGTTAAAATGTAAAAAGTTAACGACGACGACGGACGACGGACGCCAAGTGATGAGAAAAGCTCACTTGGCCCTTTGGGCCAGGTGAGCTAAAAAAATACTTAGAAAAGGTTCTTCTCAATAAATTTTAGTTTTGAATTACACAAATATATTTTTGAATGAGTATTTCCTTATTACAAACTTCCTCCAATTACAACTTGTATATGGCAGATATGCCATCATTCAGATAGTCTGAAATTAGATTATCTTGTTTTACAAAATCTCCAAAATGCATGATTTTATTAATGAATAAACTGAATCATCTTTCCCTAAAAAAATTCATTTCAGTAATATGATAATATTAATATAAAAGATATTATTTTAGAAAGGCCATACAAGTATCAATTCAATGACGAAATTGTGAAACTGTATCGACAGGATACAGATTTCAAAAGATCATTTATAAAGTTCTGCTTGAGTTACATTTCATTCTAATTGTGCAAATATAATTTGATCTCTAGTGAGTGCTTCTACAATTGTACCTAAATCATCAAAATGTCATTACTAATCCTTGCGTAATAGCCTAGAGTTCAACTTCTTTTTGTTGCTAACATAGCTGAATGAAGAAGATTTTGATTTACTTGATTATTATCAAGCTCTTACTAAAATCCAGAAGTATTGGTTATACCATTATTATAAGAAAGATCTTTGTACATGTATATAAACAAATTCTTCAGCAGTAAGCAAACATATATTCATGAGAGATGGCGTTTCCATAAGAAGACAGTAGCCAGCTAAATCACCTACTTTTTTACTTCATGATTTTGGTCATCTTCTTTTCTATAAGTAATAAAAGCTATTCCATAAAAAATTTGCTAACAATAAATGTCCTGCCTTCTTATTGCCTATAACTTGAAAATTCAGGGAAAACACTAGATAGATGTGATAATGATGATGATGATGTTGGAGTAGTGTTTACCTTCCAGTGGCAAATATGAACCCTACTTTTTACTAGGCTGAAACGCTGAGCAGGATTGTCCACAAGGTAACAATTCGCAGGAAGGCATGGAACCCTTACTTGGACCCTGTATTCCTACTTAAGAAAACCAGTCTTGTTTCATAACTCTATCATGTCTATATAAAACAAACTACTGTGATCATTTTGGTTTTTTTTTAAAACAATTTCAACCTAAAACTCATGTAGTTAACATTGATTGCTGATTTAAATTGAAGTAATAACTGCACCTGACTTCTTTTCATGTCACAAACTTTGTAATTAATTATCTGATGTCATACAAGTCTATGGAAGACATTATTTTAAATTTACACTATAAATGTTGTATAATGTACATGTACATATAAAGAGTGCACTCTGAACTTTTATAATTACATTAGAAATATCTTTAGTGTTAACAACTTAATTGTCTTTGAAATTTTAAGTCAAATTCCTTTTAGTTTTTCCAAACTTAAAATTTATTTATCTTTACTGGGAAGTTAATCAAAACCTAGTAATTCCGAACTATCAGTTTGGGTTGAAAAAATATTTTTGCCAGCTGGTCATTTCCAGGATATTTTTATTATGAAATTTAGAACATGTGAACAGTTTTTTTATCAAATTCATAGTTAATAATTATTATATATACATATGGAATCTGATGTACAGTAGTTGTCGTTTGTTTATGTAATTTATACGTGTTTCTCGTTTTTTATATAGACTAGACCGTTGGTTTTACCGCTTGAATGGTTTTACACTAGTACTTTTGGGGCCCTTTATAGCTTGTTGTTCGTGTGAGCCAAGGCTCCGTGTTGAAGGCCGTACATTGACCTATAATGGTTTACTTTTATAAATTGTTATTTGGATGGAGAGTTGTCTCATTGGCACTCACACCACATCTTCCTATATCTATATACCTGGAAAGATCAATTTTTTTATTTTAATAAATGTCCAATGACATGAATGAGGAGAAATTTTATGACACTCAATAATGTAAATCAATATTTTTGTTGCCGCTTTAGTTTAATAAAATGTTAACCAAAAAATATTATTATACAATTTTCCTCATTTTTGATGGGATTTGAAATTCTCAATATAAAAAGCAATCATTGCTGCAAAAAAAGAATTTCAAAATTTAAAAATTGATAATTTCTGAATTGGACTTGAGACTGTACATCATGTTCATCAATTCTTTGTAAATAAATAAAATATAACCCAGATTTAAAATTCAATCACTAAGTTTCCTGTTTGATACAGCATCCTCCAAGATGATGACAAAGATGAAAATAAATAAATGCAGTCCATATTTACATTGTGTATCAAAAAATATTGATCAATACAATGAACTTTAAATCATGTATTCTCTATACAAGGAAGAATTTGTAGTTTTCCAATTAGGCCAAAACAAAATATACGTCTGTTTACGGTTACCCAACCGACCCTACTTTTGAGCGCCGACCCTAAGTCATTTTATTTCCATCCTAAAGTGAAAAATAAACTGAACTCCTGTCAAAAGTGAAGTTAGTGTTGCCAATAATATAAATCAATTGCCTGATACATCCCAATGTTCACAATCGTGAATATGATAGCTGTTTTAAGGAAATTCGCGACTCGTGTGATGAAATAAACACTTTGCCGCCATTTTTTTCCAACCAATAACAAAGGGAAATAATCCAATCATTAAAAATACGGGTAAACTCGGCCCATGATCAACTCGGACCACGACAAGACGAAACCACATGACTCAAAATCATGTCACAAAAAATAAAATGAAAATACCGACCTACCTACCCTATTTTTTTAAAGTATGTAACCTTAAACAGACATATATTTTTTTGGCCTTATCTGTCATTAACATACATTCATGGTAAAACTATAAATATTCAATTTCATTATTACTTGCAAAACAATAATTTTATGTGACATTTCAACAATTAAGTTTACCGGGGTAAATGGATTTATTTGAATTGGTCCATGAAGGATGCCAGACACATAAAGTTTATTCCAATAACCATGACAACCTTAGTTCTTTTATTTCTTTTTCTCTATTTATAAAATTGGTTTTATACCATTTAGCTCTTATTTACAAATGGTTATTGGAAATCTTAAGCTTAAAGCCATTATATCTGTATATTAAATGTATTAACAAAATTAAATGCATGCCCACACATACAGCTTACATGACTTAAAGAGAAAGCAAGGATTTGTTGCTTGGACATAGATCTGAAAAGATTTTATTTCTTGCACAGGCTTTGACAGGGGGATACGTAGAAAATTGGGAGGGATCTACGATTTCTACATAAAACTAGAGGCTCTCAAGAGCCTGTGTCGCTCACCTGATTCTACTTTGGTTTTGGAAATCATGTAAAAATAGATTAAAATCATAACAGATACCCTAATAATGAGTGAAGCCAAATTTGGTGTAATGTGGCCCTGTAATTTAATAAAAAATCCTGGTGGCCATCTTGAACAGTAAATCGGCAACAAAGTAGCAACACTTCATCAGAACCTCATAAGAAACATTTATGCCATGTTTGGTTTCATTCCATTCAGTGCACCTCTAGAAGAAGCATTTGTATGTATTTCCCATAGGGTCTTATGTTTAAGGAAGCCCCCCGCTGGCCGCCATCGTGGATGACAGATAAGCTTCAAAGTAACAACACTTAGTCAGCACCTCATAAGGAACAATCATGCCATGTTTGGTTTCAATCCATTCAGTGGTTCTCTAAAAGAAGACATTTGTATGTATTGTCCATAGGGTCCATTGTTAAACATTGTCCCCGCTGGCGGCCATCTTGGATTATGGATCTGCTTCAAAGTAACAACACTTGGTCAGCAGTTCATAAGGAACATTCATGCTATGTTTGGTTTCATTCCATTCAGTGGTTTTCTAAAAGAAGACATTTGTATGTATTTCCCATAGGGTCCTATGTTAAACTAAGTCCCCGCTGGCAGCCATCTTGGATAATGGATCGGCTTCAAAGTAACAACACTTGGTCAGCACCTCAAAAGGAACATTCATGCCATGTTTGGTTTAAATCCATTCCGTGGTTCTCTAAAAGAAGACATTTGTATGTATTGTCCATAGGGTGCATTGTTAAACATTGTCCCCAGCTGGTGGCCATCTTGGATTATGGATCGGCTTCAAAGTAACAACACTTGGTCAGCACCTAATAAGGAACATTCATGCCATGTTTGGTTTCATTCTATTCAGTGGTTCTCTAAAAGAAGACATTTGTTAATATTTCCCATAGGGTCCTATGTTAAACTAAGTCCCCCTCTGGATGCCATCTTGGATGATGGATCTGCTTCAAAGTAACAACACTTGGTCAGCACCTCATAAGGAACATTCATGCCATATTTGGTTTCATTCCATTCAGTGGTTCTCTAAAAGAAGACATTTGTATGTATTTCCCTTAGGGACCTATGTTAAACTAAGTCCCCCTCTGGCGGCCATCTTGGATGATGGATCAGCTTCAAAGTAACAACACTTGGTCAGCACCTCATAAGGAACATTCATGCCATGTTTGGTTTCATTCCATTCAGTGGTTCTCTAAAAGAAGTTCAAAATGTAAAAAGTTAACGACGACGACGGACGACCGACGCCAAATGGTGAGCTAAAGATAGTAAAGTTTCCACTTCAGTTGAAACAAAATGATCATATTCTAATTAATCATTATTTAAATATCAAAACATGAATAAAACTATAAAAGATGTGGGGTATACATCAACAGTCAGGGGAATTACTGATTTTTTTTATCACTTGTATAAGAACATTTCTTTTTTCTCAGAAATATGACATAAATTTGCAATTATAAAAAAGTTACACAAAAAATATTGTTGAAAATCCTTAATCAGCTGTGGGTTTATTTAAATAAAACACCCACTGTGCATTTGTTGTACTTCTTTTTCAGATTTTTTGCATTTTATACAATTCCTGGAGTAAATTTAAGTATTTTTTAAATGCTTTACCTAAGGACACAAATTTTTCCTAAAAGGACCAGTATTTTCATGAATCTTAAATATTTAGTTTTGAGATTATGCAACAAAAAAGTAATGTTCGCATTAAAAGGTTTAGTGTTCTCGGGTGGTGAAAGTACCAGGTCAGTTGAAATAAATGGGGAATGTGTCCATTGGACACAAATGATGCCCCTGCTTGCATATCATATAAAGTTATAAAGGGACATAACTGAAGAACAGTAAAAGTGATGCCAGTGGCGGATCCAGAAATTTTCATAAGGGTGGGCCCTCTGACTTTCTAAGAGGGGGCCCGCTCCAGTCATGCTTCAGTGATTCCCTATATAATCAACCAAATTTTTCCCAAAAAAGGGGGGGCCCGGGCCCCCTGAAAACCCTCTAAATCCGCCTCTGGACGCTGCCCAAATTTGTACTTGATCTGAGCTTTGTGGTAATAAGTATAGTGTATAAGTTTCATAACATTTGGTTGAGGCAAACTTCAGCATTTTTTCCATTTGTAAAGGGGCATTACTCTAGAACAGTAAAAGTGACACCACCAGAATTCAGCCTTGATCTGTATTTTGTGGTAATAAGCATTGTGTATAAGTTTCATAATATTTGGTTGAGGCAAACTAAAGTTAGAGAAGGGAAACCAAAATTGGGACGTACGGTAGTGTAAAACTTAATGCCCCTCCACTACGGCGGGGGCATAAAAATAATACTACCTGTAAAATAGGTGATTTATGTGCAGAAAATCAGTCAGCACCAAAATCGTTTCAACTAGTAGTCCAAAGACCAATATTCCAAAGTTTTTCTTATATGTCTAAACAAAGTTTTGCAAATACTTACTAAGAATAAAATTTTACCTGTCTGGAGTATTGAACTGGAGGCTAATGGCGCAGACTAGATAACTAGATATCATTGAGATGGGAGCCATCTCTGTGGGCCCCGCTGTGAATAATGTGTGGTAAAAAATTTTATCTTTACCATAGGACATGGGGTTGTCAACTGAAACCAAAGTTTTTGACCTTGACCTTTGACCTAGGAAGTTGTACATCAATTATGACACACCCTCTGGTGTTGGTTTATATACATGCTGTCCTGTGACTTTCTGTCCTACATTCGTATATAAGTGTTGATGAGTATGTTGTTGATGATTACATAATGTTTATTTTCAAATTTTGGTTTCAGTGCTATATTAAATTGATTTCAAATTGTTGTTCAAATTTCTAGCCAGGGGAAATAGCTGTTGTTAAAAACAGTTCCTGAATTGATGAAATACAATAAATAGATACAAAAAAAAATAGGTCTAGGTTGGTTATTACTTGGTGGAGTATGGTTCAGACTAGGTCGAGTATGGTTCAGACTAGGCCGAGCATGGTTCAGACTAGGGCGAGCATGGTTCAGACTATGTAGAGTATGGTTCAGACACGTATAAAATGGTTAAGTACTACTCGAGTAAAGGTCGAGTATGGGTTCAGACTATTAAACATGGTTCAGACTATAGTCGAGTAACATCAAGTAAATTTTAGACCAATTCAGACTGGTCAAGTAAAAATCAGTACAGTCGAGTACAGATATAGGCCATTTCAGACTTTTACTGGTTTGTAGTGACACCTTTACCTGTAAAAACGGTAAAAATCAACACTTGTTTTTTCAGGGGCAATAAGTTCATGTAACCAATAACAGGCAACCGTACGGCCTTCAACAATGAGAACTTTTCAGCTATAAAAGGCCCTGACATAAAAATATGAAACAGTTCAATTGAGAAAACTAATGGCGTAATTTATAACAAAACAATTTACAAAAAACAAATATGACAGACATAAACCAACAACCACAGAACTACAGGCTCCTGACTTGGGACAGGCACATAAAAAATGTGGCGGGATTAAATACATGTATGTTTGCTGGCACCATACCCTACCCCTAACCTGGGACAGTGGTGTAACAGTACAACATAAGAACAAACTATAAAAATCAGTTAGTCCTTTGTGATTTGTGATTGTAATATTTTGTTGACAACAAATGATTTTACCTAAATGTACTTGCCCTCCTTTCAAAAGCAGGAAACATTGTTTAAAGTGTGGTTTCAGCTTTCAGTACATTGGACTATTTTGCTTTTGGTACATGTGTAAATGGAATAGTGTCCATCTTTCCTCAACTTCTGATTTTATTTGGCCTGTCACTTTGTTTAAATTTCAAACAAAATTGAATCCACAAGTATAATGTTTTACATGATTGTGTACTAAGGTTTTACATTTACTTCTCGTTGTAGCTCTGTATTGCAGCAAATTAAACCAGTTCTATCTTCCCTGACATGTTGAAAAATATGTATATATATATAGCAAATTTCATGATTCACAAATGGAAATGGACTATGGCTTTCCCATGTCAGTATGTGTTGCTTTGATAAAATCAAGATATACTGGATAATAACTGAAAAACAAAACTTCACATCTTTAGTGCTAATTTTCAATTTGTGAATTATATCAAAAAATATCAACAAGGCCTGAATGTTATATCTAGCCAAAATAATATGGGACTTGGCTGTACTTATCATTTGCAGAATTACTCATAGCTTGAAAAAAAGTGTGGTTCAAGGTTGTAATATTGCATAAATAATTTTTGATGACCATGTATCATCAGGTGACAACAAATTTTATTGTCACACACCAGCACACACGTGTCACTTGTTTTTATTTTAGTTTTGTAGGTCACTTACGTTCTCCATTAATGGTAGGAAAGGTCGACAGTGTGAAACAGAATATCAATATAACACTGACAAAATTAGGGATCGACATCTTTACACTTGTCATAAACTTCTGACGACAGGAACTTCTGCGATTGTAGTGCGACTTTTCAACTTTCGATTTAGTTTCCGCTGACGTAAATTTTTATTCGGAAGATCTCGGATGTTTTGGTCTAATCTGGTTTAATCTCTTCACGAGATCAGACTAGGTACCAGATTATGGTTATTAAATTAGTATTTTGCGCGGGAAATCTTTGAGCCATTTTCTCTGACTTACTTTGTCGAATTTTTATCATCGATAGACCGCCCATTCCGAGACCATTTTAGTTAGAATGAGAGACAGTATTTTTGGTTCTGTAAATATCTATTTAGTTTATATCTTTCTTAGCATCATCGGATCCCGAATTCCTGGAAAATAAACGTTTTCGAAAAAAATAAATAAAACATTCTTTCCCGGATCTAAAGAATGAAATAATCATTAAATCCAGCAAAAATAAAGGCTCATTCATGCCGACGTCCCGAAAAAGGTCTTTTCCGCCCCTCACGACTGCATTCAGTGGGACAGATATCATTGGCCTACCACTATTGGTTCCGGCCTTAACTCATTCGCCCCCAAGAGATTTCTGGAAAATCAGGCATTTTCGAAAATTTGCAATCATATGCAAATTATATGCAAATTAGCAGACTCTTGATGCTGTAACTGATGCTCATCTATTAAACTATGCATTGAAATTGGGGGGTTTCTCGTGGGTTTGAACCCACCCCCACTGAAAAATGTTAATTTTCCGTCTATTTTCCGATTTTAAAACGACCTTGAGAGGTGAACATTGACCAGACTGTTTTTCTTTGTCATTCAAGTATTACCCTATAGTTACAGCAGTCTATTCATGCTAACTGGGAGTATATTGGACTTAAGTGTCTTGCTGGGGAATTATTATTGTCAAGTCAGGTCTTCCTAAATTTCCGTTTTTACGGATTTTTGACAAAACGGTGACCTAGATTTTACAGACTAGATTCCTATTGGCCATATTATACCTCGTTGTGTTCCTGTACCACCTATGCATGCATTTATGATAATAGTTTATACCTACAGTCACTACCAGTGACGTAGTGGCCATCAAAAGATGCCCACCCCCACCTGATTTTGGCTACTTTTCACGTTTTTCCGATTTTGAACTCTTAAACGGCTTTCAAAGTGCCATATTTTCATGAACAGACATCTGAGAAGAGTTTATGGACCATGAACTGCTTGGTTGAAGTCCCTGCTATCATGACAGTTCAGCTGGGGCAGTTCAAAAAAGGTATGGAGGGTCATACGGGCCATCAAAGAATGGTTGTCGCCATCACGCCTACAGGCGGGATTGGGGCTAAAGGGTTAAACTGACCTTATCACAAACGAATACATTATTGATGCCGACGCCACCGGAAATTACATGCACGCCCAAGTCTTCGTCGATGCCGAGAGACAAATTATGATAGAGGACACTGACTACCTAATAGACTCACAGATTTTTTTTATTTTTGCATGGTCTGCATGCATGTATATATAAGAAAGATCAAGTTGTATTGACAGGCATCACGGTAAATACGGAGTTCCTAAGGGCAATAAAAGGGGGTATGGGGTATACGTACATGTTGATTTAATGAGATTTTAATGCAACGATTTATCGACCTGTCAAATATGCATATTTTTGGATGGAGAGTTGTCTCATTGGCACTCACACCACATCTTCCTATATCTATATATTTCTATCCCGGAAGTCACTCAGAACGAGGCTACTACGTCAGTGGTTCCTTTCATTCATATTGACATATGAGTACAGTGCAATTTCAGTTTCAATTATTATCCAACAAAACGTTTGTCAGTTATAAACAATGATTATGTGTGATGCCGATGGATTCAACAAGATAATTAAAAAGAATATTGACAAAATATTTTCTGTTTTTCGAATGATACGCAGACTCAGAAGGTGTAAAGATGGGACTTTTTAAAAAGCCGCAAACTACGCTTCTTTCCGCCCACTTTCATAAGGAATCCAGAGTTGGGGTCTCGGGTGCCATGCCATGAGTTCATCATAGGCCACAGGTGTACGGTACAGGTGATTGGGATCCCAATTCCAGGTCCCGTTTGAAGTTGCAAGCTTCAGGTGTCACGCCACATTGATAAGACATAAATGTACATAAATTATGACACACCCTCTGGTGTTGGTTTATATACATGCTGTCCTGTGGCTTTCTGTCCTACATTCGTATATAAGTGTTGATGAATATGTTGTTGATGATTACATAATGTTTATTTTCAAATTTTGGTTTCAGTGCTATATTAAATACATTTTGGATTTCTAGCCAGGGGAAATAGCTGTTGTTAAAAACAGTTCCTGAATTGATGAAATACAATAAATAGATACAAAAAAAAAATAGGTCTAGGTTGGTTATTACTTGGTGGAGTATGGTTCAGACTAGGTCGAGTATGGTTCAGACTAGGCCGAGCATGGTTCAGACTAGGTCGAGCATGGTTCAGACTATGTAGAGTATGGTTCAGACACGTATAAAATGGTTAAGTACTACTCGAGTAAAGGTCGAGTATGGGTTCAGACTATTAAACATGGTTCAGACTACAGTCGAGTAACATCAAGTAAATTTTAGACCAATTCAGACTGGTCAAGTAAAAATCAGTACAGTCGAGTACAGATATAGGCCATTTCAGACTTTTACTGGTTTGTAGTGACACCTTTACCTGTAAAAACGGTAAAAATCAACACTTGTTTTTTCAGGGGCAATAAGTTCATGTAACCAATAACAGGCAACCGTACAGCCTTCAACAATGAGAACTATTCAGCTATAAAAGGCCCTGACATAAAAATATGAAACAGTTCAATTGAGAAAACTAATGGAGTAATTTATAACAAAACAATTTACAAAAAACAAATATGACAGACATAAACCAACAACCACAGAACTACAGGCTCCTGACTTGGGACAGGCACATAAAAAATGTGGCGGGATTAAATACATGTATGTTTGCTGGCACCATACCCTACCCCTAACCTGGGACAGTGGTGTAACAGTACAACATAAGAACAAACTATAAAAATCAGTTAGTCCTTTGTGATTTGTGATTGTAATATTTTGTTGACAACAAATGATTTTTACCTAAAATGTACTTGCCCTCCTTTTGAAAAGCAGGGAAACATTGTTTAAAGTGTGGTTTCAGCTTTCAGTACATTGGACTATTTTGCTTTTGGTACATGTGTAAATGGAATTGTCCATCTTTCCTCAACTTCTGATTTTATTTGGCCTGTCACTTTGTTTAAATTTCAAACAAAATTGAATCCACGAGTATAATGTTTTACATGATTGTGTACTAAGGTTTTACATTTACTTCTCGTTGTAGCTCTGTATTGCAGCAAATTAAACCAGTTCTATCTTCCCTGACATGTTGAAAAATATGTATATATATATATAGCAAATTTCATGATTCACAAATGGAAATGGACTATGGCTTTCCCATGTCAGTATGTGTTGCTTGGATAAAATCAAGATATACTGGATAATAACTGAAAAACAAAACTTCACATCTTTAGTGCTAATTTTCAATTTGTGAATTATATCAAAAAATATCAACAAGGCCTGAATGTTATATCTGTTATGTTCTCTAGCCAAAATAATATGGGACTTGGCTGTACTTTTCATTTGCAGAATTACTCATAGCTTGAAAAAAAGTGTGGTTCAAGGTTGTAATATTGCATAAATAATTTTTGATGACCATGTATCATCAGGTGACAACAAATTTTATTGTCACACACCAGCACACACGTGTCACTTGTTTTTATTTTAGTTTTGTAGGTCACTTACGTTCTCCATTAATGGTAGGAAAGGTCGACAGTGTGAAACAGAATATCAATATAACACTGACAAAATTAGGGATCGACATCTTTACACTTGTCATAAACTTCTGACGACAGGAACTTCTGCGATTGTAGTGCGACTTTTCAACTTTCGATTTAGTTTCCGCTGACGTAAATTTTTATTCGGAAGATCTCGGATGTTTTGTTCTAATCTGGTTTAATCTCTTCACGAGATCAGACTGCTAGGTACCAGATTATGGTCATTAAATTAGTTTTTTGCGCGGGAAATCTTTGAGCCATTTTCTCTGACTTACTTTGTCGAATTTTTATCATCGATAGACCGCCCATTCCAAGACCATTTTAGTTAGAATGAGAGACAGTATTTTTGGTTCTGTAAATATCTATTTAGTTTATATCTTTCTTAGCATCATCGGATCCCGAATTCCTGGAAAATAAACGTTTTCGAAAAAAAAAAAATAAAACATTCTTTCCCGGATCTAAAGAATGAAATAATCATTAAATCACGCAAAAATAAAGGCTCATTCATGCCGACGTCCCGTAAAAGGTCTTTTCCGCCCCTCACAACTGCATTCAGTGGGACAGATATCATTGGCCTACCACTATTGGTTCCGGCCTTAAACTGACCTTATCACAAACGAATACATTATTGATGCCGACGCCACCGGAAATTACATGCACGCCCAAGTCTTCGTCGATGCCGAGAGACAAATTATGATAGAGGACACTGACTACCTAATAGACTCACAGATTTTTTTTTATTTTTGCATGGTCTGCATGCATGTATATATAAGAAAAATCAAGTTGTATTGACAGGCATCACGGTAAATACGGAGTTCCTAAAGGCAATAAAAGGGGGTATGGGGTATACGTACATGTAAGGGGGGTTATGTAAATGAGACAGAAACCGCCCAAAGACAAAAATAACCAAAAGGCATCTTGAGGATAGAAAATAGTCTCCAACAATAGACACTGAGGTGTCTACATTATATGTCAAGATATAAATCATCCCAGGTCTATAAAGTTGTTAATAAATGAAACAGAAACACTCAACAGAATAACGAAAATTATTAAGATATAACATAGGAAAATTAACTTATGACGATCCAGGTTTCTGAATAAGGACATGCCCATGAATACACCGGTTTCTAGCATTCAAATTTAATATTTGTTTACACAAATCATACATCAAATGAAGGAAATAGACCAAAAGAAATAGTTGAAAAGACAGACAGTAGTCTATTACATGTTAAATGGCGGAACACTAAAGATTGAACGGTGATCTCATAAAAAAAGGATGGCGCACTAAGGTGCAACGGAAGAATAAGCAGTTTTACTCTTCTAATTGATCATATATATAAATTCCTTTTTGTGATTCGCGAAAAACAAAACAATGTTTCAACTGTTAAATTATATTTAAGGTAGATTATTTAGACTATTTCAATTTCAAACAAATACAGGGGAAAGCGACCATATCCCTTTACCTTCAAATTGAGACTAAATTACAGTGGAACAGTCGAGCAAATGGAGATTGATATGCCCTACATGTATATATGTCATATATCTGAATTGCGCTTTGCATGAACTAGGAACTAAATTAAGAGCAGCAAACAATTTGAAATTTAAGCAACATCGAAAAATTCTATGAAAAAAAGGATGTGCACAGGAACCTCAAATAGCAACCAATCCACAAAAATAACCAAAAGGCATACATACTTCTTTTTTTTTTCTTTCTAAAAAACGGAGAAAAAAGAAAGGCATCAACCCGTAAGAAACAAACAAATAAGATAGTCATCTCCGTTCAAAATTCTAAAAACACTTTAAATATCTTACAAAGAGAAAACAGCATTTTTTTCAAAGGTGTGGATGGTTGGGCGTAAAACATGCTGGAGAGTTGTCTCATTGGCACTCATACCACATCTTCTAATATCTATTGGGTGACTTTTTTTGGTACGTTTCGTAGCCTATTTGTCAGGATGTTTTCACATTTTATAACACTATTGCACAGAAACTTTGCAATCCCCTTTTTGACTTCGCTGGTGCACTAAATGTAATTGTACATAAATCAATAAAGTAAAACATTTAATTAATAAAATGCACCATTTATACCGAATTCATGATGCCAAGTATATGTCAAAACAAGAATAATCGAGGACGAAATGAGATCCTTTTTTAACTGCCGTGTTCTAGTTGCTCAATTTGGATGGCACAACTCCAAAACATTAAATGTTCACATATTAACCAGAAAATATGGTTGCATAAAATTTTCATGCTAATTGTATTCCCTTAATTATTAATACTGGCTATATCCACTACTTGATTTTCGTCTTGTATAACAGCAGTATCCAATTCCAAATATTATTACTAAGCCAGCAGCTAAACCGAAACCGCCACCAAAAGATGGACCGTCAAATTTGCGTCCTGGTTTTATGGTTGTGGTTGGTTTCTTTGGTGTTGTTCCTGTAGAGGCAGCAGGTTTTGTGGAAGGTTGTGTAGTTTCCATGGGCTTTGATGGTTGTGTAGTATCCCCGGTTTTTGGTGGTTGTGTTGTTGTTGTCTGAGCATTCAATGTTGTCCCTGCTCCTGTTGTTATGGTAACAGGGTTTGATGTCGTTTCTACTGGTACGATAGATGTATCATTGCCACTAGTAACAGAGACAGCAGCTGAAAAATCAAAGTAAGTCTAAACATAAGGTATGATTGATACATTGAATTAAAATCTGATTTTTCCGGCCTATAGCTTTTTGAATAAATTGACCAGAAAATTCGGTAAGGGAGTATTTAACAGTTTCTTCAATAATTTAACATTCTCATAAAAACAGCTTCTCAATCATGTATCATTATAATTGTTTGTTACTAAATGATTGAGATGTCGACGCCGAGATTACTTCAGTAGCCCTTCTACTAAAAGGGAGTATAATTAGATACCAAATAGAACAGTGTTCTCGAAATCTTTTTTAGCCCGGTGGTCATAAAGACTACAAATCTGATGGTTCCAGTGAAAATTTTGTAGTTCAGTATTTGCAGTAACAATTTTCTATCAATTAATTCCACAGGTTTAATTTAAATAAGGCAAATTTGCATGATAGTTATATGGTTCCATATCAAGTATTGATACACATTGTAATAAGAAGCTATACTATGTACCAGCAAGCTTAAAAAAGAATAAAACCATCACAAACTTTTAGTCGGACATCAGGACCACCACTGCACTTGAAATTGGTGGACCTACCTGTTTTTTTTTTTTTTTGGTGGTCAGGATTGACTAGACCATGAGTTTTCGAGAACACGGTATAGATGCTCCTATCATAAATTATATTTGAATCTGTTTGTATTGGCTTAATTCTTTGAACATATAAATATTTGAGAGGCCCCGACATAACATTTAAAAAACGGACTATATGGTATGGGTTTTGCTGCGATTGTTAAAGGCCGTACGTCTACGGTGATCTGTAGTTGCTTAAAACACTTCATATGGACTGTGGGGGATAGTTGTTTCATTTGGCAATCATACCATATCTACTTATTTTTATTTTGAAGGTTCAACAAATTGAACGCTGTTTATATGAAGCAGAATACTTCGAAATTTTAAATTACAGAGGTTCGATTCTTGCGATTATAAGAGCGCAATTATTTGTTTACATTAAGATGGTACTCAGAATAAAATCTTGTGCGACTCTTGGTGATACTGGATGATACAGGTTTGGAACTATGGTTAAAAGAAAACAACAGAAAATTAAATGCATACACATGTATTAACAAAAGTGTAGAAAATATATTCAACGTTTTTACGTATGAGCCATTAAAAAATTTTCCTTCCTTATTAAATGAGAAAAAAATAAAATATGGAACACCAGTGGTACCCTATGTAAAAATGCATTACAAATAATTGCGCTCTTGCATCCACTTGATACCTGCTTACCTGTTGATACTGTAGCTCCATTAACTATTGATATACAGGCACCTAAAATGACAATACATAAAAGTTGACAGTTGCAATTCATGGTGGATAGTGAAAAGTGTTGTACTTTGTTACTGTCCTCACGGTCATGTGTCATTTAAGATGATAACGAAATGTACGTAATCATTCATTTTTCACTTTACTGATAGACAATTTGTTACGTAGAAGATTATGCATTTTAATCTTGTCAATATATTAAAAGATAACAATTTAATGATAATCAAACTATTTGATTAATAAACTATAGACCAATCATTCGCGGCGTTACTAAATTTTCCGTGGTACCAGTGGCGGATCCAGGGTTGGAACTGCCCCCCCCCCCCTTTTTTGACGATCAATGTTTTTGAATGGGGATATATGGTTGGAAACCCCCCCCCCCTTTTAAAAATGGCTGGATCCGCCCCTGGGTACAATATTAACGCTAGAACGCCAACTTTTAAAACACCAAGCGTTAGCCCATACTCAAGTTAGCAAACAGTAAGATGAACCACGCCAAACTAATCATGCCTAAAACAGAAGACTTGCAACAACATAGAACGTCATTTGGAGTCTGATAACACTCCTTCTCAGTAAAGAATTAAAGACTAAATGCAATAAATTTTAACAAAAACAATATAAATATTAATTACTAATAAATCTTTTGAACCGACATACATAATATATCATAGACATGCCTATTATGTTACAGTGAGTACAGGCACAATAGGACAACACAAGACATACACTAGTTTACACATATACAGTTGTCACGTATTAAGGAGTAGTCATGCATAAAAGCATATAGTTTAGCAATAATAAAACTATTAGCACTTAAAATAAGTTAAACTCAAGAAGCTGAATGAACTAAAAAAAAATAACAAACACAGTGTGGTCAATATCTGCAAGCAACACAGGAACATGCTTTACTACTCTATAAGAGATTAGAGTATCTGAAATTACTTATATATGACCTTGTTTATTAATTAAGTCTGATAAAACAGGGGGTGTCAAATCATGTAAAATTTTGTAAGATTCCAGTGCCATTGTTCTTTCTTTCTTGCATGTAGGCTAGGTATTTTTGCCTTGGCTGAAAGGTCTTCGTAATATGTAGAGACATTATCACGATATACAAATCGTAATGCCCTTTCTTGGTTTTCTTCTAAAAAAAAATGTGTTGGAGACAGAACAAAAGTGTCAAGACAAGGGACAAAAGTTAAAGTTTGACAATATAAAAAGTATAAAAATAGTCAGTCTGCTTAGTTTACATAGATTTCTACCAATTCTCTTCAAGATATTAAGTTGCTGAACTGCTTGTTTTTACATATGGTTTTAATATGGTTATTAAAATTTACCATCAAATCTATATCTACACTTAAAGCTTAGCTGTTTCTCCACAAGACATATCAGTATTTCCAATTTTAAAAGAAAGAAATTTATCCGCTGACTTTTTATCAACTGCAATAGCCTTGGATTAGTCAGGATTTGCTTGCATACATTCAATTGAAATTTGAAAAATATTCAGATTTTATAACTGTAGTAAGTTCCTCGTATTTTTATCTGTTGTTCTGTTGTTATTTATTTAGGACAACGTAAACTTTTAACAGTCTGGCATGACTACCCATCCAAACTTTGATTCATAAGAAGTAAGCTGCTGCAAGTAAAAGGCGGTGGACAAACGCATTGCCGTAGGGAATTCGAATGTTTGGAAGGAATAGTCCTGTCGGACCTCAACTTTGGCATATGGTGTATGCCTTCCGTGCAGACCTCTGATTTCGTTATACTCAACTGTTTAGGTTTGGATACCTCCATCTCAGACAGGAGACGCCACAAAAGAGCTATTGATAATTTCAGTGGACTATTTAACTTACCATTTAATTAAAATATAACTTTGGTCGCAAGTCTAATCGTAAGAATAATGCGGCATGAATCTTTCAATCATACTATATCCATTACGGATGCTCTCTGCGTGGAATTTGATAATCCGACCACCTATTGCATAAGGATGTTCCATTTGGCTGCCGTCAGATTATCAAGCCAACACATAACTCTTAAACATGGCAATTATTAACTGCAAAACTAATTTTTAATACTAAAATGAGTATCCTCAAATCGGCTCTTTTCTGACATCTAGAATTGGAACCAACAAATGATTTAATTGATAGATAAGAGGCTTATTACCTTTTCATGATTTCTGACATTGATACGATATAGAAATAAAAAGATGCGATATTATCAGAAGTCCATTCTAGTAATGGACTTCTGGGGTCTGTTGTTCGACTTGTCGTTAGCACTAACACTGCGTTAAATTTGCCTAATCATGTGATTAAATTTAATCATGCGATTAGTTTGTTGTTCAACTTGTGATTAACCTTAATCACTTGATTAAATTGTAATTAAACTAAAACACCTATAATCGCTTGCGTTAAATATTAATCACCTCATTAATTCCAACATGGCGGATGTTGTCCAATGGAATTTAGGACCTTTGCCTAGAAAAGAAAGAGTTTTTAGGGGCCAAGACCCCCTACAAATGAATTTTTCGGATGAGCAGTTGCGCCAAAGATTTAGGTTTGGAAGGGAGAGCATTGAATACATTTCAGACTTGCTCAGAGATGATCTACAAAGATCAACTTCAAGGTGCACAGCACTGAGTGTTGAGGAGCAGGTGATGATTTCTCTTCGTTTTTTGCCAGTGGCTCACATCTTCACGTAATAGGAGACACTATGGGCCATGACAAAGCTACTGTGTCGAGGGTTTTAACCAAATTTACTGATGCATTAATTGCAAAGAGGGACCAGTTTATTAAATGGCCTTGTACGCCGGATAAGTTGAATGCAACAAAAAATGGTTTCTATGAAAAAGCAGGCTTCCCCAATGTTATTGGCTGTGTCGATGGAACACATGTACGTATTCAAGCCCCCGAAGATGATGAGCCAAGCTTTGTCAATCGCAAAGGCTTTCACAGTGTGAATGTGCAAGGAATTTGTGACCAAAATTGTAAGTATTTAATGGGATTGAGCTTCAAAGCTGCGTTTCGTCCATCTTCATCTGTAAACTTTGTCTTGTTTCAACACATCCGGTACGTCACTTTTCTATTTATAGGAGTTATTTATGGGTAGTCAAGGTCGTTAAAACCCCTCGTCACTTCTTGTTATCAGTTAAAAGCGAGGTAACTCTAACTTGTTTTTTACGAACTGCGGTCGGAGGCAGATTCATTTTTTCTTAGGGACTGGTCATTTTCTTTCAATAGGGGTGGGGATGGGAGAAAACAGTGGAATTTATCTGGTTTTTTCATGTCCCACCTTGAGGAAGGAAAATAAATTCAAGACCCGCTTCCAAAGACACTAAAATAAGAATAAGTTTTACTTGTGGAAACAAGTACCTGCCAATTACTTTACCAGTTATATATAGACCGATATACATAAACTATGTTCAATGAATTCTGAAACCAACTACAGACATGATTAGTAAGCAAGTTGTGAAATATATCACCCCGTCAGAAGGAGCTAAAGGAAAATGCCAGCGTTATAGTCTCATTGACATTTATATCCACACTGAGACTACTATAACACAAAGTAGTCTCAGATCCACACCTTCATTTTGAATGAAAATTTTGTTGACCCTTTTTTGCTAAAAACATAAAATAATTGTGAAATGAACTAATGTAACGGTTCCTGACTTGGAGCATGTATATATCATAGTTTTTTGTTTGTTTTGTTTTTTTTTTAAAAGGTGGGGGGCGTACGCCCATTACGCCCCCACTTGGACCCGCCCCTGATTCATGGACAATTTCAGCACAATGTTCATATGTACCCTTAATCAAAGAACCCGGTTAATTAACTTTAGATAAAAATACATTATTCAAAGAATTGTTGAAACTTATGACTTGACTCTAAACAATTGAGCTGAGCGGACTGAGGCTAAAACAAAAATTAATGTCTTTTGTACCAAAACATTCTATCTTGTTGTATATATAGAAAAAAATATAGACTTTATTCAAACAAAAAATGTTCTCAAATTCTTCTATTTACCGGTAAATTTGGATAGTGAATGGTATTGAAAATAAATCTTGGTATGGACTCCCTATTCTGGGACAGTCGTGTAACAGTACAACATAAGAACAAACTGTAAGAATCAGTTGAAAAGGGCTTAACTCATCAGATGGATACAAATAGAAATACATCTAACAAAAACACCCAGTAGACGTGGCCGGGTACATGTATATACCAACAACAAAAACACACAAGTACAGATCTGAGAGTACTCGCAGTTACTGATAGCTATATAAAAAAGAATATGTGGTATGATTGCCAATGAGACAACTCTCCACAAGAGACCAAAATGACACAGAAATTAACAACTATAGGTCACCGTACGGCCTTCAACAATGAGCAAATCCCATACCGATTAGTCAGCTATAAAAGGCCCCGAGATGACAATGTAAAACAATTCAAACGAGAAAACTAACGACCTAATTTATGTACAAAAAATGAACGAAATACAAATATGTAACACATAAAAAAACGACAACCACTGAATTACAGGCTCCTGGCGTGGGACAGGCACATACATACAGAATGTGACGGGGTTAAACATGTTACCGGGATCCAAACCCTCCCCCTTACCTGGGACAGTGGTGTAACAGACATAAGAACGAACTATAAAAATCAGTTGAAAAAGGCTTAACTCATTAGATGAATAAAAATACAAATACTACAAATATAAGTGGACGTAGCCGGGTACATTTTGGAGATGAGGTACGGTTGCCAATGAGGCACGAATATATATATCAGTGAATCGACATGACAAAATGTGAAAAAAAAGTAAATCAAAAGAATAAACAACTTTCTTATTTGGGTCAAAAACCATCAAGAATGATCTACAGATAAATAATTAGTATATCATTCATATCTCAAATTTTAGGTCTCTTTACAAATGTAAGTGCTAACTGGCCTGGGTCATGTCATGACGCCCATGTTTTTAAAACTTCTGCAGTTGGAATCCATCTGCAGGATCAGTATACCAGTATCGAACAAGGTGTTGTTTTAGGAGACAGTGGTTACCCATGTCGTCCGTTTCTGCTTACACCGTTTAGGCAACCAAGAGAGCAGAGGAACACAACTTTAATAGAGCTCATATAACAACAAGATGCACAATTGAGAGAACGTTTGGAATTTGGAAACAAAGATTTCGACTTCTGAAAACCGGTGTAAGCATAACGAATAAATACTGTTCATATAAGTTATTATTTCAAGTAAGTGTAGAGGACATGAATAAATGTTCTGCAAACTATAAACATGGATGGAGATCAAACCAGCAAAATTTAGAAAGCTTCTTTTGTTGAATTTACACTTGATAAGCAAATCCAAAATTTGTCACCTCATTTTTATATGATTGTTCGTTTTTTAATGCACATTAGCAAATATTTCATGGATATTCAGGAATTCTAATTCTGTGTCATGTTGGTCTCTTGATGAGAATTGTCCACATAACCTCTTATTTTATACCTGAATATTCATCTCAATAATTGGACCAATCTATCAGGAATAGTTCTTGTTTTATAATTGTTTGAGGCACGTTTGAATTGACAACTATTTAACGAAGAAATATAAGCAGCATCTTTTAGATTTTCGATCAAAATACGCATTTTGGCTATTTCATAGCTAATTTATCCAATGTTGGATAAACGTCAATCAGAAATGTACGGCCATCTACAAGGTGCAATAGTATACCATACCATATAATGTTGCCAATAAAAGACTCCGATATGAAAAACTGTGTAACATTTTTTTTTTAATCAGCTTCTTGATTTACAACCAAAACAAAACAAACAATATAAAGCATATGATTGACACTGAGCAACCAACGACAACCATTGAATTGAAACTTATCACTATTAGTACAAACTGTATATTTGGTGAATGCAACGAAATGATATAAAAAAGATGTGGTATGATTGCCAATGAGACAACTCTCCACAAGAGACCAAATGACACAGAAATTAACAACTATAGGTCACCGTACGGCCTTCAACAATGAGCAAAGCCCATACCGCATAGTCAGCTATAAAAGGCCCCGAAATGACAATGTAAAACAATTCAAACGAGAAAACTAACGGCCTAATTTATGTACCCATTGCTAATGTTCTATTGGCCAACGGTTGTATCAGTAAGAAAGTATATAAGAATAGTTTTTTGTATTTTTTCAGTGTTAAGTATACCCATAAATTCTTCTGTCATCCTGTTTTTTTAATCTTTTATGTTAAGCAAACGTTAATGTAACATGTATGATCTGCACTGAAGACCTATTGGTGACCTTCTGTTGTTGTCTGTTCTGTGGTCGGGTTGTTGTCTCTTTGACACATTCCCATTTCCTTCTCAATTTTATGATCTGTTCTTTCCTCCTTTAATAGATGTACCACCAAGGAGTGGATTATAGTGTTAAGGAGGAAATTAACCAAGCTGTATCATCACATATTGAATGTGCGGATTTGGGTACCCAATTCAAGAACATTAAATCACTACCAAAAAAAAAAAATGCCAAAACACAATTTTGCATTTTGGGGTCTTCTTAGAGGTTCGCATTTTAGTCATTGCTATCTCTGTAAAATCAAAGACAACAGTTGGAAATAAGAAAACCTGAACAAATGTTTGGGTTGAAAATTATAAGGATTAGACACATTTTCAAGAGGTCAAAGGGATGTATATACTGGGCCGATGACTTACACACTTCACATATCATTAAGTTTATGGGACAACCATGAGCGTCTTGATGTATGTTCCACAACATGTTGAATCAATGAGACTACAATTTTTAGGAAATGTTTCAAACCATTCCATTTGCATGTCTCTATTCTAAAAATGACATGGTTTAATTACAGATTAGGATGAGACCAGATCGAGCATGCAAATTTATTCTAGCGTGTGCGATTCTACACAATATAGCCATGATGCTGAAAGAACCAATAATAGATAATGATGATATTCCAGAGGAACAACCAATGATACAACCATACATGGGACAACAAGATGGCCGAGGAATAAGGAACCATTATGCAACAAATTTTTCTCATAATAAAAAAATGAGTTGAGAATAACTTTCATACCAGTTTTGTTTTATCCTTTTCTTATCATGATGACCATCCTTTAGTTGTACATACATATACTGTAAATTCTGAAATTATTGCATGTATTTATTAATGGGGCATTGATTGTCATTTCTGGAAATGCTGCATACAAACAATAATACTACGAAAATTTAACATGAAAGTTTTCGCGATAATAAAACATCTGAATTTATTTATTTCTATATTTACAGTATATCTTGTGTAACTTTGAAAAGATAACAGAATGAACAAAATTGTTCTTTCGACAGCGTCTAAATCTTTTAAGTAATAACACTTTTTAAAGTACATAGATCAGTAACAATTAAAAAATAACAACATTAAAACAAAAAGAGTTTTTCAAGAATCTTCAAAACAAGATGACATTGCAGCAAGGTAAGCAGCTTGAGAACCTGTCAGTGTTGGAGGAATAGTATTATCCTCATTCAACTTTTTCAGCAGTTGGATTTGTATGGCAACCTTTTCTGTCTGTTTTTTCTCTTTTTCTGTCTGTTCTTTGACCAGCTGTCGCTGTTCTGTGTATAATGACATCTGCTCCTTCAAGACTTTGATTTGCATTTGAAAAACATCTTCTTGGGTTACACGTCTTCTTTTCTTAATAACATTTATACTTGGAACAGATATATTTTCAGTGGATTCACTCATTGCAGTTACAGATCTGCTGGGTAGCCCAACTGTGGTATTGAGAGGCAAGGAGTTAACCAATATCATTGGAGAAAGCGGTATTCTTGTAGGTGCAACAGCAATTACTTCTGGTTGGACGTCGACAGTATTTTCAATCTCATCATCGTCGGATTCCTCATTTGCTGAAAATATAAATGAGTTGTAAACAAAAAAATACAAATGTTATAGGCGTAACACGCCTTGTGTGGAGCAGGAGAGTTAAAAACTATGAATTTTGTTTGTGTTAGTTTTGTTTAGTCTTGTTTTCATAAAGTGTTTTGTAGATTGGTGGTATTCTTCAAATTTTAAATTATGAGTATGTAGTCTCAATTTGATGTTGCAAATCAAAATGATAATGGTTGTTTTATTTGTAAAGGAATAGTGTGGTTGTTGTTGGTTTTTCTTTTGTGGGGGAGGAACATTTTTTCCGGAATTTAATATAAAAACTTTGTTTTATAAAAACATCAATTTTATATTTTTCCTAAATTTTCAATGGATATAATTAATTGTTTTTCACTGTAATAAGAAAAACCGCAATAGTTTTGTATTTTTTAATATAAAGAAATATATATTTTTTTCAATCGCATTGTTGTTTTATTTCGATCTCAGTTGGTTTTCGAATGTCATCCTCCAAAGGAAATGAAGTTTATTCCTATTCACAGAATTAAACTGGTTTGGCATTGGTTACGATTTGACTAAGGTACGAATTGTCGTAAACCCACTATAACTGACTGGTTGCCTTACGTTCGCACATTTTAGTTACCAGGCAAAGGCGCATGGTTGCGTCAAATACATTAAATAATTTGATGAAGATGGGAAAGTTCACGCTGAATTAATAAATGGTAAATTTTCATGAGTAATCAAAGTAACCAATGTGGTATACTTTCCTCCGTAGTTAATTTGAAAAACGTAACAAAACTGATTTAGGCAGAGACCGATCTATTTAGGTCAAATTCCATCAATCATTCCGATTTTGTTTCATTGATCCGTTGATATATGAACTAAATAGATAATCAATATGTGGATAGTAAAGGTTTAAAACCTTAAAATTTCACTAAGCAGTTTTATTTTGATGTGCATTCTTTCATGCACATTAGTCATTAGCGTTGTAGTACATATCTATTTTTAGATACTATTTTAGCAAAGTACCAAAGGGAAATTCCCAGAAAGGGAGAGCAGACGATAGTCGGAGAAAGTCGGTCTCATACATTTTAAGTTTCTTTCTTTTAAGTGGAAATGTAAAATTAAAAAAGATATTAGAGGTTGATTTGAATATAATAAAAAATAGGAACACAATATACCTGCAGGAAGGCATTCAAAGCATGATGTTTCAATTCCTCCTGTATTCCAGAAAACTTGTTGAATCCTGTAACATGTTTACAACCCTCTCAACACTTGAAGATGGTTTTTTGGGGGCTGGACCTCCACCAGTTTTATTTATCTCTCTCCTATGCTCTGTGAAGGCCGACTTAGCTTTTGTTGTTAAGTTCCTCCATTTGTCCCTCACCTCCTTCTGGGTTCTGTTGGCAACACCAAGAGCATTTATTTTGTTTGTAATGTTGGTCCATATTTTATTTTTTTCCTGGTTAGTTGTACTGGTACTATGCTTTTCCCTGATTGTGGCATAATTTTTTTCAACCTCTGTCTGCAGGATGTTTTCCTCCAACTGGGAAAAGTTGGTTTTCCTCAATCTTGGCAGCTTCTTTGGATTTGATGTATCCTCCATTTTGTATGCAGTTGGCAGGAAGTTTAGGTGCTTGCTCAAGTGCATTTAGGGCAAATTTGCATGATGGGTGTTAATTTTAGCTTAATCAAGTGATTAAAATTTAATGCAGTGATTAGTTAATGCAATGATTAAAATATACTCAGCAACAGATTTTAATCATTGCGTTAACTAATCAAATGATTAGTATTTAACGATGCGTTAGAGTAAATCATTTGATTAGCTTAACGACAAGTCGAACAACAGACCCCAGATATTATTAATAACGCCAATGTGACAAAGATCCACCAGGTTTTTAGTTTGTTTTTGTTGTTGTTACTTAGTAGTGATCTGATGAGTCTAGCTTACTTTCTATCTCTCCTTTGCATGTTTTGATAGAAAAACAACCAACGACAACCCTTAGCTGGTTATTAGGACAGACATATAGAGAATATGGTGGAGTTTAACATTTTTGTGCGTATCTTTAACCCTCCCCAAATAGGATAGTGGTGTAATGGTACAACATTAGAACAGACTGTAAAATGCTTCACTCATCAGAAGAAAAAAATAAATAACAAAAAGCCAAAAGACACAAAGTACTTATCTAAGAGCACTATCAGTTACTAAAAGCTAGTTCAAATCACAATACCAACTATCAAATAGACCAGGCTTTCCATGAATAAGCATACCTCCAACGAACTAATGGTAAAGAGTCTTAAGCAGTCTGAAAAAAGAATGTCCTGGAACAATGCCATAATAAAAGTATCGGCAGGATCTAGGACAATAAGTGTTAATGATTAGAAATGAACTGTTAACACAGATATATGTCTCGCTTTTTGTTATTTTGATAATGCAAATGTTGAAATTAAAATTGCAATACTTTAACATGCAAGGTATGCATAAAATTCAAAGTCAATGAACCATGGCTAAAGGTACAGGGCAAAACAAACTCCATGGACATGAGATGTGCCAATGATAATACAACTGCATACCAAATACCATTGACTTATCATAAGTCGTTCCTTTAAAGAAACCTAAATACAAACATTAACTTGTAAACTATAAGTCAAAGTTTCAAGGTCAATGAACCATGATGAGGGGGTGGGGCCATATAAATTTCATGGAAATGAAATGTGCAAATTCTTATACATCTCATACAAAATATCATTGATCTACCACTAATAGTTTCCCTTAAACTGACATAATCACAAACTAATACATGTAAATTAAGCAAAAGTTCAAAGTCAATAGACCATGACTGAGGGGTAAGGACCAAATATTCCCATGGAAATGAGATGTGATAATGCTTATACAACTGCAATCCAATTAATATTGACCTACCAGTAACGGTTCCTTCCTCTTAAAATGACCTAATCACAAACTAATACATGTAAACTAAGCAAGAGTTTGAAAGTCAATAGCCATGACTGAGGGGGCGGGACCAAAATAATCTCCATGGAAATGAGATGTGCCAATGCTAATACAATTGCATTCCAAATATCATTGACCTATCACTAGTGGTTCACCATAAACTGACCTAATCAGAAACTAATACATTGTTGACGACGACGCCGCCGCAGACGCCGGAAACAGCATACCTATGTCTCGCTTTTTGACTCCGTCAAGGTGAGACAAGAAATACAGGTTAAGTTATGTAAAATATATTCTTTTACTTATTCGCTTTCTATGATTTTGTTTCAGAAAAAAATAGTTTTCATTCTAATAGGACTTCGAATATTCTATTCTTTTGTAACATTAATAAACAGAGTTTTCAAAAATTCCGTCCAAACATCGTTTTTTATGTTTGTTCTTTGTTATTGTTTTTTAATACAAAACTAAGGTATCACTTAAAACAAATAGCACGCCCTCTCAACCAAACATCCACCTTTTAAAAAGACTAGAATTGGATGTGTACGGATTGATAATTTAGTCTTAGATGCATGATTTTTATTAGTTGTTAGTGGCTTTGAACTAGCTGTCAGATAACTGCGAGTACTCTCAGATCTGTTCCTAGTGTCTTTTGTTGTTTGGATGTACAAGTACCCTGCCACGTCCACTTGTATTTTTGTCCATCTGATGAGTTAAGCCTTTTTCAACTGATTTTTATAGTTCGTTCTTATGTTGTACTGTTATATCACTGTCCCAGGTTAGGGGGAGGGATGGGATCCCGCTAACATGTTTAACCCCGCCACATTATGTATGTATGTGCCTGTCCCAAGTCAGGAGCCTGTAGTTCAGTGGTTGTCGTTTGTTTATGTGTTACATATTTGTTTTCGTTCATTTTTGTACATAAATGAGGCCGTTAGTTTTTCGTTTGAATTGTTTTACATTGTCATTTCGGGGCCTTTTATAGCTGACTTTGCGGTATGGGCTTTGCTCATTGTTGAAGGCCGACGGTGACCTATAGTTGTTAATTTCTGTGTCATTTTGGTCTCTTGTGGACAGTTGTCTCATTGGCAATCATACCACATCTTCTTTTTATAGAAAATAAATGTTTATTAAAGATGTATTTATTGTTAAATATTGAGTTGTCTGTATAGGGTTTTGTGGACTTTTTTAGGTTTTGTCTTTCAGCCATGCATTGTGTTTTATGTCTTATTATGATTGTAAATCTGATAACCGAGGGTCTGAATTAAGGGGGTCTTCTTTTCTTTAATTTTAGGTCATTTTCTCTATTCGTTATTGTTTTGGTCCATTATCCACCATTCTTTATATCAGAGCACCCCATTTTTCTCATATCTTGTTTTTTTTTATAAAAATAAGGAGATGTGGTATGATTGCCAATGAGACAACTATCCACCAAAGTTCAAATGAAGTGGATGTAAGCAATTATAGGCAACCGTGTGGCCTTCAACAATGAGAAAAACCTATACCGTATGGTCGAAATAAAAAAAATATGAAACAATTCAATTGAGAAAACTAACGGCCTAATTTATAACAAAATAGTTTACGAAAAACAAATATGACAGACATGAACCAACGACAACCACTGAACTACAGGCTCCTGACTTGGGACAGGCACATAAAGAATGTGGCGGGATTAAACATGCCCATTATTTTCTATTTCGTTCCGTTAATCCTCTATTCTGTAAAAGACACCCAGACCCTCTTTAATCAATTTCATTTTGTACATGCATTCATTTTTACATAAACGAATTTAAATTTCGACTATCAACCTATGTCTGTTAATTATTATTCACTTCATTCATCTGTTCTTATATGTATTTTTCAATGTTTTAAAGAACCTTTGTATGTTGTTAATATAATAAATTATGAATACAATATGGAGATGTGGTATGATTGACAATGAGGCAACTATGCACCAAAGTTCAAATGAAGTGGATATAAGCAGTTATAGGCACAATGAGAAAAACTCATGGTAAAGTAGGATATAAAAGGCACAAGCTAGCAATAAAAAAAAGAGAAGACAGTCCGTTTTTATATAGAATTTTGTATTGAAATAAAAATCTAATAATACATCTCAGATCTATTTTACAATTTCAATCTTTCAGAAAGTTTATTGAAGCTGTTGAGTCTAAATTTGACAAAGTTTCATATGGATGCCGTCGACGATAAAGAAAAACAAGAAGTATCGACAAAAATGTTGCTATAACACCAGCCAGAATACCTATTCCAAAGGACAACCCATTAAATCCAGAACCATCGCCCGACGAATGACCATGTGTCGTTGTTGGATTACTCGATGTAGATTGTACAGCAATTGTTGTTTTATCTGGAACAGTTGACGGATTCGACGTTTCTGGAACATCTGACGGATTTGATGTTTTGGGAGCACCTGACGTACTAACGGCTGTTGAAACAGACGAGTGGTTTTGATTTTCCGTCGTATCAGTTATGTAAGGTATATTGGTTGAGTTTCCTTGTGTGGTACCTTCGGATGAATCGGAAGATGCGCCATAAGATGACACTGTTACGCCATGTGTTGCAGCTTTGGTTGACTGAGTGGAAGTGTCATTTGATATATTAACGTCAGCTATAGTTGGACCATTAGATGAAGAAACAGTAACTGTAATAATCCCTAAAAAGAGGGGAAAACCGTAGAAGAGATATGAAGCCCAAACATAAAAAGCAAATATTTTATCACATTATATTGCTTCGTTGTAAAATCTAACTAGCTAATTTTATAAATAGACAGTAGTTTCAGCAGTTTGTACAAAAACTTTAACTCATTTAAAACTGCAATTCTTTCGTAGAATTTCTGTTTAAATTTAATGTTAGAATATTAATGTGTTGTAAAAGGAGGTTTTTGGTGAACGTCAATGAAACGGTAACCCAACGACACAAATGCCAAACAGAATTCTAGACATCTTTGTATTGTATATCTAATAAGACAGACTGTCAAATGGTATAAGGTGTGAGATTTGTTGCTGGCCATGTATTTCAATGGTTGCAGTCTGTTGCTGTATATCATATTTCCTTTTCGTTTATTGTTTTGTACATTAATCGGGTCGTTTACTTAGTTTTCTCGTTTTAATTGTTTTAAATTTATCATTTCGGAGCCTTTTATAGATTGCTATGTAGTATGGGTCTTGTTCATTGTCGAAGGCCGTACAGTGACCTATAATTGCTCACTTCAACGTCATTTGGTCTCATTGGCAATTATTCTACATCTTCTTATTTTTATACGGCAGGCAAATTTGAATATATTTTATGTTTTAAATGTCCGAGGAATCTTTTAAAGAATGTGTACAAAACTGGATTTTTGGAAAAAGAAAAATGACAATCAATAAACAATGAATGAAGTCCTCACAACTCCAACTGAAATTAATTACATGTATAAATGACTTACCTGAAAAATAGATCGACAAGATGACTTTTAAAGTATTCATCCTCATTGCTGAGTGTAGATATATTTTATCTACATTTCAAAATTACAATACTGGACTTTGTGATGTTCATTGACTTTAGATTATTTATATACTTATTGATAATTAACGTAATATCTAACAGATATGAGCTAAGTATCACAAACTTTGGCGTAGGAGTGGATTGAAAAGTGGAGGGGGGAAACTTCTGGAAATGACAAGTAAAAAACCCATCTAAAGCCTATCATAAAAATAAGAAGATGTGGTATGATTGCCAATGAGACAACTCTCCACAAGAGACCAAATGACACACAAATTAACAACTATAGGCCACCGTACGGTCTTCAACTATGAGCAAAGCCCATACCGCATAGTCAGCTATAAAAGGCCCCAAAATGACAAATGTAAAACAATTCAAACGAGAAAACTAACGGCCTAGTTTATGTTCAAAATAATGAACGAAAAACAAATATGTTATACAGAAACAAACGACAACCACTGAATTACAGCCTCCAGACTTAGGATAGGCACATACAGAATGTGGCGGGGTTAAACTGGTTTGTTGGCGCCAAACCCTCCCCCTTCCCTGGGACCATTGTGTAACAGCATAACATAAGAACAAATTGTGTAAAATAATAAACGAAAACAAATATGAGAAACAGCAAAAACGACAACCACTCCATCACAGGCTCCTGACTTGGGACAGGCACATATAGAATGTGGCGGGGTTAAACTCGTTTGAAGGCGTAAAACCCTCCGCCTAACCTGGGACAGCGGTGTAACAGTACAACATAAGAACAAACTATAAAAATTAGTTGAAAAAGGCTTCACTCATCAGATGGATACAAATAGAAATACATCTAACAAAAACACAGAGTGGACGTGGACGGGTACTTACACATCCACACAGCAGAAAGACACTAGGTACAGATCTGAGAGTACTCGCAATTACTGACAGCTAGTTCAAAGCAAATAACAACTAATGAAAAAAATCATTTATATACTTATTGATAATTAACGTAATATCTAACAGATATGAGCTAAGTACACACCCAACCTCCAATGGATTAAGTGTAAAAACGTCATAAACAGTCAGAGAAAAACATGACCTTGTGCAATGCCAAGATACAGGTATCGAAATATTGTAAAGCCATGAATGTGCATATGTATATACAAATAATAGTTAGTTTGATCTTAATTTACTGATAACAAAATCAATATTAATATATCCAAAGATATAATTACAGTGTTGAATTGGTAACCTTTTAGAATAAGTTTATTTAAAAAATCGATAAGTTCACCAGGATCGTTTCCAAATTTCCGGGCTCGGTAAATAACATCTACGTAAAAATGAGGATTTGCTATCCCGTTTGAAATAAGTTTTCTACAGGTACAACCAAACTTCAAAACCAAATCTTTATATCTATTAGTCTAGTATAGTTAGTCAGTGTCCTCTATCATTTTCATTTTTTTAAATATATTTTTGCCAAGAAGTCGGGACCCCGTCCCGTCCCCACTCCCACTCCCGGTTCCAACGCCCCTGGTGAGTGTTAGAGACATGACTATTAATCACGGAAGTGTATACATTGTTCATTTCCATATTTAAAAAAAGGATATATGTCCATGTATAAAATAGTAACATAACATAACAAGATATCAACTGTTAAAATGATACGATTTTGAAAGTATTTTGAAATCATAATATGAAAAAAAAATTGCTAGTCACTATGTTTAGGTATGTGAGGTCTGTACTTCTCTTAACAACGGAAAACTATGGACATTAATCGTAAAGTATACGGTAACGGAAACATAATAAAAGAGAGGCGGAAGATACCAAAAGGATAGTCAAACTCATAAGTGGATGAAAAAAAGACAACGCTATGGCAAAAAAAGACAAATGACCAATAGACAACAGTTTACAAAACACAACATAGAAACTAAAGGTTGAACAACTCGAGCCCCAACAAAAACTGGGGGTGATAAACGTCTATGTCTGGTAGAATTTTTTATTTCATTGTTGTTTATCAGAGAAATTTATATAAAAAAACTCCTATGTCATTTAAATGTTTTGTTAGTTTTAATCAATTGACAGGTTTTTATGTTGCACTGCTTTTAAAAAGAACATGACAATTATAACAAATGTTACGTTTAGATATGATTCATTGCTATTTCTTTAAGGTAACCTCCTTCTGAACAAGGAAAATGTTAAATGAAGATACCATATATAGACCAAATAGTGATAATGAGTGTAAACAACCATGTTAAAAAGTTAATTCAAAAGCATATGGCAAGACTACGATTCATGTTATCAGAATGGCAGGACATACCATCAGAAAACATTTCTTCAAATTAACCTGGTACTAATGCACAAGTTCTTTTATATATTGGTCCCAGTATGGACAGACCACCTGGAACGCAGAATAATACGGAAGGATGAATATATAGAAATGAGAGTCATACTAAAAATAGACAGACAAAGATCGACGCTTTCAGACAAATGAGACGGTCTATTGAAGCTTGTTAATAAGAATCTAATACCGAAACAAGTGCAAGACCGTGAGTACTGGGGGGATGGGGGTTTCGGGTTGGGGATTAGAAATTGAAATGGTGTTGAGATTTTCCGTCCTTGATGTAAATTTTTCGAGTTGAACATAACAGGAAATTTTACCCTTGACGTATACCCAAATCTTCAATTTTGCACATTTCATTGCTTTTCTTGACCGTTTTCGTTCAGATATCACCGGAAAAGGTCCGGGTCCGTTTACACTGGTTCACGACAGAGGTTGGATGAGGCAGGAATATCTCTCTCCATAGTGTACACTGTCTCACTTAAAAGGTTGGATGAGACTGGAATATCTCAGTCCATAGTGTACACTGTCTCACGACGTAGGTTGGAGGAGGCATGAATATCTCAATCCATAGTGTACAGTCTCTCACCAAATAGGTTGGAGGAGGTAGGAATATCTCTATCCATAGTGTACACTCTCACGAATTGGTTGGAGATGGCAGGAATATCTCCGTCCATAGTGTTCACTCTCTCATCAAGTAGGTTGAAGGCAGGAATATCTCAGTCCATAGTGTACACTGTCTCACGACGTAGGTTGGAGGAGGCATGAATATCTCAATCCATAGTGTACAGTCTCTCACCAAATAGGTTGGAGGAGGTAGGAATATCTCAATCCATAGTATACAGTCTCTCACCAAATAGGTTGGAGGAGGTAGGAATATCTCTATCCATAGTGTACACTCTCACAAATCGGTTGGAGATGGCAGGTATATCTCCGTCCATAGTGTTCACTCTCTCATCAAGTAGGTTGAAGGCAGGAATATCTCAGTCCATAGTGTACACTGTCTCACGACGTAGGTTGGAGGAGGCATGAATATCTCAATCCATAGTGTACAGTCTCTCACCAAATAGGTTGGAGGAGGTAGGAATATCTCAATCCATAGTGTACAGTCTCTCACCAAATAGGTTGGAGGAGGTAGGAATATCTCTATCCATAGTGTACACTCTCGCGAAGTGGGTTGGAGATGGCAGGAATATCTCAGTCCATAGTTTACACTGTGCAACGAAGTAGGTTGGAGGAGGTTGGAATATCTCTATCCATAGTGTACACACTCTCAGGAAGTAGGTTGGAGGAGGCTGGAATAAATCTATCCATAGTGTACACTCTCTCACGAAGTGGGTTGGAAGAGGCAGGAATATATCAGTCCATAGTGTTAACTGTCTCACGACAGAGGTTGGATGGAACTGTAAACTCTCCGGCTATAGTGTACATTGTCTCACGAAGGAGGTTGAATGAGACAGCAATATCTCTGCCCATAGTGTACATGGTCAAAAAATCTTCAGCGGGGAAGGCAGGCAGGCTGGACGGACGGTCGTACGTGTACACTGTCTTACGAAGGTGGCTGGTTTAGGACGGAATATCTCCGTTCATGGCGTTCACTCTCTCTCCACGTAGGTTGGAGGAGGCAGGAATATCTCAGTCCAATATGTACATTGTCTCACGAAGTAGGTTAGGGGAGGCAGGAATGTCTCAATCCATAGTGTACACTCTCTCACGGAGTAGGTTGGATGAGGCAGGAACATCTCAGTCCATATTGTACACTGTCTCACGAAGTAGGTTGGAGGAGGCAGGAATATCTCAATCCATAGTGTATACTGTCTCCCGAAGTAGGTTGGATGAGGCAGGAATATCTCAGTCCATATTGTATACTGTCTCACGAAGTAGGTTGGAGGAGGCAGGAATATCTCAGTCCATATTGTACACTGTCTCACGAAGTAGGTTGGAGGAGGCAGGAATATCTGTGTCCATAATGTACACTGTTTCTTGGATGAGACAGGAATATCTCACGAAGGTGGTTGGTTTAGGAAGGAATATCTCAGTCCATAGTGTTCTCTCTCTCCACGTAGGTTGAAGGAGGCAGGAATATCTCAGTCCAATATGTACATTGTCTCACGAAGTAGGTTAGGGGAGGCAGGAATGTCTCAATCCATAGTGTACACTCTCTCACGAAGTAGGTTGGATGAGGCAGGAATATCTCAGTCCATATTGTACACTGTCTCACGAAGTAGGTTGGAGGAGGCAGGAATATCTCAATCCATAGTGTATACGATCTCCCGAAGTAGGTTGGATGAGGCAGGAATATCTCAGTCCATATTGTACACTGTCTCACGAAGTAGGTTGGAGGAGGCAGGAATATCTCAGTCCATATTGTACACTGTCTCACGAAGTAGGTTGGAGGAGGCAGGAATATCTCAGTCCATATTGTACACTGTCTCACGAAGTAGGTTGGAGGAGGCAGGAATATCTCAGTCCATATTGTACACTGTCTCACGAAGTAGGTTGGAGGAGGCAGGAATATCTCAATCCATAGTGTACACTCTCTCACGAAGAAAGTTGGAGAAGGCAGGAACATATGTGTCCTTAATGTACACTGTTTCTTGGATGAGACAGGAATATCTCACGAAGGTGGTTGGTTTAGGAAGGAATATCTCAGTCCATAGTGTACACTCTCTCACGAAGTAGGTTGGAAGAGGCAGGAATATCTCCGTTCAAAGTGTTCACTCGCTTACGAAGTAGGTTGGAGGAGGCAGGACTATCTCAGTCCATAGTGTTCACTGTCTTAAGATGGAAGTTAGGTGAAAATATTCATAGCAACTACGCGATGGTTAACCAACAAAATTCTTGGCAAACTACATGAACAATGATAAAGATCATCCATCAAGGCATACATTTCGGATATTATTACATTGCATGCATGTTTCACAAGAATCCGTACTTTTGATTGACTGATACCAATCGCGGATTTTAGAAGTAAGTAAGAAGTGATCAAAAATGTTGTACAAGCTACCACATCTTAGGCTTGGTAAGTTATGTTTCAATATTTCAATTCACAGTTTAACTCTAATATCTTTATTTTCTCATTCGCCACACGCTCACTCTGTTTCTTTCATTTATCCACCTACCTCTCTCTCATCATTTTCTCTCACTACATTTTCACTGCACACTCTCTATCACTTATTAATAGTCGGTCATTGATTCTCCATCTCTTACAGGTTCACTCTTACTCATTCATTCATTTACGTTCTCACATTCACATTCAACAATAACTATCTTATTCTCAAACACAGGCAGACACATTCTGTCTAACTCGCTCGCAATAACTGTCTCTTCCATGCACGCCGTCTTCCCAATCACTTTCTTATCCACACCCATAACTCATTATTTCATGCAATCACTTTTTCATCCTCGCATTCAGTAACACTCACTCGCACACCATAAATTCTTTCACATATACCAAGTCTCCATCACACACGCTGCAACATCTACAGACTTAGTATCCAACTGTCTAACAATACTGGGTAAATGAATTTTCTATTTTACTGAAAAAACAAAAAGAAATAACTACAAATATTGAATACATATAAATCAAACTTCACAAAATACCAGCAACTTACTTGTTCAAAAGAAAGCAACCAAAATAAAACAATGGACGTTAAACAACCACAACAAAAACAATAAAGAAATAAATGGCTGTATCTTTATTGATACGTTGCAAAATGTATTCATTTCGTGGGCATTCCAACGAAATTTTCAAACGTCCAAAAAGAAATAGCAAACGTATATGAATAAACAGCATTCTGCATAAAAAAAAAACATAGTAATTATTCATTCTTTATCAGTTTGTTCCTTTACACAGATTTTGAATATCATTAAAGCATCCGAATTTTATTTTTTGTTTGTTTCATTTTATCACTGTAACAAAGAGAACACCAGCCATAATAGTAGTAAAACAAATGCAGTGTTTAACAAAAACATCCGAGTCATTCCGCTTTGTCCGACGAATATCACTATAAACATCTAAAACTGACGACATATGGAAAATAACACATCTAATTTTCACCGCCTCAACTCGCCTCAATATGTTTTGATAAAATTAACTTAAATGAATGTTAAAACATAATATACCATTTATCCAGAAGATGCTTTTCTTTGCGAGCAACATAGGAAAACTATCAAAATTCACAAACGCACATCGCTAAAAAAGTAGAATACATTTTTTTTTATTGGAATGCCTACGTTTTGCCCATTGTTGAAGACACATGCCGCGATCTAAAGTTTGTAAAATTATACATCCATGTCCTTTGGGCTTTAATGGATAATTGCCTCATTTGTTGTCATACCACATCCCCTTATCAGCCGGGAATCCACGAAGTCGATCTCGGCTTATGATGAATGCTGTCCGAATGTCTGCCGTCAACAACGAAATCTTTGAACCACCGAGAATATCTTAACCAAGTTGGCATGCAGTTGTCCAATGGAAAGAGGATGACCGTTATTGATTTTTTGTGTCATAAGCTGAACGGCCAAGGTCACAAATGTTATTAATGGACTTAAATTCAGTCAAAAGTTTGGTTTCTTGGTTTTATTTTTTAACCAGATGTCCAACTTGGTTATATAATGTCCCATGAGATTTAAACCGAGTTCGACTTGGTAGATTCCCTGTTGATAAGGAGACGTGGTAGGACAGACAATGCGACAACTATCCACTAAAGACCAAAGAACAAGCCGGGATGTTTATCTTTACAAACTTTAATGATCAATAGTTTAAAAGCCAAGGTCACATCAGCTATTCACAGACTGAAATTTTGGCAAAATTTTAATTTCCAGGTGTCATCTAGCTTTAATTCGACCTGTTGATACTATTTGTAATACTTTTTTGTTATTTTATATTAATATGGATCTTGTCTATATACCAGCTTTGATTATTTGGAATATCTACTAATTTTCACTTCTTCATACTACATTGTATGAACATCAAGATTATTCTCCTTAAATCTGTACAGGGAAGTTTAAGCTAGCTCTAATTGTATAGTTTTATTGTTGATATTCACCCCTTATGTATCTAGTGTTAAATTAGGTATTTATATGACAGACCTTTCTTGGTATTCCTAATTATTGGAAGATTTTATATAGACAGAAGAAGTATACCTTAAACGACAAAGTTATTTTTCATTTACCTGTATATATTATGAAAACCGGTTTTTTTTTCAAAAGTGATTATTTTCTAAGGGTTAAATATTTCGCGGTGGTGTCTTGCCATGGCTTTGTTTGGACTTGTTTGTTTGCTTTTTGGCCTTGAATATTTGTCCCTAATATTTTGTTAACTATGTATTTACATCCATGTATCACAGATCGAATATATTCGTTCATAGTGTGTTAATTTACGTTTTTTGATTGAGTTAAGCCTTCCAATTAATATTTTATCGTGTGTTTTTCTATGTTGTGATGTTATACTATTGTTTCAGAAAAAGGGAGAAGGTTTGGTACCATTAAAACGTTTAATCCCGCTGCAAATGTTTGCACCTGTCCTAAGTCAGGAATCTGATGTACAGTAGTTGTCGTTTGTTTATGTAATTTATACGTGTTTCTCGTTTCTCGTTTTTTATATAGACTAGACCGTTGGTTTTCCCGTTTGAATGGTTTTACACTAGTAATTTTGGGGTCCTTTATAGCTTGTTGTACGGTGTGAGCCAAGGCTCCGTGTTGAAGACCGTACATTGACCTATAATGGTTTACTTTTATAAATTGTTACTTGGATGGAGAGTTGTCTCATTGGCACTCACACCACATCTTCCTATATCTACTAACTATAACCAAACTTGGTTCGATAATGTCCCATAGGGTGTTATATTGAAAACAATTTATTTCTGGAATGATTTGCCTAACCTTCATCAAATTTAGCGGGAGACGGCCATGTGTATAGAAGTAAACTCTATTAACAGTTAAGTCAGTGGAGGTAACATATCCTATGTTTTGGAAATGTTTTGTTTCGGGACAATATCTTTTGAGCGATAAATGACATCTTTATCTTTCAATGTCAACCTTGGGACGAGTAGACCCGATTTGATGTTTAGGTCATAGGTCAAGGTACTAGTAACAATTAATAGACTGAAATTTGGGCATTTTCCTAACCATTTGACTTGAACTATCAGCAGACTCTACAGTCTTAAATGTACTCGACACAAAAATCTCTTTTGTTTGTTACAAATCCACGAAGATCTCAACTAAAGTATCACCCATGGTGCTTCTGTGTCTTTTTAAATTCAAACTGAACAGAAATTAGCGACTTTATACGCAGTTATTGTGTATGATATGTATATACAATGTGGTATGATTTCTTATGTCCATGTTTCATTATATTTTACATTTTTATATTTTTTTCATATATTCATGTGATTATATTTTGTTATATGACAATATAAATTGGATATGTGCTCAACTAGATCTGTCACCATTTGTTCATGTTTTTATGTCAGTTCGCAAAGTCAACTTTAGGTTTTGGTGTGTTTGGATATGTGCTCAACTAGATCTGTCACCATTTGTTCATGTTTTTATGTCAGTTCGCAAAGTCAACTTTAGGTTTTGGTGTGTTATTTGTTTTCTGTGCATTTACTTATTTCATGTCTATGAAATCAACGTATTTAGATTATCTTGTAGAATGAGAGAGGCACGAAAAGATCGACTTCGGGCACAACTAAGGTTTTTCAACCACTAGGCATAGATGATCGGATCCAGATTTTGGTACAATTTTTTCTTTCATTTTCGGTTTTAAACACTCTTCGATTATTAATTCATTTAGAATATCGAGCGTCACTGATGAGTCTTGAGTAATCAAAACGTATCTGGCGTACATAATAAATAGCCTGCCTGATACCTTTAATGGCTCTTCACAATATAAGGGTATGTTTTATCCTTTGAAAAATAACTGAACAAGACTTGCACAAAAATATTTAGGCGAGATAATTATTTTGAAACCATTTTAATTTAATGCATCTTACATCATAAACAACACTTACACCAACAAATACACATTTTAAGTAATTTTGTACAACTACGTCGATCAACGACAAAGTCAAAAGATATGTTCATTATGTTTCAAAACGTTACAGATCTACTGTGCCATCTTAAACAAATATTCGTACTTCAAAATATATTTTAAATTGCTCTTAATCCTATTTTCATGACTAGAAATTCGATATAACATCTTATAAGATGAATAAACTTGTTGGATTTTAATTGACTTTCCCATAGCTTTGATTTTTACATTTAAGAAAGTATACAATAGCTGTTATAATGCACGCCAGTGCTATTCCCAAAAACATTCCTCCGACAAACGTTCCTCCTTGAAATTTAGATTTTTTGGTTGTTGTCTCTGGTTTTTGTGTTGTTGGTTTCGGTGTATGTGTTGTTGGGTGGTGCACCGTCACCTTTCCCGCTGTGGTCACAGCAGCCGGCATCGTTGTCATTTGTCCAACAGATGTCATGTTTGATGGTCCGTCTGTCATCATTGTGACAGTAGACATGTTAGAGGATTGTGTAGACATTTGATTGGCAGTGGTTTCTGATGAAGGTGGCATAGTATTACTTGTCATCATTGACTCTGTTGTCATTGACATTGAGGTGACGGGGTTTACTGTTGTTTGACTATTTGTTGTCATCTGTTGTGGTTTTGTTGTCTGTTGTGGTTCTGTTGTTACTACTGTTGTCATATCGTTAGTTTGAGACGATACTACCGTTGCTTTTTTGGTCATATCGGCAGAAGATGGATTTGACACTCCTGAAAGATTAGAGTACATGTATAAGATAATGTCCAAGGGCAACCTACCGTCAATTTACCCTGCAACATATGCATATATAATTTGTAAAATGCAAATAACGAGTAAATATTCCTTTTACATATTTTAGCTTAATTTTACTAATTTGATATGTTCCGGCTGTTATACGATTTTGCAGTAATAGTAGGTTTTATGATGCCACTCTATTCACGGTTGATTTTCCACATGGAAAATAAGAATAGCCGTGAAAATAAGAATAGAGGGGCATCATAAATAAACAAGATATTGTAAAATCGTATGGATAACAATAAGAACAAATTAAATAAGAGTAAATAAGTTCAAATAGTAAGGAATATTTACCTTTGAAAAATTAAGACACAAAAAAATATAGAAAAAGGGGGCTCCATTCCAAAAACGCCTGAGCCTGTAATAAGATATTCGTTTTCTTCTTCATACCGTAAGATCCTTCAATTGATGTTGCGTCAACAAGATTAATGGACTTATTGGACGAACGAAACTTCCAGAGGCTCTACTTTATATGTATCAATTTTTTGGCGGTTGTAAGTACTATAATAAGTAGAAAAAGCACACATGCACGCGTCATATCTACATTATATAAAAGTAATGAGATGTGGTATAATTGCCAATGAGACATCTATCCACTTGAGTTCAAATGTAAGCAATTTAATGCAACAGTACGGCCTTCAACAATGAGAAAAAAACCGTATAGTCGGCTATAAAAGGTCCTGACATAAAAATAAAATGTGAAACCATTTCGATATACGTAATTGCCCGATTTTCAATAGGAAGAGAGTCAGCTTTCATTTCCTTTCTTATACGATTTATCCTAATTTACTTCTTGGACTTTTGTTAAATAACGTTTATATACTTTACGAACGTCAAATAGTAGAAAAATAATCTTAAAATTAAGAGGAATAATGTCTCAATGACATCAAACTACATTAAGGGTAGCAAGTTTTAAGATTTTAGAATAAAGTGGGAGGAGGACTAAAGGGTATGATAAATCGTTTGATATTTTCGGTAGTCTTTTATCTTACCATTTGTTGGAAGTGCCACACAACCAGACACAATAAATAAAGCTACTACGACACACACTTTCATCATAATGTAAGTTTTTCTCGACTCAAAAATTCTTCTACCAGTGTGTTAAATATCCGACTTATATCAACCTGCAGTAACTAGTAAGGTTAAAGTTTGAAGAGAATATCTCGTGATTTTAATAGATAATGTAGATAAACTCATATTTACACATTTATTGTGTGTAATCATCAGACGAATTTGGATATTGAGAAATATGTCCTATCAGCGAGTTAATGTACGAAAGACCTATATATCGTGCAAGTGACTAATTTACTCTGAGATTAGTGTTGACTAGACAGTTTTTGATAACGAAATACTTACATGAACTTTTAGAGCATCCGTATTATTTAATATCATAATGGATATTGCACCCAACGGAAAATGGCCTAAATGTTATTGTTCTGTAATATCGGAAGAACTTACATGTTCAGTATCAGATGACTCAAAGACGACACATTCCTAATTCCCAGTTCCTTTCCCTAAAACTTATGTTCAAGTTTGCTTGTTTTGTTCTAGGTAGGCTTTTACTCCCCAAAAAAAAAAATGGCTTCATAAATTCCCGGGCTTTCAAACTTTTAATTGTGACCGTTTCCGATTAATACTGATTAATTCTATTATTTGCGCATATTCAGGACGAGAACAATATGAACAATTAATCACTTGATGTACGTATGTTCTGTGCAGTGGGTTTATTTGCACGAAAATCAGGAATTCCAACTTAAAAGTGTTTCACTATTGACATTACTTGGTATTTTTTTTTAAAGGGTTGGTTGTGTACAGAAATATTGTCATCCCTGGACTTTTTCTATCCGTTAGAAAACCCTTACTTAATCAAGGCGTCCGTTTAGCTATTTGGGATGTATAAATACGCAGCCACGTCTGGTCGGAATGTGGACGTAAAATTTGATGGCTCATGCAGGATGAGTGCCACGCTCTCAGTACTTTAAAAACTTACACAATAACTCTCTGAGGATCTGTAAGTATCCTGTTGCAAGGTAGAATTTCTGTTCCTATCTTACATACCGTCGTATTCCGCTGGCAATCCAAATTTCTAGTCCTTGATCCCGACAGACGTACTTTTGATTGTTGATTTGTTCTCGCCGTCCTAAACATGCATGAAATATTTGCCACTGGATGTCAAGAAAGCAATTATCAATCAATAAAATACAAGAAGTCCCAATGTTTTCACATTTTCCCGCTGTATTACATTTAAAACATTGACATGCTCATGACTGTAGCCATTGTAGGACTATCTACCTCGAAGTTTCGTTGTCGGTGCTCGAAGCGCTTCTTACAGAATATGCATATGAAGTGAGTGAGAGCTCTGTTCTCGGCTCAAACAAATACGAATGTCAATTCCTAAGTATAGTTACCGGGTATTGCATAGTATAGGTATCGTGTCCTGTTGTAATCTTGTTGTTTTTTTGTTTTTTTTTGCGTAAATCGGGATTGCGTTTTGTTGTTGTTGCGTGAATCGGTCCATTACGAGCGCAGACCTGGGTTTGTCTGGTAAAATAACTAGCGATCAAGTCGATTTACTCTTATTTCGCAAGAAACCATTTTAAATCATAGCAGTCAAGCTTATTTTTAATAGTATACAAGTTCGGAGTACAAACGATGCATAATTTATTCTATTTCACCTCGAATTCATCTAGTTACATTGTCAAGGTTTTTTTTCAAGTATACAGTTAAACGTCCGGATTTTTACAGAAAAAATACGAACAAGAAAGAACGCATGTTGGCCTTAAAAGAACTGAAAATTAATTTTATTGTTGTAAAATTGAGAATGGAAATGGGGAATATGTCAAAGAGACAACAACCCGACCAAAGAACAGAACACAGCCGAAGGCCACCAATGGGTCTTCAACACAGCGAGAAAATCCCGCACCCGGAGGCGGGCTTCAGCTGTCCCCTAAACAAAAATGTGTACTAGTTCAGTGAAAATGGACGTCACACTAAACTCCAAAACATATAAATGAACTAAAATTAAAAAACATACAAGACTAACAAAGGACAGAGGCTCCTGACTTGGGACAGGCGCAAACATGCGGCAGGGTTAAACATGTTTTGTGAGATCCTCCCCTATACCTCTAGCCAATGTAGAATAAACAAACACACAACAATACGCACAGTAAAACTTAGTTTGAAAGAAGTCCGAGTCCGATGTTAGAATAGATAACAAAAGAAACGAAGCAAACTGACAAGTGTAACAAGTATGGACACAGATCAGTTTGGATAGTAATTGTTGGATTTGGTTTAAATGTGTGCGACGGTCTCTGTGTGTTTTATTGGTAAAGTTGCATGGTGAACTTTGTACAATGGTGATGATCGTCTTGATAGAGATTGTCAGCAAAAACTCACAATCAGTGAACGACTGTCTATGGGTTATACCTGTAATGTGTTAATTTAATATTATACAAAGGAAAAATTGCAACATATGTTTTTCATATGTTTAGGACAAACATATGATAAACATATGTTCAAAAACATATGTTTTCATATCGGGCCTAAACATATGTTTCCATATGTTTTCAAACAAACATATGAAACACATATGTTGCAATTTTTCCTATGTATACCAAGTGTTTCCTCAAAAGTTCTTAAAAATCTCAAACATTTTGGTCCTGTTTGCCATTTTGAATGTCTGATCCAAACAAAAAAATCAAACTTCTTTCCAATGAAGATTCTTGACAAGTTGGTTCTAATTAGTAAAAGTGGATTTACAGTATATCTAAATGTGAAAATTTAAGCGATGAAAGCGAAGAGATGATAATACCTCACATAACCCTTCGGGTCAGGTGAGCTTATAAGTGCAGAATGTATTTTTTCCATTTTATAAAGGAATATCTAAATTTTAAATCCAATGCTTCATGATTTTGAGGAGGATTAAATCTGATACGTTGTGTTGATTAAAAGAAATTATTACATGCAGGAAGACATAAAAGAGAGAAGGAATTAAGATGCCAAAGAGACCTCCGTGTTGAAGGCCTCACTGTGAATTTGAGATGAAGAACAGCAATAAAAGCGCTGTTCCTTTGCTTATTGTTTTTTTTTTTCTGTGCATGTACTGATTTTGTGTCATGGATGGATAAACCATAATTATCCTTTGTTTTTCTATTAAACAATAGTCTGCAAAACACAACATTTAGCACATACTTCTGAATTCCTCGCTCTAAATTTCATAGTATATACCTTTTCATAGACTAACCTAGACATAAAAATAGATTATGAACATAGGCTTGCACACATTAATTTGTGGTATTAAAATGGAGCAGTGATTACTATTAACACAAGTTTTGATTTTACCAGATAATGATAAAAGTTGCATGACCAATGTAAAGTTTTGGAAGTCTGTTACGACTTGTGAGTTGAATCATTTTACAGAAATATAAACGAATGACCATTTTTACTTAGTTGTCTTCATTAGGCAGTACAATTGGTTATAACTATGTTTTCAAAAGACCATGCATCATATTGCAGGTAACGTACAGTTTTCTAGTATATCAAATTTAACCATTCTTTTATTTGGATGCCTATAGCAAAAGAAATATATTGTTTAAAAAGGAAATCAAATGGTTAATCGCAATGAAAAGCCCATATACCTGCTGACATAAATGTTGGCGGAGATAATGCAAAATGTTATAGACTTATGTGTTGTCTGTTTAAATTTATTTTGCCGGGAAATGTATTGCACATGATGTAGTTTTATACCACTGAATCGATATATTAAAGCGATACGATGTTATGCAGAGTGAAATTTTCACCATGCTTACATGTATTCAACATAATTATGACACACTTATATGGATGTACAAATGTATGCAAGATTTTATCACCCCGTAACTCACCAATAGTTATAAGAGCTTGAACTTTGTGCATTCAAATCTATTAAAAGTTTTCCTGTTGTTAACCTAAAATTATTATTATGTATCAAAATAAATTTAACATGTATAAATCAGGCCTCATTAAAAGATATTCGATATATTTATGACAGCTCAATCTAAATATATAGGATTCTTATATCGTTTCCTGCAATATAAACATGGGCTGATAGTATAGGTCATAAGATGATTTGAAAGACACATTTTCCCAGAAACTAATTTGGACTGTTTCACTTTTTGTTTTATTGGGATCTACAAATGTATTAATTAAATCCAATGCTTCATAATTTTGAGGAGGATTAAATCTGATACGTTGTGTTGATTAAAAGAAATTATTATTACCTTCCGTGTTGAAGGCCTCACTGTGAATTTGAGATGAAGAACAGCAATAAAAGCGCTGTTCCTTTGCTTATTGTTTTTTTTTTTCTGTGCATGTACTGATTTTGTGTCATGGATGGATAAACCATAATTATCCTTTGTTTTTCTATTAAACAATAGTCTGCAAAACACAACATTTAGCACATACTTCTGAATTCCTCGCTCTAAATTTCATAGTATATACCTTTTCATAGACTAACCTAGACATAAAATAGATTATGAACATAGGCTTGCACACATTAATTTGTGGTATTAAATGGAGCAGTGATTACTATTAACACAAGTTTTGATTTTACCAGATAATGATAAAAGTTGCATGACCAATGTAAAGTTTTGGAAGTCTGTTACGACTTGTGAGTTGAATCATTTTACAGAAATATAAACGAATGACCATTTTACTTAGTTGTCTTCATTAGGCAGTACAATTGGTTATAACTATGTTTTCAAAAGACCATGCATCATATTGCAGGTAACGTACAGTTTTCTAGTATATCAAATTTAACCATTCTTTTATTTGGATGCCTATAGCAAAAGAAATATATTGTTTAAAAAGGAAATCAAATGGTTAATCGCAATGAAAAGCCCATATACCTGCTGACATAAATGTTGGCGGAGATAATGCAAAATGTTATAGACTTATGTGTTGTCTGTTTAAATTTATTTTGCCGGAAATGTATTGCACATGATGTAGTTTTTATACCACTGAATCGATATATTAAAGCGATACGATGTTATGCAGAGTGAAATTTTCACCATGCTTACATGTATTCAACATAATTATGACACACTTATATGGATGTACAAATGTATGCAAGATTTTATCACCCCGTAACTCACCAATAGTTATAAGAGCTTGAACTTTGTGCATTCAAATCTATTAAAAGTTTTCCTGTTGTTAACCTAAAATTATTATTATGTATCAAAATAAATTTAACATGTATAAATCAGGCCTCATTAAAAGATATTCGATATATTTATGACAGCTCAATCTAAATATATAGGATTCTTATATCGTTTCCTGCAATATAAACATGGGCTGATAGTATAGGTCATAAGATGATTTGAAAGACACATTTTCCCAGAAACTAATTTGGACTGTTTCACTTTTTGTTTTATTGGGATCTACAAATGTATTAATTAAATCCAATGCTTCATAATTTTGAGGAGGATTAAATCTGATACGTTGTGTTGATTAAAAGAAATTATTATTACCTTCCGTGTTGAAGGCCTCACTGTGAATTTGAGATGAAGAACAGCAATAAAAGCGCTGTTCCTTTGCTTATTGTTTTTTTTTCTGTGCATGTACTGATTTTGTGTCATGGATGGATAAACCATAATTATCCTTTGTTTTCTATTAAACAATAGTCTGCAAAACACAACATTTAGCACATACTTCTGAATTCCTCGCTCTAAATTTCATAGTATATACCTTTTCATAGACTAACCTAGACATAAAATAGATTATGAACATAGGCTTGCACACATTAATTTGTGGTATTAAAATGGAGCAGTGATTACTATTAACACAAGTTTTGATTTTACCAGATAATGATAAAAGTTGCATGACCAATGTAAAGTTTTGGAAGTCTGTTACGACTTGTGAGTTGAATCATTTTACAGAAATATAAACGAATGACCATTTTTACTTAGTTGTCTTCATTAGGCAGTACAATTGGTTATAACTATGTTTTCAAAAGACCATGCATCATATTGCAGGTAACGTACAGTTTTCTAGTATATCAAATTTAACCATTCTTTTATTTGGATGCCTATAGCAAAAGAAATATATTGTTTAAAAAGGAAATCAAATGGTTAATCGCAATGAAAAAGCCCATATACCTGCTGACATAAATGTTGGCGGAGATAATGCAAAATGTTATAGACTTATGTGTTGTCTGTTTAAATTTATTTTTGCCGGGAAATGTATTGCACATGATGTAGTTTTTATACCACTGAATCGATATATTAAAGCGATACGATGTTATGCAGAGTGAAATTTTCACCATGCTTACATGTATTCAACATAATTATGACACACTTATATGGATGTACAAATGTATGCAAGATTTTATCACCCCGTAACTCACCAATAGTTATAAGAGCTTGAACTTTGTGCATTCAAATCTATTAAAAGTTTTCCTGTTGTTAACCTAAAATTATTATTATGTATCAAAATAAATTTAACATGTATAAATCAGGCCTCATTAAAAAGATATTCGATATATTTATGACAGCTCAATCTAAATATATAGGATTCTTATATCGTTTCCTGCAATATAAACATGGGCTGATAGTATAGGTCATAAGATGATTTGAAAGACACATTTTCCCAGAAACTAATTTGGACTGTTTCACTTTTTGTTTTTATTGGGATCTACAAATGTATTAATTAAATCCAATGCTTCATGATTTTGAGGAGGATTAAATCTGATACGTTGTGTTGATTAAAAGAAATTATTATTACCTTCCGTGTTGAAGGCCTCACTGTGAATTTGAGATGAAGAACAGCAATAAAAGCGCTGTTCCTTTGCTTATTGTTTTTTTTTTCTGTGCATGTACTGATTTTGTGTCATGGATGGATAAACCATAATTATCCTTTGTTTTTCTATTAAACAATAGTCTGCAAAACACAACATTTAGCACATACTTCTGAATTCCTCGCTCTAAATTTCATAGTATATACCTTTTCATAGACTAACCTAGACATAAAAATAGATTATGAACATAGGCTTGCACACATTAATTTGTGGTATTAAAATGGAGCAGTGATTACTATTAACACAAGTTTTGATTTTACCAGATAATGATAAAAGTTGCATGACCAATGTAAAGTTTTGGAAGTCTGTTACGACTTGTGAGTTGAATCATTTTACAGAAATATAAACGAATGACCATTTTTACTTAGTTGTCTTCATTAGGCAGTACAATTGGTTATAACTATGTTTTCAAAAGACCATGCATCATATTGCAGGTAACGTACAGTTTTCTAGTATAACAAATTTAACCATTCTTTTATTTGGATGCCTATAGCAAAAGAAATATATTGTTTAAAAGGAAATCAAATGGTTAATCGCAATGAAAAGCCCATATACCTGCTGACATAAATGTTGGCGGAGATAATGCAAAATGTTATAGACTTATGTGTTGTCTGTTTAAATTTATTTTGCCGGGAAATGTATTGCACATGATGTAGTTTTATACCACTGAATCGATATATTAAAGCGATACGATGTTATGCAGAGTGAAATTTTCACCATGCTTACATGTATTCAACATAATTATGACACACTTATATGGATGTACAAATGTATGCAAGATTTTATCACCCCGTAACTCACCAATAGTTATAAGAGCTTGAACTTTGTGCATTCAAATCTATTAAAAGTTTTCCTGTTGTTAACCTAAAATTATTATTATGTATCAAAATAAATTTAACATGTATAAATCAGGCCTCATTAAAAAGATATTCGATATATTTATGACAGCTCAATCTAAATATATAGGATTCTTATATCGTTTCCTGCAATATAAACATGGGCTGATAGTATAGGTCATAAGATGATTTGAAAGACACATTTTCCCAGAAACTAATTTGGACTGTTTCACTTTTTGTTTTTATTGGGATCTACAAATGTATTAATTAAATCCAATGCTTCATGATTTTGAGGAGGATTAAATCTGATACGTTGTGTTGATTAAAAGAAATTATGAGGAAGACATAAAAGAGAAGGAATTAAGATGCCAAAGAGACCTCCGTGTTGAAGGCCTCACTGTGAATTTGAGATGAAGAACAGCAATAAAAGTGCTGTTCCTTTGCTTATTGTTTTTTTTTTCTGTGCATGTACTGATTTTGTGTCATGGATGGATAAACCATAATTATCCTTTGTTTTCTATTAAACAATAGTCTGCAAAACACAACATTTAGCACATACTTCTGAATTCCTCGCTCTAAATTTCATAGTATATACCTTTTCATAGACTAACCTAGACATAAAAATAGATTATGAACATAGGCTTGCACACATTAATTTGTGGTATTAAAATGGAGCAGTGATTACTATTAACACAAGTTTTGATTTTACCAGATAATGATAAAAGTTGCATGACCAATGTAAAGTTTTGGAAGTCTGTTACGACTTGTGAGTTGAATCATTTTACAGAAATATAAACGAATGACCATTTTTACTTAGTTGTCTTCATTAGGCAGTACAATTGGTTATAACTATGTTTTCAAAAGACCATGCATCATATTGCAGGTAACGTACAGTTTTCTAGTATATCAAATTTAACCATTCTTTTATTTGGATGCCTATAGCAAAAGAAATATATTGTTTAAAAGGAAATCAAATGGTTAATCGCAATGAAAAGCCCATATACCTGCTGACATAAATGTTGGCGGAGATAATGCAAAATGTTATAGACTTATGTGTTGTCTGTTTAAATTTATTTTGCCGGAAATGTATTGCACATGATGTAGTTTTATACCACTGAATCGATATATTAAAGCGATACGATGTTATGCAGAGTGAAATTTTCACCATGCTTACATGTATTCAACATAATTATGACACACTTATATGGATGTACAAATGTATGCAAGATTTTATCACCCGTAACTCACCAATAGTTATAAGAGCTTGAACTTTGTGCATTCAAATCTATTAAAAGTTTTCCTGTTGTTAACCTAAAATTATTATTATGTATCAAAATAAATTTAACATGTATAAATCAGGCCTCATTAAAAAGATATTCGATATATTTATGACAGCTCAATCTAAATATATAGGATTCTTATATCGTTTCCTGCAATATAAACATGGGCTGATAGTATAGGTCATAAGATGATTTGAAAGACACATTTTCCCAGAAACTAATTTGGACTGTTTCACTTTTTGTTTTTATTGGGATCTACAAATGTATTAATTACATATTCATTGTCTGCATCTTTCTCACAATTTTGCTTCCTTCAATTTCTCGGCACTGACAGATAACCCAAACTTGTTTGATATAATAGGCGAAAATGATAAATTGTGTAACCATAAGTCATTTAAGACAATAACTCTTCTTTGGGTCAATTTGTATATTCAGTCATGTTGACATTTTTGTAGATCGTGTAGTGATGATCAATTTTTTTTTCCAGCGTTGTCTATCTACTGTAATTTTCACATTGTTGAGCAAAACTACTTAAATTGGTAAAACGGGCAATAACTCCTATATAGATCCACATTGATTTTTCAGAATAAATGAAGAGCAGGTAGATCTTGACATTCTTAACATTTAGGCACATGTCGGATTTTCTCAATCTATTATAATTTTCAAGATAAAAGACTACACTTGCATGTTACCCCTATTGTTTATTTTTAGCCGTTGTAGTCATGCCTGCAATAATGGAGTCACAACATTTTTATATAGTGAGAATCAATCATGACGTCAGTACTAGCTTCAGAGTTGAACTCTCTTTGAAAAATTAATGACAGACAACAGACCGACGGACACCTAAGTAATCACGTATTCGACCAAAACCTGTCGTTTAAAGAATTAAAATGAACTGCCTTTATAGTTCTAGTATATAATTGCATGATAAATCACCGGACAAAAGTTATAGCGAAAAAGCAAAGCAACATACAACCAAATGGTAATAACGTTGTGAAGGAAAACTATGTAAAGGGTCGAATAACATTCTTAATTTATAAACAATGCAAAACTGGTAACGTAAACAGATGGCATACCTTGCGAATTGACCAAGATGTTGCATCCCCTTGTCATACCCATACCAGGAAGTTGCATCAACGAGTTTGTTTTCATATCATATGAGTATGATTTAGGATTGGTGTCCGTGTTATAAAAAAAGATACAAAAATAGTAATGCATAACTAATGATAAAAAAAGCACAAGGATGGCTGGTGTATAGAAATAGGATTATCGTTGGTCTTCTTCCGATCGGCAGTAAAACCCTTGCAAAATTTGGGCTGTCGTTGAGCTGTGATTGGTATATGAATTCGCAGCCACGTCCGTTCAGAATGGGGACGTTGAATCGGAAGCCTCGTGTAGAGTGAGTGCCACGCTCTATGTACGTTAAGGAACCTTTGCAACTCTTAGAGGGGTCCGTAATGGCCTGTTATAAGACTAAGTTTCTGTCCCTATCCAATATATCCTCATTTTCCTGTGGAATTACTATATACTGACCGACTTTAGAAACGCAACACTAGATTATTTTTTTTTTTCCTTTTTTCAAATACGCATTTTTTGTTAAACAAATGTATGAACACAAATTGGTATCATTACTTCATTGATTAAAAAAAAAAGCATTTCGAAAGTTGAATTGATTACGTCATTTTGTATGTTCAAATCATGCGGTATGCACTGAAACCCTGGTTTTCCCCTTATCAATGGATGTGTCACCGTCAATAGTAATGACTGCCTGTTACCAACGCCAAAATGATTGTTAGAAAGGTCAACCAATTCTGTTCGGCATGTTTTTGGGTTCTGTTTTGCACCTTCTGATTTTGCCTTTGTCCCACCCATTACAGTGTGTTTTGTCATTTATGCGGTTGACCTTTGGGGCTTTAAATGTTTTTCTGCAGTCGATTCTTTGGCATTTCAGTTTATTGGAAACATTTATGGCATGAATCTGTGTGCCATGGCATTTGGCAATTTGATAAGCACTTGACGTTGCAGCCGCAAACATGTCTTGAAAATGACGTTGCGTAAACAAATTCTATTGACGTGGCATTGTCACTACATGTTTAAAATCCGCTCATTGATATTCATCAACAAATCATGTCTTCCTGTATCGTTGTTGGAAGGACAATAAGACGAGTTTCTGACGTCAAATTTTGTGGTTGCAGCACGTTCACGTTTTCCTGTCTGCAATTTTCTTATGGAATGATTCAGTTTTTTATTGCTCAGTCTTGACAATATTGAGATGCAACATTTTTTTACTGATTTAAGTGTGGCCATGGATTGAAAGAATTGTAACACAAAGAAAAAGAAAATGCTTTGCTGAGCGCAGCCTGATGCGACCGCAGAGGTCGAACCCTGAACAGTTGGTGCAAGTTTGGACACAATTTTCAAGCTTGATACTGTCTGAATTTGGATTGTGATCAAATTTTTGACATAATATAGGTTTCTGACACAAAATAAATGTGGTGAAATATCTAAAAATTTTAAATGGGTTAAAAATTTGTATTATTCAATTGAAGATTTCTTGCTATTGCGCAATACTGTGCAATTGAATATTTCTTGCAATTGCGCAATACTGTGCAATTGAATATTTCTTGCTATTGCGCAATACTGTGCAATTGAAAATTTCTTGCTATTGCGCAATATTGTGCTATTGGATATTTCTTGCTATTGCGCAATACTGTGCAATTAAAGATTGCTTGCTATTGCGTAATACTGTGCAATTGAAGATTTCTTGCTATTGTGCAATACTGTGCAATTGAAACTTTCTTGCTATTGCACAATACTTAATATAATAATTTACACATCCTGTTTTGTGTGTATCTCTTGCCATATCATTATTATTTGCTTTTATATATAAATCAGAAATAACCAACTTAAAATAGAAAATTTTAAAGAAAAAAAAAAAAAATAGGAAAAAAGAAAAAAAAAATCCCCCCCAAAAAAATATTTTGAACCCCTTATGATTCATCACCCCCAAACTCAATCCCAGCCTTCCCTTTGTGGTATGGTACCTTGCAGTACAATTTCAGAGAGATCCATACATTTGAACACAAGTTATTGTCTGGAAACTAGAAAAATGCTTGTTTTTTGGCCCCAAATCCCCTAAACGTGTAGGGCAATTACCCCTAAACTCAAACCCAGCTTTCCTTTTGTGATATGGAACCTTGTAGTACAATTTCAGAAAGATCCACACACTTACACACAAGTTATTGTCCTGAAACTAGAAAAATGCTTGTTTTGCCCCTTTTTGGCCCCTTATTCCTAAAATTTTGAGGCAATTACCCCCAAAAACAATCCCAGCCTTTCCTTTGTGGTATGGTACCTTGCAGTACAATTTCAGAGAGATCCATACACTTGTACACAAGTTATTGTCTGGAAACTAGAAAAATGCTTATTTTTGGCCCTTTTTGGCCCTTAATTCCTAAACGTTTCGGGAAATTACCCCCAAACTCAATTCCAGCTTTCCCTATGTGATATGGAACCTTGTAGTACAATTTCAGAAAGATCCATACACTTACACACAAGTTATTGTCATGAAACTAGAAAAATGCTTGTTTTTTGTCCCTTTTTTGTCCCCTAACTCCCAATATTTTGAGGCAATTACCCCAAAAATCAATCCCAGCCTTTCCTTTGTGATATTGAACTTTGTGGTACAATGTCAGAGAGATCCATACACTAACACACAAGTTATTGTCTGGAAGTTACAAAAATGCTTATTTTTGGCCCCTAATTCCTTAACTGTTGGTACCATAACCCCCAAAATCAATCCCAATCTTCCTTTTGTGGTATTGAACCTTATGGTAAAATTTCATAGAGATCCATTCACTTAAACTAAAGTTATTGTGCGAAAACCAAGTGTCTTCGGACGACGACGACGACGACGTCAACGTCATACCAATATACGACCTCAAAATTTTTTTGCGGTCGTATAAAAACTGAAAAAAATCATTTATAGGTTCCAAATTTAGCTTTAAGAAATTTGTGCGACTTCAATAATCCGGTATGTTCAATAACCACAGGTAAGTCAGGTGTTGATTTTTTTCGAAATAGAAAGAAGTATGGTAAGCATGAATAGTAGTTGTTAAAGGATCAAACATAATTTGGTAAAAAAAAAAATCAACAAAATGAGTGTTGCGTTTTTAAAGTCAGTCAGTATATTTCCCGCCAATATTCTCGGTCGACCCTCCGTTTGTAGGACCTATCTGTTGTATTTATTGTTAAGTTATTCTCTTCCTAAACATGCTTGAAGTGGTTGCCACTGGAAATAAAGCAAAACAACAATCAATTAGTTGTTGATAAAAAGCTAACAAAACTCTGTTTAAGTAACGTTTTTATATAACAAAAACAAATTGTAAATCACATAAAAAAAAATACATTGGAAAAAGTAATATTTCACTTTTGTTCCCGAAATTGTTGATCCGTCTTGAACTTCCATCGAGGTGTGAACTGTAGTCCTGTGTTGAAGGTCTCACTTTGACTAATTTAAAGCACAAAAATAAAATCATTGTTCCTCTGCTTTGAGTTTTGTCAGTTGGCTTAAGGAATTTTGTATAATGAATTCCTTTTTTCCCAAATGTTAACTGAAATTCATAGCAGGACAATGACATAATGATTCACTAGAGTGATCTCATATATAAAATCAGTATTAAGAAAATGAGATTACCAAAATTATAATTATAAGCAATTGTTAGCTTCACATTCTATCGTATCCGGCATCACTTTTTCTGCATTTCAAAAAGTAAACAATCAGTATTATAACAACTGATACTCCCACTCCCAAAACAATCCCTCCTCCAAAACTTGCACCATTGAATTTATACTTCTTTGTGGTGGCCGGCATTGCATGTGTTGTTGAATGTGGTTTCGTTTTTGGAGTTGACATTGGTGTAGACATATTTCTTGGGTGAGTTGTCGGTTCTACCGTAACATTGGGGTTTTTAGTTGTTGGTTCCACTGTAACATTTGGGTTTTTGGTTGTTGGTTCTACTGTAACATTGGGGTTTTTAGTTGTTGGTTCTACTGTAACATTTGGGTTTTTCGTTGTTGGTTCTACTGTCACGTTTGAGGCCTTAGTAGTGGGTTCCATCGTAATATTTGAATTTTGAGTTGTTGACTCTGTAGTAATGTTAGAATTTTCCGTTGTCGGTTCTTTCGTAACATTTGGAGTAATCGTTGTTTGAATGGTAACATTTGAGAGTTCCGTTGTCTGATCAGTAATGTTTGAGTCTCCTGTAGGCGTTACAGAACTATCTGATGTGTTTTGGTCGGTTGTTATCTGATGGACAGTTGCTGCTTCAATGTCATTAACATGCTTCGATGCTGAAAGATACAAAAAAATAACTGAAATTAATTGTAATCTCAACTGATTGGTAAAACGAAAAACTATAAGACAAAACATTTGTCCTCGTCTCATGGGTTTTCGTGCTATTAAGAATGCATTGTGACGTCACAATTTCCATTGAAAAAACATGCATAGTACGAATTCATATGACGTACGAAAACATACGATCTGACGCTACTCTTAAACGTAGTCGCTGTGTCATTTCCCCCTTCTTTAATATTTTATTACTCTAGGTTTTTTTCTAGTCAATGCATTAAAAAATTTCAATCTCTTTATTTCTCAATTTAATATAAAAAAAGTATCAAAAGCACTTTTACTAAATATTTCCACATTTTTGTTATTTCGAATATACTTTTCTTACATATAAACACTAATTTATTTATCTTTGTTTCATTTATTTTTATATGATAATCAACGACTTCCCTTTTCCTCCAGTCATTTTCGTTTTTTAAATAGATATAAGAAGATGTGGTATGAGTGCCAATGAGACAACTCTCCAAGTCAAAATTTATAACTTGTATTTCAAAAACAATGACACTTATTTTCCCATAATTTTGATTTATCCACGCTCTATTAAAAAGACTTCCATCTATGAATGAATATGATGCTATTTTGAATTTTACTGTTAAAAGTTACATAAAATTATCTTAAAAGAACCAGAATTGATCAAATTTCAAAAAGATTTATCAACTGAATTTTATGAGAATTGGTATATTATTGATTTGTTTAGGATCTATATTAATTCCCATGGTATTCATGTTGGAAATACACCGTTTTAACAGCATACAAAATCTGCTGTAACTAAGCTGATATATTATATTGTTATTAAAGCGTATGGTAGTATTTCATGTTTACAAATAGTTTAAAATTGATATTGTAAATTCACAACGATAAATTTCAAATAAGGAAGTAATCAAGGGAACTTTTAGCTAGGAAGAATAAAAAAAATAGCGTCTTGCACAATCATTTGAAATTTTGAATCTGTTTAAATATGACCTACCAATTCCAGGTTTAGAATTTACTGCTGCAAAGCAGATAACCACTAACAGTATGGTGCTCCTATATGTAACATCCATCGTCGATCTTATGGATTACAGGATGAAAATATTGAACTGCTATTTTCTGAAAACTACAAAAGCTTGTGAAGACGGAAGAGATATACATAGCTATTTAAGTATTTTATGAAGGTCACATGAGCTTATCATATGTATATGAATATCACATACCAATAACGGATGACGTCAATTATCGATCGGAAAATCAAACAGGACCCTCAACTTGAAGGATCGGTTGTCTGTTACATGTGTTATGTAGATCACCACAAGTTAAACGACTTTCCTTCCTCACGCGGTGGGATTTGAATTATTAGTTACTAGAACACTTTAAAGATTTAAAATTAGTCTAACAGTCATCCCCTTGCTACAATACACGAATATAAGTGTCTGGCTGAAACAAGTCAGCTTCTTACCACAAGTACTTGTTGACTTAATTGGCTTGCCCTCCCCCTTTATTAATGATTTTTCTTTTTCGTCACTTTTATTAATTGATCTTTTAAATTAATGATAAATGCAAAAAAAAAGGTTTCATAAAAGATGATAATTGCGATTCATACATGATCATTTAAATAATCAAATACCGCGAGAGAAGTAAAAGAAATCAATTACCGCGAGAGAAGCAAAAGAAATCAAATACCAAGAGCATGAAGAGAGAAGCAAAAGAAATCAAATACCAAGAGAGAAGCAAAAGAAATCAAATACCAAGAGAGAAGCAAAAGAAATCAAATACATAGAGAGTAGCAAAAGAAATAAAATACCAAGAGAGGAGGAATTATCAATTATTGGATTTTCCAAAGGAGCATGTATCAATCTCTACTATCAATATTGGAACATGGACAATTGTCTATCAATATTGGAACATGGAAAATTGTTGAACGTTTATTTTTAGCAGACCATGTAACAAAAGTGCCGGAAAAGAAATTAATTAAAAATAAAACAAGAGAAGAGAAGGGCAATCAAGTCAACAAGAACCTGTGTTTAGGAGGAAGGGAAATAATATGTTTTAAAGAACTAAAAGTGAGATTGGCTGGAAAGCTTCCTTCCTCAAAAACCGAGTACTCACGAAGAACTGACTAATTACACGCACTCAGGACTGAAAACGCGTTTGAAAGAAACAAAATACATCCAAATCAACAAAAATAAATGTAAATTTGCTTTTTCTAGAGCTTGTGATTGATATACATTGCCAATTATAAACCAAACCTAGTCTCTAGTAACCGTCATGATAAAATCTGATATATCTATCTCTGAGCAGTGGAGGATTCATGGGTAGGGGCGTAGAGGATTGGAATATATATATGCATATTATTAGCATATATATAATAATCCAAAAAATGTTCGCCTCGGTCAACTCGGCAGTTTATTTACCGTTTTATAGAATTATGCCCCCTATTAAACATATCCTGGTTTCGCCCCTGCTCAAGGGGGAGGGGGCACTTTAATTCGCTTATGGTAGGGTTGACCAGCTGAGATATCCAATACCCCACTTTTTTCATATACTACTACTGCTACTACTACTACGGTGATGTTTAACGAACTTGACTGAGGTTTTAATCGCATTTGTGAGCAAAAATTCGACAAAAAATTAGTTTCATCATATACATTGAATCAATCAGCAACCTTTAAATATATTTCATCTTAATTTCTCGACCATTAAGCTTAGAATAGTGATTCATTTCAGAGCTCATCCCTCAGTATCACTCATAATAAAGTTAGTAAAATAAGTGTCCCATCCCTGAGATCTACCCATGTATATACATGTATACGTGTGTGTAATTAATCCAGGACGGCACGTGCATGTGAAATACTTTGAGCTTACTTTCAGTAACTGCGAGCATTCGTTTATATGTTATTATTAAGTACAATTTTTCTTCATAATTGAGATTGGATAACGATTTTATGACGGAAATTCCTGATACATACAATTCGTGAAGAGCATATATAGTAGTATTTATATTGAATAGAACTGCATGTTAAAACGCATTTGATGTTAAAGCAATTTAATTTGAATATCATAAATGGAAATTTTACAACCCTACATCTACAGTTTACAGTCCGAATCTCAGCAAGATTCGTTCATCCTATAAGATACTGATAATCAAGGTGAATAGTATTTCGTCCATTCATCATTAAAGATAAAATATGTATCTAATAAATAAAAGATTGTTAACATCGGTGTCCTCTCGTAGGAGTAGCCCACCCTTGACATAATGATAAAGAAAAATGACATTGCACAACTTGACGACATGTTGATAATGATGACATAAAAGCAAATAACACCCATAAATATTATTTGTAAATCTTTAATGAACGAAAGTTTAGACATACAGGTCTGTTTTAGCAACTGAAATCCAGCAGAACATCACCAATAAGAAAACTAGTATAGAGACAAGAACTTTGGTCATTTTATATTAAACTAGGATCCCTGTCCAATGTTGGCTCTAAACCCAGCAGTAAGTTAGACATGATCTCAGACTGCTAATACATGTACATATATCATTGCAATGTTTTAAGTTGGAGCAGCTTCCTTTTTTCTAGAGTCCCATGTCTAGAAACTCCAAATGAAATAAGGTTTATGGTATCAATGAAGAGTATATGAAGAAAGGAACTTTGAGTGTACCCTTGTATTCATTTGAATAAAAGATGTGATGGAGGAGTCAATAATACAACCAAATTTAACCAAAATAGATATTTTTGAAGTCAACATACGATTTTCTCAACGATCATTGCTTATAACGTATAGCGGTTAAGCTTGCTCTTATTCACACTGATTTAAGACAATTTGTGAATAGTTAACATATTACCAAACACCGAATTCTAAGTAAACATAAAGATACTCGGATGAGACAGCACACCTTGGGATACAACTTGGAGGCAGACTTTGTAATTGCGGATCTGCCTTACCATAAATGTTTGACTACATGTAGCTGTAAATGTGTGTCTGCTTTCAATAGATAATCTGTATGCACTTAAATACTTCCCTATAACAGGTCAACATAGAGATGTTTGTATAGAGATTAACAATATCCTTCCGTATTGCAGTCTAAATCAGGTAATTTCATATTAAAGATCTTCACTTAGCTTTTATATTTTAACTTCCTTTAGTTACCATGGATTCGCCTTGTGTCGACAAGAGCTCAGAACCTCTATTGAACTTGTACCAATAATCCTTCGTTACTCACGGTATATTATGGTGAGACGTGCATATATTTTACTTAACAGATCACAAATGTTATGAAAAAAACATAGTACCCTATTAAAATATACCCCATCAGTAAAATACATTTGAGGATTTATGTCTGTATTTCTCAGGGTTAAGAGATATTTTTCCACCGATGGCAGTCGTCTTTAATTTCATATTGAAATTTAAAGTAGGATAGGAATCTTATCGTCACTGAAAAATACTGATCTAATCAATGAAATGAGTAAGAAATAATCGGGGAAACATTTCATTTTGTATGTCGATTGTAACTACACCGAATGAAATATGGTTAAGGATTATGGTCCGTGTAACACTTATCAATTCAATATTTCAAAAAGTTTTGAAATTTTAGATTTTTGGAATTTTGAACAAAGTTTTAAAATATCAAAATTTCAATTTTTTTTATTAAAGTTTTGAAATTTTGAAATTTTCACCAAAAAATTAAAATTTTAAAATTCTAAATATCGTTTTTAAATTTGATAGTTTAGATATTTGATCAAACTTTAAAAGTACTAAACTTAACGTGCAGTTTTGATTATTTCGCTTTTTGAAAGTTTGATTTTTTTAATTTTTGATTAACATATCAAAAATAGAAAAGGGGCGAAGGTTACCTGTATAAACATGGCTCTGATTATGATCATTCTTAGTTAGGAATAAAAAGCACGAAGTATATCAAATCAGTTTTAATTACAAACTAGATATTTAAAGAAGAATTCGGATTTTTATAAATCATATTAGACATCACAGTATCCTGAAATTTTTAATGCTGTGCATCTATTATAAAAAAAAATAAACCTATTTAAACCGGCATCAAACAAGTTGATTTACTTTTTTTTTTAAATCTCTAATATTTGGTGTCCCCAGCGCCCAACATTTGGGAGTAACAGTGAAAACTGACCAACTCGCAGTCAGCCAAATAGTATTATTCGACTTTTGAGCGTTCCTGATGAAGGTAGATCCAGAAAAAGCGCTTAGGTTGCATGCAATTTTTAACGTTTTGTTTTCATTTTTTATCGATTGCGTGACGATAATATATTGCCTTTTATGATTGATTTCAGTTCCAATAGATATAAGAAGATGTGGTATGAGTGCCAATGAGACAACTCTCCATCCAAGTCACAATTTATATAAGTAAACCATTATAGGTCAAAGTATGGTATTCAACATGGAGCCTTGGCTCACACCGAACAGCAAGCTATAAAGGGCCCATAACATTATTAGTGTTAAACCATTCAAACGGGAAAACAACTGTCTAATCTATATAAAAAAAAAACGAGAAACGAGAAAAACTTATTTGAAACAATAGTGTAACATCACAACATAGAAATACACAAGTATTGATACAGAAGGAATACTGAATTTATGGTGTCGCAATGAACATTGTGATAGGCGTGCTTCAGCTAGCCCCTAGACAAAAATGTGTACTAGTTCAGTGATAATGGACGTCATACTAAACTCCGAAATATAACAATGAACTTAAATTAAAATCATACAAGACTAAAAAGGCCAGAGGCCCATGAATTGGGACAGGTGCACAAATGGGCGGGGTTAAACATGTTTTGTGAGATCTCAACCCTCCCTATAACTCTAGCCAATGTAGAAAAAAACAAACACACAGCAATACGCACAGTAAAACGCACTTTACAAGAAGTCCGAGTCCTACGTCAGAATAGGAAACAAAAGAAACTAATCAAAATGATAATGATATATAAATTAACAAAGGACTACTAGCAGTTACTGACATGCCAGCTCCAGACCTCAATTAAACTAATTGAAAGATTATGTCTTCATCATATGAATATCAAGCACAATCCCTTCCTGTTGTATTTATTGTTAATTTGTTATCGTCCTGAATATGCATGAAATATTTGCCACTGGACGTTAAGCAACCAACAATCAATCAATCCTGAACATGCATGAAATATATGCCACTAGCAACCAACAATCGATCATTTAAAATAGTTCGTTTACATACAAATTACAAAGAAACTTACGTTTCAACTGCCCCGGGCAAAGTAGCCAGGTATCACAGATCGAATTTATTCGTTCATAGTGTATTAATTTACGTTTTTGATTGAGTTAAGCCTTCCAATTGATGTTTTATCGTGTGTTTTTCTATGTTGTGATGTTATACTATTGTTTCAGAAAAAGGGAGAAGGTTTGGTACCATTAAAACGTTTAATCCCGCTGCAAATGTTTGCACCTGTCCTAAGTCAGGAATCTGATGTACAGTAGTTGTCGTTTGTTTATGTAATTTATACGTGTTTCTCGTTTCTCGTTTTTTATATAGACTAGACCGTTGGTTTTACCGTTTGAATGGTTTTACACTTGTACTTTTGGGGCCCTTTATAGCTTGTTGTTCGGTGTGAGCCAAGGCTCCGTGTTGAAGGCCGTACATTGACCTATAATGGTTTACTTTTATAAATTGTTATTTGGATGGAGAGTTGTCTCGTTGGCACTCACACCACATCTTCCTATATCTACTTAGATGGATTTTAATATGACCAAACATCTTTTCAATTGGTTCGGTTCTTATATTTACTTGACTTTCAAATATTCAGTTTTCAGCGTTCTGTAGGTGAATGCTTGAATTAACATTCAGCGTTTTACATTGTCCTGGTTTTTCGAGAGCAACATTGGTGTATGGCCAAAACTTCAAAATCCATCATGCAGACAGCGTGGCACTCTCTCTGGATACAGAATTTTTTTTTTGTCCTTTGCTTGTACAGAATATTTTTTTCCCCATCAAATTGGGGATCAGAATATTTTTTTAGGAAAAAGACATACCCCCCTTTGAAGTTAAGTGATCGTTCCCTGATTAGGCCTCCACCTTTTCAAATTCATTGATCCGCACCTGAAAAGTGTACCATTATTGTGGAAGGTCAAATGTAGTGTCACCTTAGTGACAATATTTATATTTCGGATTCCCAAATGGATTACCATTTATCGCTGATATAAACTTAAAAATTAATTTCAATTTTCAAAATGCCGACACCTACAAATGGATAGATGAGCGCTTAATGTACAGCGGCAACTATTACATAAGTATGCAGGCTGAAAATAATGTTAATGGTATACGTTTATATGATAAGAATGTGTTCAGCTTTTACAAAACCAGAACGATGAGTTTGATGTTAACGTTTACTTTATTTGGCCTTTTTAATTTGATTTCGACTGTATTGGCCTTTTTAGCTTAATTTGATTCGAGCGTCACTGATACGTCTTTTGTAGACGAAACGTGCGTCTGGCGCAAATACAAAATTTACATCCTGGTATCTACCTATGGTGAGTTTATGTAGATACTTTATAACAGTATCCTGGCTCCAAGCTATACTAATATTTGGTCTTACTCTTAAACTCAGCGTAAAAAAGATATCAACAACCACCCACATTTGAGGCTAGCACAACGTTCATTGAATTCATTTTTCCTACTGTACCAATACTTAGAACTAAAATCAATGATACAATGCAATATATGATCGTCATGCAATCGATAAAAAATGAAAACAAAACGTCAAAAATTGCATGCGTCCGAAGCGCTTTTCTGGATCTACCTTTATCAGGAACGCTCAAAGACGAATATTTGAAGGCCAACAATTTATAAAGAACTGAAATAACTGATTAAAAGGTTAAAGATGATCGTTCTAAATGTACAAGCAATGATTTCATCTGCCGACATGATTGCAAAAAGTAAGAAGTCGTAGAGCAAAACAGAAAAATTTGAAATCAAATTTGAGATAACACTACGTGGTTTGAGCCATTTTATTGCTTAAAGTTCAGTAGAAAATATATATACATACTCAACCTAACCATACTATTTGACCTGCTGCGAGTTGGTCGGTTTTCACTGTTACTCCTAAATGATGGGCACTTGGTAAACCACATAGTTCTGAATTATTTATCTGAAACGCTGTAAAGCTTATGTTAGAGATTTTCAAAACGTAAATCAACTTGTTTGATGCCGGTTTAAATAGGTTTACATTTTTTTTTTTCAATAGATGCAAAACCTTAAAATTTTCAGGGTACTGTTATCTCATGTGATGTCCAATTTGTTTTAAAAAAAGAACTTCTTCTTTAGATTATTTATTTTGCACTTAAAAATGATTTGCAATATTTCGTGCTTTCTTTTCTAAGGTAAGAATCATCATAATCAGAGCCGTGCGTCTTGTTTTAAAATTAATTCTCTTCTTTTGAGAAATATTAATTGTGTTATCCAATCTTTAACCGCTTTCAACTGTCTGCCTCTGGTTTTATTTTATACATTAACTTTTACGTAACAGTAACTTTTCACTTCATTTTGTTGCGCTTCGTTCCGCTTTTATTTCGTTTTGCAGTTTACAAGTATACTTCGTGCTTTTTATTCCTAACTAAGAATGATCATAATCAGAGCCGTGTTTACAGGTACCCCTCTTTTCGTCCCTTTTCTTTTCTTTTTTGATATGTTAATCAAAAATTTTAAAAATCAAACTTTCAAAAAGCGAAATAATCAAAACTGCCCGTTAAGTTTAGTACTTTAAAAGTTTGATCAAATATCTTAACTACCAAAAAAAAAACTATATTTAGAATTTTAAAATTTTAATTATTTGATGAAAATTTCAAAGTTTCAAAACTTTTAAATAATTTGTAATTTTGATATTTTAAAACTTTGATCAAAAATCTAAAAATCTAAAACTTGAAAACTTTTTAAAACTTTGAATTGATAAGTGTTACACGGACCGATTATGCAGGCATATCAATTTAGAATATAAATTTCTGAAATACGAATGAAAATTATTATGTCCTACCATTCTCATGCCCTACTGTCGTGGATGAAATGGTTTAACAATTATTATAGAATCATCAAATCGTTTATAATTCTACCAAAGTTTGGTTTCAAAGATGTTGTTCAATTTTTATAAAATGGGACAGGGAATACCCATGCAAATCAAAGCTGATATTTTTGCTTTAGTAATCTTATACATTGCAAGATGAGATACCTCCTAGTGAAAATATAGACCAAGGGGCTGATCTTGGGATTTACTTGGGTATCAAGACGTATATAATCAGAAAAAGCAATACACTTTTTATCAGATGACTAAAAAAAAACCCTGCCATACTCATTTTCCAGCTCCACATGAATTGTCTTTGTACTCTGTACTTAGACCGACTGACTTTTCTGAAAATGGCGCAATAAGTTTTGTTGGTGCATATGAAAACTTTGTTTTGGCCCAAATGATTCAAACTGGAGCGAATATAATACGCCGCAGTGCCGATAAAATTATGGTCTTGATAACAAAATTCATTTTAATGCGGAAGGAGAATCTGAAACTCTAAAGTAGAAAAGAGTCCGACAAAATCAAGAAAAAATAATAAAAAGACAAACAACAGGCTATACAAAACACTGCATCAAAGAATAAAAACCGACAAAAACCGGGGGTGAGCTTATGTGCTCCGGAAGGGTTAACGAATCCTGCTCCACATCTGACACCCGTAAGATTGTTTTGTATAGTGTGATGATACTTTTATGATAAATGAAAGAACCTTAGTGAGCGCGCTCACATACCCCACGTCCCCACATTGTCATTGGAGAAATAAAATAAGTGTAAGAAAAAAAAATTGTATCAGAAAAAAAAAATTGAATCATAATTTCCTGTCAATATGCACATCTACATAGTATGTTCTTATTATCTACACAGTTTCATGAAATTCTGTTGTGTGGTCTCAGAGGAGTTGCGATGACAAACTGTTGCAGAAGTACATTGAAGCAAATAAGTTCAAAGGGGCATAACTCCTGGAAAAAAAAATTGAATCGTAATTTCCTGTCGATATGCACATCTACGTAGTATGTCCTTATTATCTGAAAAGGTTTCATGAAATTCTGTTGTGTGGTTTGAGAGGAGTTGCGATGACAAAAGGTTGCAGTAGTATATTGGGCAAATAAGTTCAAAGGGCTTAACTCCTGGAAAAAAATTGAATCGTAATTTCCATGTCAATATGCACATCTACAACGGGGCGTAACTCGTAGTAATATGTCCTTATTATCTGAAAAGGTTTCATGAAATTCTGTTGTGTGGTTTGAGAGGAGTTGCGATGACAAACTGTTGCAGTAGTACATTAAAGTAAATAAGTTCAAAGGGAGTAACTCCTAGAAAAGAATTGAATCGTAATTTCCTGTCGATATGCACAACTACATAGTATGTCCTTATTATCTAAAAGGTTTCGTGAAATTCTGTTGTGTGGTTTGAGAGGAGTTGCGATGACAAGAAACAGGACTGACGGACGGACGGACGGACTGACGGACGGGTCAAAAACATTATACCCTCCGCAACTCGTTGCGTTGGGTAAAAAAACCTACACAGCAAACTCTAGATGTAAGTTTGAACGAACTTGTTGAAAGATTATTTATAAAAGGCGAAAAATATCTAAGGCAGATTGAATAAGAAATATCTTGACTATATAGTCGAGCTTTTCGCTGAAATGCGGAGGAAGTGAACACAATATTTGTACTTGTGTCGGATATTGATCATTGTTATTTGCTTTTTATCATAAAAATGCTTTGTAATGTTGATTGGTGTCATGTCACCGTCACATTTTCTAAATTAAGTAAAGTGTTTTCCTGTACTTATTGTTTATATTATATTGTACGTTAACTTATTGGACCTTGGTTGTATTTCATTCACTTTTTCAAACTCGGAAGAAATAGAGATTTACTTGTTGCATAGACATCTATAATCTACTGATGAAACCCTGTTGGTGTCTTTAAACGTCTTTTGGTTAATTCAGTCGTTGGGTTGCTGTCTTATTGACGTTTTACCAGCATTTTTTTAATTTATTTTAGAATGTTTATAAAATTCATATAGGAAAACAATTGATCTTGATAAAGAAATAGCTTGTACATTAAAGTATTGCTCTTTTTTATACGTACATATACTCTTATATCAAAAGGTGAGATACTTTCCAGTTAAGAATACGAACCAAGGTGCATGATTTTACTTATGACCTTTTTATATAAAAATAAGGAGATGTGGTTTGATTACCAATGAGACAACTATCCACCAAAGTTCAAATGAAGTGGATGTAAGCAATTAAAGGCAACCATACGGTCTTCAACAATGAGAAAAACCAATACCGTATAGTCGGCTACAAAAGGCCACGACATGAAAAATATGAAACAATTCAATTGAGAAATCTAACGGCCTTGTTTATAACAAAACAATTAAAGAAAAACAAATATCCTAAGTCAGGAACCTGTTTAAGTGGTTGTCGTTTGTTGATGTGGTTCTTAAGTGTTTCTCGTTTCTCGTTTTTTGTATAGATTACACCGTTGGTTTTCCCAGAGACATATATACACATGTGTATATATGTCTCTGGTTTTCCTGTTTGAATTGTTTTACACTAGTCATTTTGGGGCCCTTTATAGCTTGCTGTTCGGTGCGAGCCAATGCTCCGTGTTGAAGGCCGTACTTTGACCTATAATTGTTTACTATTTACATCGCGATGACCGTGAGGACGTTCCGATGTATTGTTGCCACAGAGATTTTACTTTCGTTTTTGACTGGTAACCGTTCGTATAAATACGCGTACATTATCGAGTGCAAAATAACATTCCTTATCGCTTGTTATAAATTAATTTCTTCAATGAATACTCATAAAAATATTTTTTAGAACATTAATTAATAATATGAAAATGTTTTGTCGTTAGAAATATATATATAAGTAAAAAATCATTAATATCTATGCACATGTACAGAAAAATTGTGTTAACGCATGCGGAAGAATATCTCAAGAACGTTTTGCGGGAAATTATGAATGCCTACTCAAATCCAATCTAATCGAATTAATACAGAAGAGTGTCCACCATGTACTTGCACTGCACTATTATTAGAATAGTAGAATAGAATGATATACAAATAGTTGAAAATTATATATACATGTAACTGTTATATTTACTGTTAATATAATATATAACAACAAACCAGAGTATACTGATTTGTATCACAACAATATAATAGTTATTACGGTGAGGTTGAATTCCCTGTCATTTATTCATCACCCACGCACGAACTTGTCTCAGAAAAAAATATATCTCTGTACATTAACCTCACTTTCAGGTATAGAGATGTGATTTTTTTTCTGAGACAAGTGCTTGTGACTATCCACAAGAACTTGCGATCATCCGATGTTCAGTACTTCAGTACTTTGATTATACATTGTGACTTGGATGGAGAGTTGTCTCATTGGCACTCATACCACATCTTTTTATTTCTATGACAGACATGAACCAACGACAACCACTGAACTACAGGCTCCTGACATGGGACAGGCACATAAAGAATGTGGCGGGGTTAGACATGTTTGTGAGCGTTCAACCCTCCACTAACCTATGTCGTTTTATCAATGTCTATAGTACGAGACATATAATACAACTGTATTTTATATGTCTCTGCTATAGTCATGGTCTGGAATTCTAACTTAAAAGTGTTCGATTTGGCTTCCGGAAAATCAAAATGAATATGGTATACCTATGTGATAATCTAACACTATATCCAGTTTCATGCTTCAAGGTTTTGAATTATTCAAATTGAAGCAATTTCAATACACTAATGTAATGGAAGGAGTTGCATGGTTGTACAAAGTGAGAAATGGATGTAGGGTAAAAAAATTAGTTCAAAAAGACCCGATGAACCACAACATCCTTCACAAAAACACATTTACATATTAGGATAAACAATGGTCCAAGCTTCGCATATATAAAATAAATTATGCAATGTCAGTTACAATGGAAGACGATTGCAGGAGGGTAAATTTAAAAAGATGTAAAATTATAGAATTAAGCTTAGAAAACAAGAAAATGTTACCACATTCACATTAATAGAGTATGAGCTAATTCAACTAGTTATAAATAAGTGTCTGGATGGGGTTTACAGAATAGAGAATACAGGGCATACAAAAGAGAATGAAGGTGCTAATAGAATATAGAATAGAGAAAAAATAGGTAATAAAAATAAAAATAGAGAAAAACTGCTTATAGATTAAAGAATAGAGAAAAGAAGACATCCCCATCCACATCCTCATTAATTCATAACCAATATCAAAAGAGTTGTAATCATTATGTGGATGCTGATATCTCATTCACATAATCATATTGATACCGTTTTGTTATTTTCATATTAGGCAATTTCAATGTACTCAAATAGATAAATAAACTATAAAGTATGTAATGACATGATGAGTTCGAACCAGAAAGAAAATTTTCGTAAATTCATAAGTTTATATTTCGAAGTATTTGATAGAATCGACATCTGACCTATGATCACGTTAAACAACCAATTTTTCTAACATGATGTGTGAAGACAATTGAACAAAGAATAACTGGAGAGACAGGTCAATTCATTTACACCAAGGATTTGTAGGTGGCATAATCATGATTACAATTATCATTAATAAACAACTGGAGAGCCAGGTCAATTCATTTACACCAAGACTTTGTAGGTGACATAATCATGATTACAATTATCATTAATAAACAACTGGAGAGCCAGGTCAATTCATTTACACCAAGACTTTGTAGGTGGCATAATCATGTCATTTATCGTGACCTGAAAATATGGACACTATGTTGTAAAACTATTTATGTCAAAATTACACGATAAACAATGTCGATAATTGGCATGGTGTTTTATATTCTGATAAATCTATATCGGGTAGAGATGGCAATAAGCTACGAACGTACAGATTGTTTAAAGAAAATTTTGAACCGGAGGAATACTGCAAAATAGCTTTACCCTTCAGTCACAGAAGAGCTTTCGCCAAATTTAGATGTGGTGTCGCTCCTCTAAGGATTGAAACAGGGAGATGTGGAAATATTGTTTTAGAAAACAGAGTGTACCATATATGTGACGGTCCGTCACATATATGGTACACGTCGGTTTTATTGAAGATGAAGCGCATGTTTTATTTAGATGTCCTCTTTATGAAGATTTTAGAAACCATTTATTTTATGTTGCTGAAACTTTTAATGAAAATTTTAACACTTTAGATGATAACCAAAAGTTAGTGTTTTTATTCGCAGATGTAAATATGATATGTGTGTGTGCCAAAACCTGTTATTTGATTTTAAAAAGGCTTAGAAATTTTATATATTGTAAATAGTATTTTATTTCATATTGTTTAGTGTATTATATCTCTGCATTTTAATAGTCTCTTAGAATTCTGTATAGAATGGCCCTCATTTTATTTAGTATTGTTTTATAATGTATAAATATTGATTGTACTTGTTGAGAGATGAGACTTTAATAAAACAATGAATTGAATTGAATTGATTACAATTATGATTAATTAACAACTGGACAAACAGGCACTCATTCTGATATTATTTTGTCAAATGCAGTGAAAAAATGTCAAATATGCAAATTTTATACTGACCATGGACGTATTATACCTCCATGTACTCATTTGTACTGACATTTACTGACAATCAGATGATGATTTAATTGTGGGAAATCTATTCTTCGAAATGACAGGAGAATAACTAATGACCATTAGAATAATTAAGATGTATTGCAAATTATTTTTCATACCAACAAGAAAACAGATGTACTTTTAATAAATCTTAATCATGGGTTGTGGTTGCCGATATTACTAGTAATTTTTTAAAAATTAAACAGGCCTACATTGATATTTTATGGGAACTAATTGGAGGGAAATCAATAAAAGAAGAGTAAGGACCCACCACAAAGAAACATACTGCAAGAAAGAGTACCAGAAGAAAAGTGAACTTACAATGGCAAACTCATTTTTCTATGAAACATATAAGATTTACTGGGGGTAGATTTAGTTGTGCTAGTTACAATTCCGTAGCAAATATTTCATGCATATTCAAAAGAATATATCATTTGAAATGAATGTATCAAAAATATATTGTACACTCATTTAACTGTGTTGTTGAGTTGCCATCTCTTTAAAGAATACCCTATACCTTTTTTATACACATGAAAACACATACATATTTGCATGCCTTTCTCATTATCTACATATTTCCACAAAATTGTCTGGTTTTTTCACAGTGGCTACTAATTTTGGTGTTCTTGTCACATACCTTTTAGCTTCCAATGGATTGGCATTTTTGATAGGCTGCTGTCATTTGTAACCCAATCTCTCTTTTCATAGTCATTCAGGATGACTGAATATATTTTTTTCTCTTAAATAAACTTATTGGCATTGGCAATCATACCACATCTTCTTATTTTGATATTATCCTTGAATAAATATAGAAATAAGGAGTTGTTGTATGATTGCCAATGGGACAATTATCAACTACAGACCAAAGGACTACAAAAAACATTGTGTAAAATATTAAAGTACCTGTCCATCTAGGACTATGTCATTGGTGTTAACACAACCCCCAGCATCCCCAACCCCTCCCCAAAGAAAACAAAACAAAAAGAAATAAACACAAGCTCTAAGTATATTAACTAAATTAATTATCAGTAGTCACTTGCAGAAATAATAATCTTGTTATATTTTATTATGGTTACTGGAGGAAAACATACAGAAGGAATACTGTCATATCTTATTTATACATCCCTGGCTTCCTTTTAAGGTTTTAGTGATCCTGATGAAGGTTATTTCAGAAAAGCTCTATTTTTGTTCATTTATTATGGAACAGGTATAATACTGTAAATTAACATTTAAGGGAAGATAACTCATTCCATATAAATGACATCTCAGTTTACCAAGTATGTAAAAATATAACACATATTAGAGATTACACAAGTGCATATTTTAATAACTTCCTGAAGACTTAAGTATTGAAAGCTCTAGTGTATCCCATCAGAAAAAAAAACAGACAATAGCTTTGTCTTTTCAAGTTTTATTTTTATGAAATTTGAGATTTTATTTAACAGAAATTAAACCTGATATAATAAATTTGATAAAATAAAATTCATATCTACATATTTTGTAACCATTAAAGGCACAATATAAAAATGATCACTTGTTTTTCAAAATTATATCACTTTTACATATATAAATGAAAAATCTTTTGGGTTTTCAAATAAGTAAATAAAATATTCAAAGCAATATAAATACATATATTTAACAAATAAATATTCAAATATATATCACAGACAATAAGCATGTACATTGTTTTTAAAATTGTGTAAATAAGACAAAATACAAGGCCATCTTCAAGTAAAAGTAGCTGGATTTAAGGCAAATTTGAAGACTTACACAATGTTTGCTTAATCTTTCTTGGTATATATAATACAAATATGTATTCAACTATATAAATGAAGTAAAAGTTAGTATTGACAAAAGTGAGAAAAAATATTTTGTCATATTATATCAGATTCAGCAGTAAAATGCATTTATCTTTTGGTCCTGAAATAAATTTTCTTACGTTTTAAGGCAATCTGTATTTTACATTTTACAGATAAAAATTAATCCTTATGCAGGGATTTAATCCAGCCTGCTTTTAAGTAACAACAACTGTCTATTATTTGAAACATTTAGAATTCGTATTTGCACACACCACAGTCCAAAATCCTTATATCCTTCATCGGTCTTTGATTCATTGTTTCTTGTTCTTCCATCATTTTTAGTGTCTTTGTGCCTTCTATGACTTGTCTGAAATATAAATTAAGAAATTTTACATATATTTTCTTGTTTTACAATGTATATTAGCTATTATATTTGCTTTACATGTTGACAATGTTTAAGGTTAAAAGCAGTATTGGTTTTGAATACTACTGTAAATTCTGAAATAAATGTGTGCATTTAAAAATTTTATTATTGCAAATCACTAATTTAATACTGGTAAAATTGTTCGACCAAATTAATGCAATTGCAAAACTTTTGAGAAAGAAAATCACTACTGAAATTAAGATTTCAAGTTTTTATTATTGCAAACCTGTTAAGGTCCCATTTATTGCATTAATAAAACATTGCATTAATTTTTGAATTTACAGAAAGTGGCTTAGACAGCTTTTTTGTGCATTTCCAAAATGAGGAGACCTGTTTTCAAATTTGTATGTGCTATCAAATATGAGATATTGTATGATGATGACATTTCATGACAATATGTGCAAATCAAGAGACATTTTTTTCCTGTAAAAAATTCTAGTATTTCAAAGATTTTTATCTAAGAAATATGTACACAGACATTCCAAAATGGATGTATGATATATATTCTCCATTGAAAAGACTTCAATTATTCAAAAGGAGCTATTTTCAATTTTAGCAGCAAATATAATTAAAAATTTCAAACTTTTCTCGGCCATTATTTTCAAACTCAATTAAAGACAATATTCAAAAATTTGTTGTGGTTTCCATGCTTAAAGAATCTCAGTTAACAGGCATCATCAAAGATTGGTAGAGGTTCAGTGTTCTCCCCAGGCCCTTAAAGGACCGCGGGCCCGCGATGTATAATTTTTTACCGTGGTGGTATCGTTCTTACCGCGATGTATAATTTTTCTCCGTGGTGCTAAAATTTTCGGTTAAAAAATTGTAAATCGGTAAAGTTTTTAAAAACACCTTGATAAATCTTTTCCGTGTGGTACAAAATTCCAGGTGAAATTTGACTAGTTCAAACCAGTTCAACCCAGACAGTTTACACCACGTGATCGATCTACCTTATGAGGTTAACCTTGTTGATTGGATTTAATCGATGTAATTAACACTTGTAACATGATTCTTTTGTGTTTTAATTAAGAGATCATAACTTTATGATCACAGATAACTATTTAATTATGGCTTCACTCACCACCCAAGCGCTGACCAGTGACAAGTCGGCAAATACATGTACTTTGTACACAGTGTGGACCCGTACATTTTTTGTACATAATAAAGTTGGATCTTTACATATAATTGACATTTATAAATTTCTCAATTCTTATATTATAGTATTATATGTCTGATTAAACCACGACCAAAATTATCTTTAATTATGACATAGATATTGCATGATAATCGGGTTTCAAACTATAGTATCTGTCAACAAGTAATTAAAAGGGAACAGACATCTGTACATATCGCATGACCCAGTTAGTTCACGTAGAATATTCAAGTTTATTTACAATTAATTGCAATCTATTCTATTTTATAAAGAAAATGCATGACTGTACCTTCACACTAGATATCTATATCCACAATTAATGAATAACAAAAGTAATTTTGTAAATTTTATCCATAAGCACATGTTAAATCTATTTATATCTACTTCCTGTCATTTAGGTGGGAAAATAGGGAGACTTTGTTGTTGACATTGAATATGGTTACTTATAGATCTATAGACCTAACATAAATTTATAGAGTAAGGAATTCTTTCTAAATGGATCATGACAAATAAAGATTTAGATTTCAGTGCAGTATTAAGTCTGTAGATTTATCTATGTTTGATTATCACCAAAGAAAAGAAAGGTTAAAATTTACATGAAATCTATGGCAAAATGTTTTAAAATTTATGAAAAATTTCTTTTATTAAAATTTAAGATAGAAACTGGTTCAAATAATAAAACAATATTTGTTTTATTAATTTTATATCTCCTTATGACAAGAATCCTTTAATATACAACAACTTTCTTTCTAGAAACTAGAAAGTTTTTAAATTGAACATTTTGGTCTCCTTTGACTGATATTTTATTTATATTGATCATGGATTTTATAAAAGATTTAATTACTTTAAATTTAGATGAATATTTTGTAATGAATCATGTTTTATTTATTTTTTAAAAAATATTAAAGTATACAAACTGTTTATTGATTTACTTCTATTTTGCCAATAGTTTTCCGACTCAATGTCTACATACAACAGTACCACAGTATTAAAACAAAACAAGAGACATAAAAAGTTAAGTAACTAGAAATATGCTAAGCAATGCAATGCCACTGATTGTATGAATCTTTTCACCAAGCTGTCCACACGCGTTACCCTGGTGCTATCCAAAAATCCTGGGGAGAACACTGGAGGTTTATGTGATATTTACTTCTACCACTTCCAACTAGAATTTTCCAAAAATACAAGTAATTTTGAAAGCAAACGAAGAAAAAAAAAATATCAACAAACTAAAATGTATTTTGTTTTACCCAAATGCAACATATTTTGTATCCATCCACTTTGCAGGCTGTAATGTGATGTAAAATTGTGAACCATTTGTGTGACGATCTTTGTTTGCCATTCCAACTATACCACGCCTGTCATGTGACACTGCAAAATTCTCATCTGAAGACAAAAACAGATACAATTTTTATACAAAAACTTTTAATACATAACTGAATTTAAGAAGTTAACATATTAAAGAGGGTAAATGATTGGACACTACAGACCATTGCAGACCATGATGTTTTTTTTAGGATTATTAAGAAAAGCTTTTCACATTTGTCTGATGTGTCTTCATGTACACTTGTCTTAGAGTTGCTGGACAATTAATATATTCTAAGTTTTATACACCTTATATTAAGAATCTCCAACAAGTGAGCTTATAAATTAAAATAATCTTATTTTTATAAAAATCTTTATTGTATTGCATTTGTGATTAATCCTCTTTAAAATTCAGGCCAGTATTTCATATTACCCAGTATTGCCCAGTATTACCAGGTAAAACCCAGTAAAACCCTGGTTTTCCCAGTATTTCCCACTGGGCTGGGTAATACTCATAAAACCCGGGTTTTTGCCAACCCTGAGACCATCTGAATCATACTTGTTGGGTTTCAAATTTTGAGTTCACCATTGATGACCTTCCAGTAACTTTCAAAATGAAAAACAGCAATAAAAGCACCATTTCCTATATTATTTCATGGTATCATTTTCAAAACTGGAGATCATCATTATTTTTTACATCTAATTCTTGCTATTGAAGTACACTTGGAGCAAAATTTCAGACAATTTGAAACAATTTTGGGACACAGTATGTTTGAATTCAGAACTTACCTTCAAATGCTGCACCGTAAATTGATTCTCCACCATTTCCTCTGCTATGGTAAATATCTGTAATTATACATTTACTTATTCAATGAGAACAAAATTTTGGGTGAAATTAAACAAAACTATTGTTCACTCCAGTAGTGGATCAAAATTTTATCAAAGTGGGGCCCACTGACTGCCTAAGAGGGCCCTGGACCCCCTCTTAATCCACCTCTGCACTCTCATCATTGGATGCCATAAAGAATTAATTTGATACCTCCAGTGACAAAGACTATATAATATACAAAATTACAAAAAGAATTTCTCTGATGTTTGTGAATTTTTACTTGAAGAAAACATGTTTCTTCTGACACCAAAAAAAAACCCCAATTTTCTTTGTCTAATTCTGAATAATTTTTAATCAATTTTTACCTAAATGTAAATTCACTGTATTATTCTTATTCAGAGATAAAAAAAAATTGCTGAACTTTCACTCTTCAATACTAAGACTTGTTTTTTCTGTAAAGTGAAAACAAAAATCATTCAAGTTTCATTTCTCATTATGTTGTTGAAATTTCATCATAGTAATTCTGTTCTATGCTCATTTTTTAACCTATGATGCATAATTCTGTTCAATGTTACAAGAACATTTATTTGAAAAATTTTTAGAATTAGAAAAGGTATTGAAAAAAATTCTCCCTTATTAGATTTAGCTTCATTCAATAGAATACAAACTATCCACTCTAAAATATTCAAACATTTATCAAATTATTATTTTCTTTAACACTTTTAAGAATTGTGAGTAAAGCTTTTCAAAAACAATACAAATATTAAGAAATACAAAAGATTTTTCTCAAACAGTTAGCATGCAATAAAACGTAATTCAAAATATACTCAATAACGGACGACTTACCCTGACCACTACCAGTGAAAAATATATCTACAAATGTATATTGTACTTAATGACTTCTATTCTAAATATGAAGACAGTCAATAAAGGCAACACAAAATTATGCAATTAAAAAAAAAACCAGTTTCACAGGAGAGAGTCTCTTCCAATATAAAGTATATACAGACGTGCTGCGGGTATGGATCACTTTTTTTTGGAATATCAAATATATCAATGGGGTGCTATTTCACAGAGGTACTATACAAATGGGAAGGCATTTATATGTTAATGGGTCATAAACTTTCATCTTTTGTAAAGATGTAAGTCAAAACAGTGTTCTGATCTATTTATCTAATACTTAGTAGTAATAATATGAATAATCTCATGTGGTTTACATCTAAATAAGATGTCATGATAGCTGGGAAATATATATATTTGGGTTGTGATTTTCCTATAAAATATATGAACGGGTAGGGATTTTCGCATTAATATATGAATGGGAGTGGTTTTCAATCCACAGCCAGACATCTGTACCCAAATTTTTATGTTCAGACCCCCCTACTGGTGATGATTTGTAGTCTGACAAGTTTCAAACAAGGCAGTACAAGATTAAGTAGGTAAATAATTACTGCAAAATGAAATAAGATTCAAATTATTCAGAAGTTTGGTTGATCATTAAGGAAGGCAACTGAACTGTGTATCACAAATAGGATGAATTTTTACAAAAGTTTAGAGCTTCTCTTGCAATTTCAGACAATCTTCAAATTTCTGCTTCTTAAAAAAAAGGAATCATGTGAGTTCTTATTTAACTCTTTACATTATCATAAATATTCAATATCTTACTTATGCAATATAAATCAAATGTCAAAATCAAAGTCAATTACTCAGAAAACTTTTTCTTGTGTATCTTAATGACTGCATCAGATAATGAATAAGTAATCACACACTTCCAATCATGTTGAATACTGTAAATTCAGGAATTAATGTGTGCATTTATTATTGTGAATCACTGATAACTGGTAAAAATATGAGGTGACATGTCCAGTTAATGTGATTGAACAAATTTTGAGAAGAAGAATTAGAATTACCTCCCCCTTGTATCCATCCATTTCTTACTATTCTGTGAAACATTGAGTTTTTATAATGAAGATCATAATCTGTTTCTTTAGATTTTCCCATATTTCCAGTGCATAAAGCTTTGAAGTTTTCACATGTTTTGGGTACCACATCTGAAAATAGCTGAAATAAACATAAAACAAATTCTTTTAAAACTAAAAACTATCAATTTATTATACAAGTCAACTGCTTAACAAATGGAAGATAACTCTAGTCAACATATGAAGATCATTTCATACAAAATTTGTTGCATAAAAGTGTTACAGAAATGTCACTTCTTTTATCCTTTTATGTTTATTAATGTTCATGTGTTCTAAAACTACTGTGAACTTACAAATTTAAGCCTTAAACATTGAACTCGTGTTGTAGTTTATCATTGAACTGAGCTTTTATTTCATGGTAGGCTTTGAACCATGAAAAACAACAAGAAAATAGTGTAAAAACAATAAAAATTACATCATAGGAAATGTAGTATATAAATACCTCTATCACTAGACGACCTGCTGATTCACCACCAATAGATACTTCCATGAATACATACTGATGCTGAAAATAAAAATTGATTGAACAATTATTTTTATTTATTCATATTAACAAACATAACAGAAAAAAAAATATTTAAAAAGTCATCTATCTGCTTCAATATACAAACATAATCAAGCATGAAGTTAATAAAGTAATTTAAAAACTAAAATTTACTCAGATCATGTTGCTACAAGCTGTTTGGTAGTTGATGCTTCTGAAATATCTGCATACACCACTGCAGTACATAAATATATTATAATGGTTTCATATTAAATAATACAACTTTATTCAGTATTGTCATATTTTGCACATAAACATTTCAATTTCATAGTTGCACAAGCAGTATTCTGCATAAAATTATAGTTAAAAAATTAAATTGAAACGAGGAATTATTTGAATCTGGATTTATTATGAATTCTGGAAAATTGATAAGAAATGTATGATGAAAACTACCTCAATTTAGGAGGGTTAGCCATGCATGCATGCATGGCTAACGGAGTATGTTAGTTCATACTGAATTATCAGTGAAAGTAAAATTAACCTTTGCCATGCACGCATGGCTAATCATCTTTAGTTTGGTTAGTTTTCATCATACATATCAATTTTCCAGAATTCAAAATTATCCCTATTCAAATAATTCCTTGTTTTTGATGTTTTTATGGAATGGCCAAGAACATTAGTTGACTTTATAGACTTACATTTTTGGAATTTAAATGTGATATATAAGCTTCATCTGTTAAAGTTAAATATAATGGTAATGGTCTAAACTCTTCAAAACCATAATTATCTTCAGCCCATACTACAAAGTTGTCTGGTCCACCTATCAGCTGGCCATTGGTAAAACAAATGGCTTTCTCTTCAAATGACCAGGTCTCACCTCTTAGTTCCTTAAAAATAAACAAATATAGAATCAGAAATTATTAAGAGAAAAAATCATTGGTAGATAACTTTGACTAGCCAATTGAAACAAGTTATTTTCAAAAGATAAGATAATCAGGCTACACACTGGTTAAGGGTGGCCACAGGTGCTCCTCCACCCTTAAATTTTTGACACAACCTTTGAATTCCAGCTTGAGTTGTACAACACCAAACTTAATTATATAGACGATATGAGGGAACTTGAAAATATTTCTTATTAAGTATAATTTTTGAGTTACTATATATGAGGGTCTGGATGCGGGGGGGTCCTCCATTTTTCTGTATTCTTTAATTTTTCAGGACATTTTTCTCTATTCTTTATATTGTAGCACCTCATTTTTCTCTATTCTTTATTTTTTTTGGTCCACATTTGTCTATTCTTTATATTTTTTGCCCATTATTCTCTATTCTGTAAACCCCCATCCACACTCTCATATATAAGTAAGTTTTTAGATTTGTGTCATAAATTAAAACACAAAGTATATAATGTATTAACATACACTGGGTACAACAGAAATTTGTATTAAATTTCACAAAACATAAAAAAATACTTTTCCTCGAGCATAATGTATTAACACACACTGGGTACAACAGAATTTTGAATTCCATTTCACAAAACATAAACAATACCTTTCTTTTAGCATCAATAAATAAATCCCATTCAAATTCCAACATTCCATTGACAACTGGATCTGGGAAAGTATTTGGGTCTTTCTTCCACAAGTCCTGAAATACAAAAAAAACATATTTTGAAATCAGATCAAATTTATTGATTTCATTCTTGATTGAAAATCAACAAAGAACAAACTGTCTAGAAAAAAGGCTTCCAACTGCAAACAAATAATATAGTCAAACTTAAGTTGTAGAGAGGTATAAGTTACAACTAACAAATAAACTGTTAACACAGAGATTTGTCTCACCCTTTTGTAATTTGGATAATGCAAATATTGAAATTAAAATAGCAACGCTTTAACATGTGAGTTACAGTGTTCTCCACAGATATTTCATTTAGCATCCTGGTAAACAGGGGAAATTGAAATACCATCTTGTTTCTAAAAATTATAGCATCACATCTATAACATAATCTATAAGAAAACCACTTCAGATAGCATCACATTTAAGATTATAGCATCACATTACCATGATGCTAAAAGGCCCTGGGGAGAACACTGAGTTATGCAAATATTCAAAGTCAATGAACAATGACTGAAGTTACATGGCTAAACATTCTCCATGGAAATGAGATGTGCCAATGCTAATACAACTGCATACCAAATACCATTCATTGACTTATAATAAATTGTTCCCTTTAAACAAACCTAAACACAAACATTAACTTGTAAACTATGTAAAAGTTTCAAAGTCAATGAATCATGATGAGAGGGTGGGGCTATATAATCTCCATGGAAACAAGACTTAAAAATGCCAATAAATTTGCATACCAAATATCATTGACCTAACAATAGGGGTTCATCTTAAACAGATCTAATCACAAACTAATATATATAAACAAACAAAAATTTCAAAGTAAATAGACCATGACTGAGGGGATGGAGCCAAATAATCTCCATGGAAATGAGATATGCCAATGCTTATACAACTGTATACCAAATATCATTGACCTACCAGTGTTTCCCCATAAACTGACCTAATCACAAACTAATACATGTACATGTAAACTAAGCAAAAGTTTCAAAGTCAATAGACCATGACTGAGGGGGCAGGGTCAAATAATCTCCATGGAAATAAAATGTGCCAATGCTAATACAACTGCTTACCAAATATCATTGACCTACCACTAGTGGTTCACCATAAACCAGACCTAATCACAAACTAATACATTGTTGACGCCGCTGATGGCAGGAACAGCATACCTATGTCTTGCTTTTTGACTCTGTCAAGTCGAGACAAAAATGAAAATAACAGCCTGTCTATTGACCTGAAGCTGGTCAAATTTACCTTAACCCAGAATGCAAAATGACCATAACAGTAACAAAAGAAAAACAGTGTAACAGTTAAACAGATGCATAGGTTACCATTCAAACTTATATGAGGATTTAAATGAAAGAGACAGATGATACAAGGAGAAAATTGAAAAGTTCATGTATGCTGAGAACAGAAACAAGATGAAGAAAAATACCCCCTTCCAAGACAGCTCAGGAGGGGACGGATGTCAAAAATAATGACCCCTCCGCAAGACATGCGCGGGAGAGGGCAGATAAAGAGACTTTGGAAAATTAGGGGAAACCTTATGGGATTACAGGCACATAAACTCTATGTTCCAGCTAGGATTTCAAAAGGGCAGGGAGCCAATCATGAACAGGGCACTTTAGCACGATGATTGATATTTCAAAAAGTGCATGTCAACATTGTCATATGTAAACTGCAGTGGTTTCAGGTAGGAGTTTTGAGGGGGTTTAGTCACTTTTACACTAGATGAAAATCAACCTTATTTTGGGTAACAGTAAGGGACCAAGGACTAATATTACTAGCTATACATATGCCTTACTCCTTCAAGGACAATGATCTTTGAAGGCCTTAGGCATGCTACAAATGTAGGCAGTCATGGTATGATTTTACTGATGTGATGCTTAACTTACAAGGATCTGGAAATTATTTAGTTATTTTGAGGGGACATCCTGATCAACCAAAGTCGGGTTCCTTTTTTTAAGCAAGGAATCACAGCATAAATGAAATTGCAATGACTATTTCACTGCATAATCGATATCACTGTAAAAAAGTTTTAAAATCGATATTTGGAATCCATTTGTATGAGTTTGGAATGATTAAAAATACTGTCTTTTATCAAAGAGAAGATCATGTTTACTTTCGATTTTCAAATGAAATGAAAACAGGAAGTGACTAGAGTTTAATAAATTTAGAATGAATCCGGATTCATCTACGGATTGGTTTGTGTTTAATGTAAAGGCAAGAAATTATCATTTTTTAAAATTCAGTTGCTCAGTAAAAAATTTATTTGTCTCTCCAGTTAATTTGATACTTATTTTACATTTAAGTGTCCATTAAATTTATAAAGAAACGTTCACGCATGCATGGTTCATGATAAAGAAAGCACGTTTGAATTGTGAAAATATTTTTTATCGAAATTGTCATAAAATTTCAATGGAAAGTTTTATAAAATGTGATGAAAATACGTTCAAATGACGAAACTACGTCAACCAAGCTGGAATAAGTAATCGTTTGAGAAATTTTGAAACTAAATGAACACTGTCCGGACGAAACTACAAAAAGGTCTATAATAAACGAACTGCAAATTGTGGTCTTTTGAGAAATATTGAAATTGAAATGTTGACTGACCGAATTTAATGGGAAAAATATATACAATGGTCAATTATGAGGTTTAATTAACAGATTAATGACCCATCCGATGGCGAAAAGTGGATTATCTGTAATCACAACTAATTACACCTGCTGTAAATGTAAATTAGCTGAGGGTCATACATTTTGTAAACTTGTCATAAATATGAAGACAGGTAGAATGGTAGTATTTTCATCAAAATATTACAACAATAAAGGCATGGACTTGTAAAAAAAGGGTAGGGTGTCATAAAAAAGGCACAGGGCGGCACTCGGGAAAGGGCGGGCAGTCCCTGTGAAAACGACCAAGCTGGAACACTGTAAAAGAGAATATGAACATTATTTTTATTACAAAAAGAATAAGTAAACATCACAGAGACTGAGACGATTTAATTCATTGATAAAAATTGAGAATGTCAAAATTATTTTTATAACAATACATAGACTTGTGATAATTAATTCATTTAAACAAACTTTATTCTACACATTTCAATTCACATACATTTATATAGTTATTTTCTAATTCAAAGTTAACGAAGAATGTATTATCTTGGATTATTCTGGGAACGTACCACACAAACCTTCGGGACATTAGCTTATTAAGTAACGTTGCTACGGCGATATGAATTGTTTGTTTTGTTAATCATTATTAAAATACCATCAAATAATCAAGTCTTGCTCAGATCTTTCAAGACCCGGATTAATAACCAGGTGCATTGAATAAAATATCTTGTGATTAAATCAAACAATTCATTTATACAATGGTTGTAAATTCTGGTCATTGTGTATGTTTGGTAAAATTGTCAGACCATCCAGCAAACGTATTTTCGGGCCTGCATAGTTAGACGTATCTCGCACTCTTATCATAATTTTTTCGCATATTATAAACTAAACAAGGTGAACAGACGATAGATTTCCCTTGAAATTTTATATCCCCCGACATTTATAGCTTGTTTGATTGATGCAGTCTAAGCACTAATGTGAAATACACACCTCTGCACAATATCGGGCTCTTTGAAAGTTAACATCGTTAATTAAACCATATACTTCTAATCTTTGAGGTACTGTGCCCGCCATGACTGTTTTCCTTGGAGATTACAACTTCCGGTACAAATACAAGTCAGATAACTCCCTTTTCCCGCCATTATACGTCATCACAATCGTAAAAAAAGTTGTGTCTGTATTAAATGTCAACTTATACATCTATAAAATGTTAAGCTTTTATTTTTTATAAAACTGCAAATAAATTATCGGGATAATGACAATACTTTTATAGTATTCCCAAGACGTTTCGACCATTGACCTTCTTGAGGGTAGGAATGTCCCTTTAATTACCACGCCGTCAAATTGGTTAAAATGTTATCGTGATTCGTCAAAATACCCTTAACGTGATTCGTCAGAAGTCTCAAATAATTATCCGTTACTGTTATTTTTGGAAAGAATTTAACGTGCTTCGTCAAAATCATTGGTCTTTTTTATCATCAAAAAAGAAAATGTAACTTTACATCAAGTTTATCGTCATGCACCATAAATTACCGTTAACATCATTTGGCAAGATTTTTTACCGTTAGTCGTCATGAAAGTACCCCCCCCCCTTTCCTAAATTACGACCCTCCTTCTTTAATTAATCTGTTAACTTTCGTAGTTAAATAGTAAATGCATTATGATAATATCACGTAGAGCAATAATCATATTATAATATGTTACTTCGGTGAAACCAGAAGTCCATACTAATTAGTCCCAGGGTTTAGGGAAAATGTTCGTTCATGAGGCAGTGGGACTGGTTATATTCAAATCCATATAAGTTTATTTTTATGCCGAAAGAGAACGCACTCACTATAGGTTGTAACTATATAATAAGTAAGAAATGGTGTGAAGTTTTTGTGGTTCTTTTTCAGTCGCTGTTGTTTACTCACATGATAAGTTTTAAAGTTTTCCGATTTTATTATTCCATCATTCTACGGGATTACCTTCTTAAGATATTCAAACGTTAAATGTGTATGATTTAAATCGTTGAACTACTCTTTAAATATACAAATAAATTTGGTTTTTTTTCTCCAAAAATGCGTGTATTTTTTATGTTTTTACTGGGACTATTCTAGCTATTATACCAATTAGTAATAGTATAATATTAGTATAATAGTCCCAGGTTTTTAAGACATTTAATATTCTAGTCCATCAGACATAAATTTATGATGAAATTCAATCTGAACAGAGAATTTCATCTGATTGTGTTTTTTTTTTTTTTTTTAAGATTCGGAATTCCAGAAATTCTGTTCAGCCCAGTATAGTCGATCAGCACTTCTGCTTTGACATGGATTATCATTGATATGGTCATATCTATAAATTAACTGTTTACTAAACCTTGAATTAGGCGAAATACTAAGAATTTTCTACCCTAAGAATAGTTGTGTGGTGTACTAAATTGCAAGATGATTAATTTTTAGGTAAGGGCGGGTAACTCTATTGTTTGTCTCTGGGATAAAGTTGAAACACTAATCTAGGTTACAAGGGCGCAATTATTCGTAATGCATTTTCCATAGGGTACCAGTGGTGTTTCATATTTTGTTCCCTCAAAGACTGCACAAACTAGAAAAAAAAAAACGGGTAGCAGTTCTTGTTACTAGAAATGTCAGCGTTGCATAATAGCCATAAAAATATTTATGGTCATGGGGCAAAAAGTGACTTAAAATGCAATTGAAAAACAACGTCTATTGTACTCGCTTAATAAAAAAGGAATTTTTTTTAAATGCTCCGACGTGCAGAAATTCAATATATCATCTATATTTTGTATAATATGAATTTTATTTTCTGGAATTTTTAAACCTAATTTGATAAGCTTTCGATTTAAAGTATTCTAATCCTGTGTCATTCAATCAGAAGCCGTATAAGATTCTATTCTGAGTACCATGCTAGGATAATCATTTTCACCCCCCTTCCGAAAATCAAATGCTCATCCCCTAAAAAGGGCTATTACAGAAGCACTTGCCGTTTACACTAGCAATTTATTTTACTGCTCATAGGCACACTGATTTCTAAACTTAAACCTTACCCAGATTCATAAGAGTTAAAGTCTGGACTATCACAATGTCATTTTTTTTTACAGGTTTATGACTAACATACCCTTATCATGCTTATTATACATAATTAGTGAGAACCTGATATTGATCCATGAATATCAAAGTTCGCAATATGAACTTATATTTGTTCCTTCTAACAGAGGTTCCCCCGGAAACCTTGTTATAACAAATGCTATAATATCGGTTCCTGTTGAAACAAATATACTATATTCTTTATTCCGTCCGGATCGAATGCTGTAATATTTCTTCCATTGCAAATAATATTCAATAACATTTCTTCCAGTGCAAATAATATTCAATAATATTTCTTCCAGTGGAAATAATATTCCGTATTATGTCTTCCAGTGGGAACAATGTTTCTTCCAGCGGAAATAGTTTCCATATATTTCTTCCAGTGGAAATAATATTCCATAATATTTCTTCCCTTTGGAACTAATATTATTAAGGATCTTCTGTGTCATAAACCACAATACTTGTTATATATAGTTCTTGGTCTGAATAGATTCCGCACAACGCCGTGCACACGTGTAATTTTGTGAAAATCTGAACGATTGGGTGTTGCTAGGTTATTGTCAAGTGCCAAGGCTTCCTTTGAACGACTTTCCCCCTTCTTGTAGGTATATGCTATTATTCCACTGCATGTTAATAGTGATAGCGAAATCAACATTTGATTGGTTGAGACTATCCCACGTGACATAAAAAAAAAACTTCTGAATCTTTTCGATACAGAAATTACGATAAAAAATTCCCGATTTGTTTCATTTGTGAAAAAATTTAATTTTCTTTCATGGAGAAATTTTGAGTTATAATTCGTAAAAAGGGAAATGCCTCAAATTGTTTCGACATATTCCTAGTCTTTAACTTTCATTTAAGAACGGTCGGTCACACATTAAAATAAGAATCTCTCAAAATTAACACAAAGAGGAACAAGTTTTGAATGCCACAAAAATATTTGTAGAGTTGATTATGAGTAAGGTTGCAAATAAGCCTACTTTGAACGAATGACAATGGATGGGTCTGTTCCGTGCGAGGAGTTTGGTAATCTCAACGCGAGCAACCGATATGGTTGAAATTAGTTTTACATTTTAGTAAATCAAAAATGTAAATTAAGTTGCTACAATGAAAAAATGAACCAATCAAAACTGATATGATTCTACTAAGTTGGCAGTAAAATGTTTCTTTACCTACTGGACCACTTACAGTCATCAATAGTTTGTTTATTTGCAGATGACTGCGTACTGTTCAGAAGTGTCCAAAATGATGCAGAGTCAAAACTACATAAACTACAAGAAAACATGAATAACTTGCTAAGATGGGAATCTGATTGGGAAAAGGGAATTCCATCCAAGCAAATGCCAGCTTCTACGCATAACCAACAACCGCAAACCACCTTCTACATGTTATAACATTCATGGGCATAATTTAGAATTGGTTGATTCAGCAAAATACCTAGGTGTAACAATACATAAAACGATTAATTCGAACACACACATAGAAAGCATAGCTAAAGAGGCAAATTCAACAAGGGTCTTCATCCAAAAAAACCTGCATCACTGTCCACAACAAACAAAAGCTGTATACTACACAATGCTAATTAGACCATTGCCTATGTATATATGCATGCTTAGTTTGGGACCCGAAGATCAGCCAGGTTTGAAATGAGCGACTACCAACGAACCAGCAGTGTAACATCAATACTACAGCGGCAACCACTAGCCGAGAGGAGGGTCCGATGTAAAGCTGTGGTGATGTGCAGAATAGTACATGGCCTCGTAGTAATACCAACGCTGGAGCTGCATATACATCATCAGTAGCTAGAAGAAACACAACACGATTTCTTGTACCATATTCCATAAATCAACATACAGGCATTTCCAGACAGTATACGGATATGGAACAGCCTTCCACAACCTTTGGTAGATAGTACCTAACTAGATGCTTTTAAGCAGCGGGGACTGAGCTGCAGCATCCCTTAATCGCAGCATCAGACTTGCACCTGTAAAATGTTCTTTCACCTCTGTTGTCACACCAAGCATGGGCAATAGTGCGACATTCTCAAGTAGAGGACAGCACTGTATTGGAAGAAGGTTTCATCACCTATGGAAATGAACACAGAGGCACAGTATGTACCAGTTGACTGGCATGCACATTCTAGATTGTACAGCATCAACAATTCTGGCAAATAAGTAGCATTTATCTGTCCCTTGTCCAGTGAACTAGCATAGACGAGCAAATACATGTGTATTAATTTATTTTCGTGGGTATTAATTTTCGTGGATTGAGGAAAAGTTGCATTTTTTTGGATATTTGATTTCGTGGTTTTGACAAAGTCTGCAAACAAGCTTATAGAAAATTTGTAATTCGTTTAACATTGAAATTCGTCACGGTGGTTCACCTGTATGCACGAACATTGGTGTCCAACGAATAATAATGAATCCACAGTAATAGTGATCGGTGGAGGCAGTTCAGTTAAGACGTAAGTGTAGGAATACATAAATGAGACATCACCCAAACGATTCAAACAACCAACAGGCATGCTTTTTCCTAGCAGGGTTACGAACTTTTTCCTAGCAGGGTTACGGACTTTGAGTTTGTTTTCAGTAACTGCGAGCATTGTATTTCTTTAATTAGGTAAAATGAGTTATTTATTTTGTGTTTTTTGTTACCTGTTATACAGTTGTATTAGAGATGAGTGGGTTTAATTGTATATATCGTGTGCATATCATAAAGTGTTTCGTTATTTGGAGAATTGGGTTTTATGGGTAGATGTTTTATAATTGTTTTTGTTAAATGAATTTTCAACTTTTAAGCCTGGTATCTGTGCTAAGTTTTTATTGACTTGAGACGATTTACAGTTAGACAGCTACAGGGTCTGGATTTGGTGGTGGGGTGTCCTTCATTTCTTTATTTTTTAAACTATTTTCCTCAATTCTTTATTTTGCCCATTTATTATCTTTTCTTTATAATTTAGTATCCCATAATTCTCTATTCTTAATTTATTTGCCTATATATATATATATAATAAAAATCCAGTGTTCCTAAGCGGACTTTAGAGAACTTATTTGTAACAAAAAATAAAAATCCATTATCTATGTGCATGCCACAATTTCTATACGTGTGTATGCAAAACAAATTTCTTGTTAGAGGGTCTAAATACAGCACAAACAACATTTTCCAAAAGACCAAAAAGTGAAAAAGTATATTTTAACAAAACGCATTTTGACTAACAGGTTGAACAACAAATGTTCTTAAACCCTACTGATTTTACTCTATTCTTTATATTTTTGGCACTTTGTTTTGCACTTTATACCAGTTAGTTTCTACCCCATCCAAACCTTCTAATGCAGAAACATGTCTTTTGCTGACGACTACATGTTGCACTAAATGCATTTTTCTTTTCGTTATTTTTTTCGTTGGATTGCTATCTCAATGACGTTTTCTACCAATTTCCTTTTATAGCCAGTGTACGTTAGAGTTCAGCATACATACGGTCTTTGAGTTTAAACTTGAGGTCTCACCGTCTGGAACATTTTCCCCTTTTAAATCTATTGCATCTATACAGAATTTTTGATTTAAAACATACTAAAACGTATTTCCAAATTATAAAAAGTCTAAAATAAACAATTTAAATACATGGGATCGACATTATGTATCAGGATTTCGTGTGTATTTTAGTCTAGATGCCATTTACTTAACCATCGAGGTGACCTCCGAAGACTGTCGACGGTCATTTAATCCGATATAAACTTAAATATAGATATAAATAGATAGCGAATTCGTGTAATTGGATTTTTTTTAGGTCTGTTTGATTTCATATTACAGGTTAAAAATACATGTTAATCATCGTTTTTACCTGTATAAGAATGAGTTTATGTGGATCGAATCACTCAATCAAATGGTTTACTCTTGTTTCACTTTCAATGATGACATTCTTTTCCTTATAAAAACTTAACACGCCTAATTCATGCGTAACCTATCTCTAGCTAAGGGGTTAAATTGAAGGTCACATGCAAACGGATTCAATGAGGTCGAATTATTCACTTGCAAGTGAATAATTCATCAGCGATGTTTCTTAAGTTTATTTTGACAAAATTGAACAAAACTGGCTTCTAAAAGCGAATTATTTTTTCACTATTTCACTTTCATTATTGATTAAACAAATAAAATCATATTTTTTTTTCATATCTCGTAGCTAATGCCCTTTTAACTTCCTTATTGATGTGACCTCACTCAGTTTATTTGAGCGCCACAGACACATTTTATGGAAATGAAACGCGTGTCTGGCATATTAAACTGAAAGTCTTATATTTTTAATGAATTTTTATAAGTGAAACAACAAGATATAGTTTTCCCTTATGATTTTTTTTGGTTAATTTTTTAACTTGTTTCAAGAGCTTTTCTTGAAACAAAATTTTTGTTTGTGGTTAAGCTTATTATCAATTCTGGTGTCAGAAATTAGAGATAGGCGTTAAACAGAGAAACGCCAAAAAAAGTGACAAAGATAGATGGGAGAAGAATGAAAATAATCATTACTTTGTGTCTTTGTTTTATTTTTCGTATGCTTCGTACCAATCTGTTGATTTATTTCATTTTCAACCGATTTTTACAGTTTGTTCTTATATGTTGTGCGATTACCACTGTCCAGGGTTAGGGGATGGTTGCACGCTCACAAACATGTTTTGGCCCACAACATTATTTATGTACCTGTCCCACGTCAGGAGCCTGTAATTGCTGTTGGTATCCCAGGTTTACGGAAAATTACCAAGGAAAAACGGACAAACGTTAATGTAAAGATACGAAATTGTTTAGCCCCATTTGCTCAATGTTATTGATGGACAGAGGGCTCCTTAAAGCAAAAGTAACCATTGATTGATTTCCTAACTTCTAAATCATTCATGTATTGCCCTAAAAGTCGCCAGATTTGAACCCAAGCACATCTTTGAGACGAACTTGATACACGCGTCAACCACCTCCAACCCCCGCCTCAATCAATGGAACAACTCAGTCAAGTGTTGTTATATGATAGGCAAAGTATAACACAGCTTCCAATACACAATTTGATCGATCCATGCCAGAGAGACGCAGAACAGTTTTAGCCATGCACACATGGTTGTTACAATAGATACTGATTTAAACGTCACCGGAATTTGACAAATGTATCGTATGTGACAGTTTTTTTCCAAATTTTTGTATCATGTATATACATGACATTTGAGTGTGAAACTTTAAGTCAATATACCAAAGCATCGATTTAAAGTACACATTATAAAAAAACATTTTACATTTCTTTTCTTTTTTTTGCAGAGTATGCTTTAAATTGTTGGATAAATTTTTGTTCATCATATGTACATGTTGGTAGAGTGTTCATTGTTCATCGATTGTTTCCTCTTGTCCCATTGAACCAAGAGGTTTTGACATTCCGACTCTGCACACACTGGTGAATTCCAAATAATTTTTTTCAGAGTTGCAGTCATTTTTGTTTAATGCTGTGTCCATCCTTATCATCGCCAGTTCTCATTTTGGCGAATTGTATGTTAGAGATACAGAAGGATCTTCAACAACACTACAAAATTTATGTGTTTTTAAAAGGTTTTTCTACACGACTTTTTGATACGCTTAGCGGATTCTATCAGTTTACTTTTTGGTCGAGAAATCTGTGTGGCTAGCAGGTCGAAAAAGCTCTATCAAAGATTGCTTTATTCTAATGTTGATGTTTGCTTCTTGCATTTTACGAGTACGTTATACATTTGGGCGGTAGACACCTGGTTAACGTTTAAGGTTTACCTATGGCAAGTCTGGGTAAAGAAAATGGTTAATACATATAGGAAATATATAGATTAAAAATCAATATGCCAAATGTGTCAGAATTCGTAAATATTTTGCAACCGCAAAAATTAGGAGCTTCGGCCATCGGACACGCATTTTCTCAGAAATTGAAGGTAAAACACATGAATAAACAGTTGATCAGATTAAAACACAAAAGCAAAATACTTTTTTTGTTAATATTACAAACTTTATTTTTCATATTGTTTGCCTAGCAAATAGCTATCTTCCCCAACAAATATATGTATAGAAAAATTCGGTCCATCGTTGCCTGAAAAATCAATGGTTCCTAAACGGATACCATGTAAATTATATGTGATGAAGAATAAATATCCGTCATATATGTGCAATCCAGAAACAAAATTAGTCAAGGCAGTGGTTGGTGACAGCCTCTGTAATGACCGAAGGTTTATTTCTTGTTCGCTCCCGTAAGTAATGATGTCTTGTATACGATCCCATTTCAATATATCATTGATTTCTTGTGCAGGGAAAAAGAAGCTCCGAGATCCGGAAGTCAAACTAACTGCATGGTATGATCGAATACCGATCATTCTGACATTTGCAGCAAATGTGTTATTGTCAGAGGAACAATCTCTTAGTATACTTGTAGGTATTTGCCATGTTTTGAAACTAGCAACGGAGAAATAATAAACAAATCGGAAGTCCGATGAATTGAAATGCCATTTATTCCTCCTTTGCTGAAGATAGTTTCACCGTCTACAGTTATATTATATAGATTCGTATTAGGGTCAATTTTAACGCTTATTGCAGATTGAATGTTGTTACAATCGCCAGCTCTATTCATCTTTAAGTTGCGAAATGGGTTTAGGAAGGAATTCCCGTTTCTTTTTATTACGGTGTTAAGAGATGCTGGAATTCCAGGCATAGATGTCCTATCTATAGGTGTGAAAATTTCACCGTTTAGTACATTAAGATTTGATAAAGCAAGATTTTCTGGAATTAGCAGTTTCAAATCTTTAAACACCATTTTCATGGGTTGTGGAAAATCATAATATCTAGAGTCATCCATTCATGAATAATCTCTCGCTCGCCTTCAACAGTCTGTGCTGAAACGAAATAAAATACTAGTGATAGCATTAGATATTTGATATATAACACTCAAAAAGAAATTCAACGCGTTTAAAAGCTAGTTTCAAAAGTCATTGTTTTGATACCCAAATATATTCATGTGCCTTTCCCAAGTTAGGAATCCTTCATTTTGTTTTCCACAATTTTTATTTTGCATTTATGACAGATCTTTCATTGTTTCCTTTATTCATGTTTTAAACTCGCGACTGGTCACCTGTCTATTTTGAAGACGATATGCTGCTCACTTGATGTTTTGTTGGTTGTTTTGTCGTTAGTTTATGTGTGCCCGTATGCGCGTATATTGACATGTGCCCCTATCTCCTTTAGTAAGTGTCATTGTCATTTCCTTCCTAAAGGGGATAATACAAATTAACAGTTATACGTTATACATTTGAAGAGGCATCATTCAGACAGCACATTCTTCGAGTTCACTCTAAGTGTACGACGTCTGGATGAAATCTAATATCACCAAACCACCACTTAGATCACCTTTGGAATATGGATATGGGGAATAGCTCCATAGATTTAGTATATTTTGAATCCAATGTCCTCTGACTTTTTACAATACCTTGTTGTACATGTAAAGGCAAAACCATTTGTAGCAAATCTTGCATATACTACGAATAGAATTTGTCGTGCATCAGCATAGGTTGTTGTCAGGGCAGTGGGGATTGTAGAAACCAGCTTACTTATCAGATTGTTTAAGAAGATTGCTACGATAAGGATGATGATTGAACTATTAATCTTAATGTCCAATATTTCATGTTTTCTGCTGGTAGTGGCCTCCGACTTAATGTGGTTGGGGAGTTCTCTCTTTCGCTCTAAAAAAAAACCAAAACAAACCAAAACCAAACAAACAAACCTGCCAGTGGTCTCGGACCTTTGAGCGGTTGGTGCGCTTTCAAACCAACTGGAGATATTTTTGTATCGAATATTTCGGAAGTATTACATACCATGACATCCACATATTTGTTTCTTAGTATTCCGTTACGATTTCAAATGGACGTGCATATTGATGTCTAGTGTTAGTGTAATATATATACCTTGACAGCTTCCTTTGTAGCATAGTATCTCTGTAAATCGGATTTGTTTGTAATTCACTTATATATCGGGCTTTCAAATCGGTTGTAGTCAAGTCTACTATAGATTCCATTGTTTGTGTTGTTTTATAAAAAGGGGGACACAATTTTTCAATATGCTATTGCTCTTGTACTGATTGGCCTATTAACATAAAAAAAAAATCATATAATATCGTGTTCATGCTGACATTTATGCATCAAGACTTTTTCTTATAGTTCCAACATTCTTTTGGGTGTAAATAATCAATAATGAATTTCATCATTTTTTCATTGAATCATGGACCGGGTGTTAACTTCACAGTACTTATTTCTCCTTTGTTCTTTATGGCATGTTAACAAAACTTTCCTAAATATATATTTATATGTTGTTATATATTATTGCATAGCTAAATATTAAATATGAATATTTTTTGTCGATAATTTCAATAGATTAAAAGATTTTTTTTTTATTTTCTAACATGTTGGAAGCGGGGATATACATCTCTGGCAATCAGGCATAAATATGACAAGCTGAATTCGTGAAACCATAACAATTATTTTACAACAGTCGTTCCCCTTTACCCGTAACAAGGATTGATTTATCTATAATATACAAATATATAATATACTATATAGATAACGTTCTTTACTATGATGATCCAAAGAACCCACTAAATAATTTGTACAGGTATACTTAAAAACGTCTTTATTGGCTTGTCAAGGAAATAGAGAAGATTTTACAACTATCCCCGGTCGCGCTCGTGTATTAAAACTGCATCTTCCAAAGATACCGAAAAGAAAACCGCCAATTATACTACAGGTACATGCTAACTAAATTTTCTTCACCTTTATATTTTTTCATAGCACTTTTGCCGATTTCTGTTAATGTTTAATGTAAAAGTTTAAATGTTTAAAAACAAAATACGGGTGACAGATACATGACCGTTTCAATATGATGCGCGGATTAGGTCAAAATTATTAAATGTAAAGAGCTTCTGAAAAATTTCAGGACATTGATAATTAAATTTCAGGATATCAATAAATCATTGAGGACCTCTTGAAATATTTCAGGACCTCCTTAATTTGATTTCAGGATATCCTGAAATATGTCAGGACCCACATAATTTGATTTCAGGATATCCTGAAATATGTCAGGACCTCCATAATTCGATTTTTGGATATCTTAAAATATGTCAGGCCCTCAACAAATATTCGGTCTAAATTGCTTTAGTGTAGGACGTCCATAAATATTTCAGGAGGTCCTTAATTATATTAAGACATTCTAAATATATTAATGGAGCTGCATAATTGTATATTTCAGGGCCTCCACAATTCAATTTCAAGATATCCTTAAATATTTATGGAGGTCCACAAATTACTAGAACTCCACAATTAAAGAATACCTAAAATGAATTATGGAGGTTCAAAAATATTTCAGGAGGACAACAATGATTTATGGATTCCCTGAATTATAATTATGGAGCTGCTGGAATATTTCAGGAGCTACTTAAATACAATAATTTTGACTAAAATCCGAGCCTCATAAAATGCAACTTCTAGTGAAAAGAGATATTTAAAAAAAAAAAAAAAAGACCATGAAGACTATGCTCCTCTCTACCTCTATCTAAAGTTCACGGGTAGTAAGGTCGTCATATCGAGGAGCTTTTAGTACAGCGATTTTGTCATAGTTTGGTTAAGTTAAACATAATTGTGTTAAGTGTTTTTATTAACAAACAATGACACATTATGAACATTCGGATTTTTTGCTAAAAGAACTTCTGAACATAAATTCAAGCTGGTAAGTAGCTTTAACTATAGCTAATATGGTAGAACATTAAAATTTGTATCATATAGTTAATAATTTGACACAGAATAAAGCTTGCGTATGTCAAAATTTTGTTATTCGTTTCTTATGCATAACGAAAAGTGATTTGTTTACTGTCTGTTGCATCACATATTTCGTTACGATATAAACTTGTCGTCAATTATTCTGAAAAATAGCTACATTTGCACATAATTTAAGACTACTGAAAATATGGTGTCATGGTTTGGTTCAGCAGTGTCATTGTTTAGTTCATGTTCGACATGGTTCAGTTCTGTGATTCCTGTCGCGTATGATGGTCGAGTAACTATCAAAATAAACAGACATTATACAATTATTTAATTTTTCTCGCTTTTAAGCCATTCTATCCTCTTTTGAGGCAATATATTGTCGCCATTTTCTAATGTTGTTGTTTTGTTCCCATACGAGTAGATCTTAGCTTCACATATTTCCATTGATATTCTACTCGCAAAAATACATCGCTCAAGAAAATAAGGTGTCTACAGTAAATATAAGATATCATCATTATAGTTATCATTATAGAACACGCATGTATAAAGAAATCACGAGGATAAAATATTAATGCATTTCAAAGGCAATTTTCTTTAAAAGTAATTTTATTTGGAATACAAGGGACCTAAGAAAGTACATAGTAATATATAATAAGTAGATACTGTAGGTAAAAGTCTTTTATTACAACTCCAGTTTCCGGTGCATGTCAAAACATGGAGTGAAATAAGATAGTCCAATTTTTTTCTGAATTTTTTTCTGGACTAAATTTATTCTGTTTGGTTAAAAGTTTATGCTGAATTGAAACATATTTTAGATTTAAAAAAAAATATTGCATCTTTTTTGGGATATCAAACCAGGAAAGTGGAAGGATATCATGTTTACTGTAAGTGGTGCGGCCTAGTAAAACAGCAAACAGAAAGTAGAAAAAAATAGTTTTGACTTCAGGGTTTCATAACTTTTTATTCTTCGTGGCATGAGGAACTTTTTTTCGATTAAATCACAATTTCACATTAATACATACATGATAAGTACATGAGAAAAATTTCTATGTAGCATTTTATTTTAAAAAAATCAAAGGTCAGCTATTTTGCATGTAAGCCTATAGAGCAGTCAATTACAAGACTGCAAACTGTATGATTGCCAATGTGACAACTATCCAAAGATCAAATGACGAAGATGTTAGCAACTATAGGTCACCGTACGTCATTCGACAAAAAACAAAAACCCATACCTCTTAGAAAGGAACAAAAGGCTCCGACAAATTAAACGTAAAGCAATTCAAATGAGAAAACCAACGGCCTGACAAAACAATAAGCGAAAAACAAACATGACATACAGTAACAAACGACAGCCACTGCATTACAGACTCTGGACCTGGGACAGGTGCATACATAATATGGCTGGCTAAACATGTTTGCGGGCTCCCAACCCTCTCCTCGCATTAACCTGGGCAGTGATGTAACAGCACAACAAAAAAGAACAAACTATAAAATCAGTTGATAAGGACTTGACTCATCAGATCGATACAAAGCAAAATAATCAAGTAACATAAACACCAAGGGCACAAATAATCAATCTGTGAGTTCTCGCATTTACTGGAAGCTAGTTCCAAGCCATAACAACTAATAAAAAATCACAAAGACAGTATGTTACTTTTTTTTTAATTTCAGAATGGAATTTTGCTGCCAATATTCATCTTCATCCATCTTATTCTCTGCTATTAAGAACGATGACTTCTTGTCTTGTCGGGTCAAATAGTTTAAATGTACTTTGTACCAAACAAATAACACGTGCATCTTAGACTTTAATTTTTTTTTTTTTTTGAATCGCATTTAATAATGTACAGTTTCTCATACTAAATACTGGATCGACAGCGCTTTTTCTGATATACTCGAAACTATATTGCATAAAAGAAAAAAGCTTAAACGGGTTAAGTGATCATGACCACACAATACATTTTTACAATATGACAAAAACATAATCATTTTTATTCATTGGTAATAATAATTTATAAAAATGGACATTATATCAACCTAATTCTAATTCGAAATTGTGATCTTTCATATATTTAGATTCGGAACTTTGTAAGTTGTTTTCATAGTTATTTCATTTATAGTTTATTAAAAAAATAAGTTTTAACTGTTGTCCATGTTAACATTGTGTCCCGTGGAGAGGAGTTGAAGACTGTATGGTGCCCTTTCGATATCGTTTGGTTAGTTTTGTAGTTGGGTTACTGTATTATGGGCGTACAACCCCCACATCTCCTTTTATTTAACATTGACATAATCTTGTTCGAAATAAACAACAGATGTATAGTTTGCTGAAAAAACATGTACAAAAAATATTTGACTAGCTGCTATGTTTTGCTACTTTATATAGACGTCTTTAACCATTTTAATAGTGACGCCGCTCACGATACCCCCGGCAGAGTCCATTATGGACATACGGAGAAAAGATTCTAGTTTAAACAGAAAAAAACTTATTCGATTGAATGCCAGTTAAAAAGAGCAGTGGCTATGTAAATTCTATCTTAGGAAACACACGAAAATTAAAAATGTAAAATGTACGGTTTGCCGATTATGCCCACCAAATTTGGTTAAAAAGTTTTTTTTCTTCTTAGTCAATTGGTAAATTGTGTAACTTCGTTTTTTACAAACGCCTTCAAACAAACTATCAATATTAAGGTGAAACAAATATGTATTTATTTGGATCTAAACAATGACAAATTTGATCATAACCATGACGAATTTCTAGACTCTTAACTGAACCATGTCAATCGCTTAACCAAACCATTTCAATTTCGATATTTTGGTTATCCTGCGTTAATTTCTTAAAAACAACAATTTCAATGTAGATCGTTTGACTTCCAATATAGATTCAAACATCTTATTTGCTTTTTCTTTGTTCATTTGAAAAGAACTGAGGCAATCGCTCTGGGAAGTATCTTAACCAAACCATGATCAACTTAACCAAACTATGACAATATCACTGTACTAAACGCTCCTCGGTATGACGACCTTACTACTCGTGAAGTTCTTTTTACAAAAACTCATAGCAATGTATACGTAACACTAATAATTAGAACAATTTAAACCTTTGGGAGCTACTATTTGATTTTTATGGAGGGGCTAGGATGAAAAATTTTGTCCTGCATTTTTTTTAAGTTGTAATCTCTGTCCTGCCTTTTTATTTTTCACTCTATTCGGTCCTGCCTTTTTTTATTAGTTTATCCTGACTTTTTTTACATAAATTGTCATCTTGCCTTTTTTTTTCAAATTTCATCCTAGTCCCCCAATAAAAATCAAATGGTAGCTCCCTTACGTCAGTTGTAATCCGTACTGTTAGAATAGATAATGTTCATATCAATTACCAAAACAAACATTGAATGATAAAATATTTGGATTGATTACAAACGTGGGTCATTCCTAACTCGAATAATTCAAGCCCTTACCGTCTCCGATTCTCTCCACCTTATGTAATGTAGTGATCGATAGGGAGCGTAATATAACGACTGGATTATTCGGGTTAGATCATTCCAAGGTTTTATTGGAATTATTCTCACTTTTGATAAAAGGAAAGAATTTGTGTGACTCAATGTTACTTCTTTGGGAGAAAATCTATCCATACTTAAATCGAAATCACAAATGCTACTCTCTACCCGACTTGTTTCCCTAGACCATCTTGCGTTCCCTGAAAATTCTTGCTTCCTAGTAATGTGCCAGCGATTGTTTCTATACAATGTACATAATTCAATGGCGGATCAAAGGGGGTTGCGGGTGGTAGAGGGCGTACACCCCCTTTGATCGCCATAAAAAAATCTCATGTTTTCCCGATAAAACAAAATTCGTCCAAAAAAATTTCCGACCCCTTTCGAAAATCCTTGATCAGTCCCTGTACTTAAATTAGGGGAGGGGCAAGAGGGGGTCAATAAACAGGTTAATAATTTTGATTTTGCTCAAAACAAATAACAACAGTAAATTTAAAATACTGATAACCGATAACAGCAATTTAAATTATCTTAAATGAGAAAACAGAAACAGTAAATAATAATAATAAAAAAAAAAGTTTAACAGGGGTAATTTTTCACAATAACAGTTAACAACAGTGTCAATTTGAAGAAAACAGATAACAGCTAATTAGGCAATAACAGTTAACAGCACATATACTTTCAAAATAACAGTTAAAAAAACTTAAAAATGCCTAAAACACTTTAACTGATTAGATCTTGCCCCCTCTTAAATATATATCCTCGATGATGCTCTGTTACAAGTAACTGCTGGAGTTATTGATTACCATCAAAAGACATTAAAATTGCTAACAGGAAAAAACAAAATGGTACGGTTTCAGATTACATCTGTATTGGTAACTAATTTAACATACAAGTCAAACTTACTGGAATGGATCAATGCATATTCTTCTAATATTGTTTAGACAACAAATAAACACTTTTACGTGAGCATTTTATCTGTTTTCTGTGTGTCATTATAATTATGTTCGTTTTAGTGCAGATTATATTTGTTAAAATCTAGATCGCACTGAATTTTACTCATTTTGTGGGTATTTGACCTGGATTTAGTATATTCCACTTAAGTTTCGAATCTTGAATAGTGAAAAATGTCGAATCACAAAATACCAGACAATATAATGGACACCGTGTTAGAACGGAGAGGATCAAAATCTTTAACAAAAACAGATTGGAAAAAGTCTACAGGCAAAAACTCTAGGGCTAGAGGGACAGGAAGCAAACTGAGTATCCATGCTCAGGCAAGAGAAAGGTCAATGTCGTCGGACTTGGATAGTATGGACATGATGAAGTCACTCAAGCGTGGAGTTAAGTACGAAAATACTTTCCGACTAGAACCAAAGGACGACGAACTATTTTCGTGCTCTAAGATGGAAAAAGCAATGCTACAGATTATGGAAGAAGTAATCGGCGACTCACCTTACGACTCCGTCACGTGCAATACTCTGGTGCATACTTTATCCAATCAAATTAAAGACAGAGCCAAAATATTTCCATGGAAACGGTATAGGTTCATAGTTCATGTTATCTTAGGACAGAACACGAATACATCGATAAAAGTTGGGAGCAGGTGTATATGGGATGAACACCGTGACACTTTTGCCTCTGCCTCATATGAGAACAAAACAATATTTGCAATGGCAACATGCTTTGCAGTTTATTTGGATTGATTATTTCAATTTTTCACGTGTTTCATGGAAAAAAATGGTACCGCGACTGTAGAATATGGTAGTATCAGAGACATATGTTTTTATATGTCTCTGGTTGTATTATGTCAAAAAGCTGCATCGAAAAACAGATTTTCTTTAAAATGGAGAATTTAATCATCGGCTTCGAAACTTTTCGTAATGTATGTTTATAACTGATCGAAGGACAAATCTTGTAACAATTACTTTAATCAAAAGTAAAAAAACAAAAACAAAAATATCAAAAGAAGACGTGCACATCATTTTGGGATATTTGAAGAAAAATCTGTATGTTTTGAGATATGTAAATATAATGATATTGTTATGAGATTAAAACAACCAAAAGCATACTTTAATAAATTAAAATAGATACACGATATTGTGGCGTTGGAGTGATAATGTAGGAGTTGCATTCGACTGATTCAGTCCTAAATGGATCACCAGCTTGTAGGTTTACTTTTAGACCCTCACCTTATGTACTTCTTGATAGTCCATTTATAAATGTTTTACAAAAAAAGAGATGAAAATGTAGGAAATATATGCCACTGGATTAACAAACGATTAAACAAAAATTCCAATTAACCATTGCATCTAAAAAGGCATAAAATGGTCTTCTTTGGTTTTATATGTTATAAGCAAATTGACAGTTGGTTAACAGAACAGAAAATGTTGTACTCTGAAATTACACCAAACATGCAGCGCTGAATATTTTTTTTTTAATTTGCACATGAAAATGATAAGAGACTGAAATTGAAACAATTTCTCTTCAACTTTTCTGAACTGGAAGGTTTTAGACCTACATAAAATCTTATTTTCAAATCATTTCTCGCCGGTCATGTTAAACATAGATTCAAATCAGGCGATTACAAGATCAGTTCTTGGAGATATTTGACAGTAACCTGTTTATGAAAGCAATTATACTTTTATTACATTTAAATGTGTCTTCAACATTTAATCTACAAATCTTATATTGACTTTACTGGCATTGAAGGTGTTACTGTCGGACAGAGGACATTTTAAATTATCTGTCGGAGATGTCGGAAAGTTGAAATCTTATGAAATTCACCGTTACTATAGCTAACTTCTACTGGTTATAAACCAATGAACTATTCTAACCAACTTACTAAAGTAACTTTATGTATCCAATTTCATAAAAAGGCAAGAATACCTCATTTGTTCACTAACTCATTCACTTTCTTTTTGTGGGGACCAGTAAAGAAAAGTATAATAATGTGATATATGCTTGCAAGCTAAGCTGCGTGCTTGCAATGGTTTATTTACACAATGTGTAACAACGTGATCAGCTACAGTCCAAAGACTTATTTTGTTATTCTACCCGAGGACAATATAACATTTAACCTGTCAATAATGTCTGAGGAATGAAATAAACCTAATTAATAATAGCTACGGAATAGAGGAATCTCAAATCAAAAATTCGAAGCAGGGGGTGAAAAATCAATTTCACTATAGAGACTGATTTAACTATAGAGACTATGATCATTGTTATATGAATACATTCAGAATTCATTAATATAGTCATAGTATAACAAGACAATTAAATCTAATTTACTTAAAATAGAAATAATTGATAGGCATAATTGTTCGATGTTTTAAATGTTTTAAAGAATTTTGGTCTAGATGACAGACTCTGGAAACAAACATAGTGATCTGTCATATTCGTGTATGGATTCGATAAAACGACTGTGTAAGAATTAAGAATTGTTTTATTAAGAATTAGAAATTAGAATTACTTTATCAAGAATTAAGAATTAAGTTATTGATGTAAAATCCAAAATAGGATTTTGTTCAATAACAATACGTGTAATGACCCCCCCTTTTTTCCCTGATCTCATCGTAGAAGCTCGTTGTATAAAAAAATCCTTTTAATATTTGTAAAGATATCACTGGTTCAATCGTATGACAGTAACAGAAAGGATGTTGCAGTTTCGACAGTGGGAGATTAAAGGGTGTACCGGAGGTTGTTGCAACAAGTAATTTTTCGTTACACTTTTCTTAATCAAGTAAAATATTGATAAAAAATAATCAGATAAAAATATGAATAAACTCGTCTAAGCTCCTAGACCCCTTCTGTCAACTTTAAGTTGTTATAGATTCATCCCTATTCAGCACCTTTTAAATCCGCTGCTGTTTTCAGCTAACACTTCTGATCTGGTGACATCACACAGAAATGTTAGAAAGGTATCTATCCATCACACAGAAATGAAGGAATATAAGGAATCAGTACTCAAAAATTTGAAAGAAAAGGAAAAGGACCTACCCCATTCCCTTCATTTGTGTAATGGATAGATACCTTAGTCTGTATTAAGTTCCAAGTATTTGTTTCAGGCATGCAGCTTCGGGTTAACAATTACACAATACAAACTGAAAATAAATTGTGTATTATTGAACCATTTCTTCAACATTTTTATAAAACTTCAATAAAAATGTTGTTGAATGGCGTCTTGCTATGAAAAAAAGCAGAAAATGGTGATGTTGTGTTTATTAATTAACAGCCAATTCAGAAAATAACAATTGTCATTGTACACACACGAAAAAAATCTATATTTTTATAATTATCTCTTTACCTGTAGAAAATAAGATTGAACAGTAAGAAACAATCTGTAAAATAAGATTATGTATACATATCAACTAAGTCAATATAATTAAGGTTGTCATTCATAAAAACTTCATAAAACCCATTTGTATCGGCAAATAGAAGGCTGTGATCACGAATTGAGGATCAGAATCGATGATTTTACGCCAGTTTTTCCATAGGATATTTATCGGGTAGAATTCTCAGTAATCCACAGATATTTATATCGAAGGTACGGTGAATGGATGGATTTAATCAATGTTTGACACGCTTCTAGATAAAATTATCTAATTTTGAAGTTCATTCTGGTTTCCGTTATAAAGTGAATATTGACTAAGTATTTGTTTATTGTGGAAAATCATGGCGATGGATGGTAGGAGGATGAGGAGAACGCACGGACATGGCGGTGGACATATACCTGGGCATGGACAGAACCTGACTGTTCCGGGCAGGCTTACAAAAGCCCATGGGCATACATTAAGGGATCATAGAGGAAATGATAGTAAATCTGAGAGTTCTGATCATGATAGAGGGAAATATTTTCATGAACATGTCAGACTTGAAAATACATTTCAGCTGAATCCATGCGAGGATTATAAGTTTTCTAGCAAACAGATGGAAAGAGCAATGAAAGAAATATTAGACAAACAGTTATCCGAGACGGACTATAACGGGAAAATCTGCCCGACAGTTGCTGCAAACTTGTCATCATTAATAAAAGAACGAGCAAAGGAGTTTCCATGGAAACGGTACCGATACGTAGTACAAGTTGTAGTTGGACAGAATTCTGATCAAGCAGTACAGATAGGCAGCCGTTGTATATGGGATGAAAAGAACGATAGTTTTGCATGTGTAACTTTTAAGAATAAAACGGTGTTCGCCGTTGCTGCATGTTACGGAATTTATTTAGAATAATTTAATGTAGGAAAACTTGTCATAATTAGTATTAAAAGGATTCTATGGGATTTTTGTAATTTAGAAATATTGCAGTTTTTTTCAGTGTACTAAGGTAACATTTGTTTAGATTCACAGTTTAGTGAAAATGGAATTCATTTGAGGTACGTTTTTCTTTCCTTTTTAGATCAGAAATAGCAAACATATATAATGTTGGTCACTAAAATCAAACTGTTCGTCCTCGGAGATTTGGAGAAAATGCACAGTGTTTGTATGAGGTTTCTCTATTCTTTATACTTTTAGCCCATTATTCTCTATTCTTTATATTTTAGCAACGCATTATTCTATATTCTTTATATTTTAGCAACGCATTATTCTATATTCTTTATATTTTAGCAACGCGTTATTCTATATTCTTTATATTTTAGCAACGCATTATTTATTTTTTATTTTCTGATAAATTTTTCTCTATTCTTTATATTTTTGCTCATTATTCTCTATTCTGTAAACCCCCATGGCATCAACACCATCTTGTACGTTTAAACAGTAGTTGTCGTTTATCGCATTTTTGTTGGGTTTTATTTTTATTAGAGTAATTGGATTTTCATGGAATATCTTTTATAGTATCTGTATAATTCATTTCCATCTTTTCTAGACCCTGGACGATTTAGGGCTTGGCCAATAGTAAAGACACCTGTCTATTGATGGAGACTGTATTCTGAACGTCTTTTGATTATTTGCTGGTTTGCTGTCTCATTGACTTATCACAATTTTACCAAACCCTTTAATTCAAATGATAAGTTTCAGAGTTGAAATTCGTTCATTCTATGCCTATAGAGTAGATGGCAGACACAGACGGATAGACAAATTAATGAACGATAATTGTTGGTACATAAAATCGATGACTGAATCTAATAACAATTTTAATTTAAAATGGATTTAGCTTTTTTCTAAACAATTTAAATAACGTTATTAATGTTGATATAAATAATTGATTTAAATTATCAAGCATATGAAACTAATATATATCCAAATCAAACTGAGCGAGTAAAAGAAATTTCAAATACAAATAAATACAAAGTAAATCTTTTGTTTGATATGGTCGATGAAACAATATGCATGTAACTCATGAAATGGATATGTGTATGCAGATTTATTTAATTGTTCATGATAGCTTGCATGTACAAATATACGAAACCGTGTTACTTTATGATTGTTTGATGTGACCATGGTAAAATTTAAACATAACAGATACAAAGAGAAAATTTAAGAATTCATAGTAACTTATTGTCGTAATGAAATTTATATTGCCCTTTTGTTGTATCGTCTTTGTTTTCTTTGATAAATTTTATGGATTTTTAAAATTACATACCTTCCTTCGCGAGGAACAATATAAACCCAATGTTTTGTTTTACAATTGCCTTTGTTTATGGTATTGTAAATATATAATAAGACTAACATTTAAACGAATTTTTAAGTGGTTCTTGAAGACTGTTGTTGTTCCTTTTCATTAAGTAATAAAAATAAAAATTGATTTAATTAAAAATTATCCAACTGTCATTCACGGTGGGGAAAAACTTCTTATCGAATGCTTTAATTTCTTTATAAATCAGATCTGTCGTGCTATATTTTACATTCGTTCTTAATCTATTATTTAAATACATTCAACATAGAATAAACTTTTTATAAAAAACAATATTGACATGTTTTTGTTTCTTTGAAGTACAATATTCTCCTGACAGTTAAAATCTTCATGTATAATGGATCCTTTATACAAGACAAACGTTGGTATTACGTGTCTGTTTGTGTTATGAACCAGTTTGCCTAGTAGTTGAATTATTTCTATTGATATAACAAGTTTTCATACGCATGCAGATTGACAAATGAATTAAGTTTAATGTATATGTTCAAGTTATTCTATAATATTAATGATATTACAAAATCCATGTTGAAAAAATGAATCCGTTTACGTAGCAATGAAAAAATGTAAGTGTGATAAAAACCAAACAGTATTATGCATTTTAACCTCCTGTGGAGACGTGTTAACATAATGGACACCGAAAGGGGTCTCAAGAGGGATAGGGACCCGAGTCCCTTTAAAGTCAAATGCATTGTGTCGTCAATTTTTGTGTATCTATGTCTATAATATTAGAAAGTTTGCTTTAAGATGTCTAACAAACTTTTAAATTTTAACGTATTTTTATTAAATGCAATAAATCTTTTTTCAATAGTTATATAATTTTAACTGTTGGTGTTTTTGTATCATAAAAATAGTCATTGCAGATTTTTCCTTCTTGAGAGAGTTGATTTTATGATTTTTTTTGTGTGTTCCATACAGCGACTCTGTCACCTCGAATCTCATATACGCTGCAAACTTAAGTATGTCACAAAGAGCAAATAGATATAGGAAGATGTGGTGTGAGTGCCAATGAGACAACTCTCCATCCAAATAACAATTTATAAAAGTATAAATTTAATAAGATTTCTGTGTTGGTCTCCTACTTCCAGATTAAAACCACATGATAGTTATTATCAGTTAACAGAACAATGATGTGCTTGTCGTATTCATTTATTTATCAAATAACAAACCTGTTTGTCTTAACCTTCGTCTCTAGATCGAATTGATTATTTTTGCGTAGTGATGGCTCAGTTGCAGAATTTTCAAAAAAAATATATTAGAGGAACCAAAGCAAGATTTTTGGCACGCGAATGCAATTCTGTTTCTTTCGTCGCTTTTGTGAGTCCGTCCCAAGCCAAGGAGAAGTGAAGGCTATCAAAATAACCTCATTCTGAGATCTTTTCTTTAAAATCAAGGGTATGAGCAACAGCTTAACCCAAAAAGACATTTTGTGACAAATGGATGTTTATGTGTTAAATATATTTTTGGGCAAAGCTTTAACTCATATATTTTGATATAAAAAAATGCGTGAGATGGCCATTTTAGATGGATCGATGGGCAGACGGATCTCTGAATTCCACTTTTCTACTCTCAAACTTCTCTCCCCCTCTACTCCCAATTCCTTCCCCTACTCTCATTTCCAGCCCCCTTACTCCCAGACGAAAATCTGTCAAAAATTTCCTCAGAATATCCCTATTTTTACTCCCCTCTTCCCCGCCGGGTTCCCTCATCCCTGACTCCCGCTTTCCGTCACCTCGTTCCCTTACCCCTGTCCATCCCTCATTTTAGACTAAATTTCAACACGTTTATGACGTCATAGTGACAATGCAAGTGACTTTTCTGTACTAAAATGTCTAGATTACATTAAGCTTTCATTTATTATTTATGCACGTAAAGTGAACAAAATAAATTAATCAACAGAATATCATGAGTGTATTGCGTGATTATTGATTGCTTATTTCAGTGTGGTTTCGGATTAGATACAAAAATGACTTAGGGGACGACCATTAGATATTCTGGGTCAGGAGGATTTGTTTTGGATGGGTTATTTATCTTTGTGGACAAAACGGACAGATTATTTATTTTCTGCACTGTTGAAGCATGATTTTTCATTTTCATTAAAACAAGGGACTGATTATCTATTTTCACAATTATATTTATAATATTTGAAAACATACAATTTTTAAATTATTTTTTTTATTCTTAAATAAATAACATAGTCAATTAAGTCAATCAGAATTAATCATCATACTCTGGAAGTTAATCTTATGAATTGCAAACTGCATATATTGCATACGTACAAGGTATTAAAGTTGGGCTGTAACAAGCCTCTTTTAAAAGTTGTCTCTGAAGGCCCCAAGAAGCTATAGAAAAAATGGCGCAAAATCGTGCATTATGCGCTTTTCCCAGACCCTTTCTTAATCTGAAACGCAAGTTCTGTTTTAATTTTTTGACAATGTTCTGGTCTCAAAGCAAAATATATAGATTCAGTGTAAGACTTTTAGTTTTAGGGACAACATCAAAAGACCAATATGTAGGACAAAGCAAAAATGTTTCAGTTTGCAAAAACCTTTATACCTGTCAATTATGTTTTTTCAAATTAAGTTAAGAGGGACTGATTATCATTGATATTATAACTATGTCAAGTCAGTTTTTATAACACATTTCAATTACAACTTGATGTAGTTCCTAACTGGGATACAATTTAAAGTAGTTCAAGTTGTAATAGACAAAAGGTCCTTGAATATAATAAAACTCAAGTTTAAAACATAATTACTAAATTACAAATAGAATGCAACACTAAGAGAATAGTCATAAAGAAAGGCAATCAATGAACAAAAGACAAACCCGGGAACAGATAAAACACAAAACGACAAACATTATAGAAAATCAACACTGAAAAATAAAAATAAATGAGAAACATGGATCTCAAAAAACAGGGGCTACGTCAGAGGGTGAACAGAACTTGCTTCTTGCAAGACACTTGCCGTGAAAACAATTTGATATGAAGACAAGCTTTTGTTTTGAAATTTCCCACATGAGGCATTTGCCTCTATGTAGTTATGGCCCTGTAATAAAAGTGAGGTAAATGTTCACGAGACAATATACCTCAAGTGAAATGAAACCCATTTTCAAACATTTCAAATACATTAATATTTATATTATTAAAAGATTTGGGAAGTTTTTCCCGAAAAAAATATGAAAAAAGACGAATTTTGGAAGAATCCGGTGCCATCTCATACTTCAGAATAGCATTTATAAAATGGCTTAAAAGACCTGCCAAGTTATTTTCAATACATTGTAAGTCAAATTGTTTATTTTCAAACTAACACAGAACAAACCATTCATTTTATTATTATCAAGGCTGAGTTATTTATTTTCAAAATCCTCCTGCCCCCCGAATATCAAATGGTCGTCCCTTACAGATTATAGATATAAAACAGTTTACATTCCGCGTATATTTTTGGGTGTTTTAGCATATACTGACAGAGGAGGAACGCTTAGTCGGTTACTTCAGATTGGTGTTCTCATCAACCCGCATAAACAAGTGATTAGTTTCATTGAAATTCGAAGTTTTTCACGTCTGTATTAAACTGCACTACAAAGTATATCAACCATATACTAGTTAAATTAGATAAAGACATTCGACTTTATTAAAGGCAGTTAGAAATCGATTTAGATAATTCTGAAAGTTAAATCAATTTCACGAACATGAAGAACTTTCGCTTCAAAATAAATGATACAATACATAATTAATAAAAATCTCCATACTTTCAATGAGCACTGAAAATAATGATACCATTATAGCTAGGGACAAGTGCAACTTGGTATTGATAACAAAGCATTATATGCATTTTATTGAAAATTAATCGAGACTTTGGATCTTCTAATTTCTAATAATTTGAATTGAATTAAATGCAAACATTAGTCAATGATACATTCGCCATTATATTTTTAGTTATTCATAGCATTGAACAAGATTTAATTAACTAACTATATGCAATTGTGTTCATTCAACTGTCATGGATTGGTTGTCAAGCAAGTTCAATGAAACAATAGAAAAATCAAAGTCATTTTAGAAAGTCCTTAATTCGATTCACTAGTTCCATTAATTCAAAACCTGCAAATTCATTTTTTACTTTATACAACATTCTGTACAATTTATTTTTGTTGAGGAACATTATAAACAAAATTTGCGGATTTTACAAGCTTACCAATGGATAAAGCATATCTACAGAGGCCAACAGCCAGAGCAGCTCAGCTTCGTGCTGCCACGAAGAGTCAAACACCGTCAGGACGTCGAGACGATGAAAGCAACTGCCGATCTGAAACTACGGACGAACTTAATAAATTCAAGTGGGAAAATACATACAAAATGGATCCAGACAATTTACTCTCGGAAAATCTTGTTCAAAGCACTATGCGACAGGCAATTAAAGAACTCATTGCTGGTGAAGACGAAGATTTTCTTGAGACCGAGGGAAGGGGTCATTTATGTGCGAAACTAACAGATGACATCAAGCATCGAATTAAAACGGAATACGCTAATACTAGGTACAGATTTATAATTCATGTAACTATTGTTCAAGATTTTGCCACTTTTTCCATCGGGAGTAGATGTTTATGGAACGATAACACCGACAATCACATGACAGTGTCCATACCATTTGGTGACAGTTATATTGTATCAACGTGTTATGCAGTTTATTTTGAATAAGTGAATTATAAAACCGTTACTGTGTTCTTCTTTGCATATATTCTGAATTCATTTCTGAATTCTTCGTATAATCAGATAAGTTTTTGAATGTTTTTGAATGTAACCTTCTTTTTATTGTATTATGTGTATTGGACTATGACGATACTTTATATGTAACTTAAGTTCTCTTTCCTGTGCATGTCAGTGGGACAACTAGGTTTTACTTTCAGACTTTCAGTTTAGCAGTTGCGGATCCAAAAGGGGTTGGGGGTTGGAACCCCCCCCTTTTTTGACAATCAATGTTTTTGAATGGGAACATATGCCTCGATCCGCCCCTGGTTTAGGATGCGTTCTATCTTTATTTGGAATGGTCGAAAACTAACTACTTATCAATTTTGCATTATTTATGTTACAATTGACGAAAAAAATGCTTTTCATTCAATTTCAACGGAATTTGAGTAAAAATAGTTCGAAATGTAACAACTCTATAAAAGTTCAGGAAAACTGTATCCCCACGGAAAACTTTGCACGAAAAGCTTAGATACTGCCTTGGTCCATATACTACAAAAATGTAATAGAGCTTTTAAAACAAAGCTTTTCGTGTAATTCTTATATGATTTGCATGTCTTGAATTCTTGAATGTGATTGGTTCGTTAGAATTTTTCTCTTGGGTTTGAATTCGATAGACCATGTTGCCGAACCTACTTTTGTTAGCTATGAAAACACTGTATAAAAATAAGGAGATGTGGTATGATTGCTAACGAAACAACTATCAACCAAAGTTCAAATAAAGTGGATGTAAGCAATTACTGTGTCAATTTTACTGTGCTATATTCATGCACAATACATATGAAAGGAAATATGAGGCTCCATAAAAGTTGAAATTGGACTGCTTACTCGCAACCTTTACACAGAAGTCCTTCAGACAAATAATTATTTATTTTGTGAGTTAATAATTCCCAGTATATATTTATAGTGTCAACGAGGGATACATGTATCTTTTCTGAAAAGAATTTCAAAGGCAGTGGTTCATTGTTAAAAGGATTTTGTGTACTTTCTTATTTTTATATACATGTATATCATAACATTATAAGAAATCAACTGTTTATCTATTCTAAGCTTAAATCTTATTGAAAATTATGCTTTTAGGAAATTTAATACAAATAAGCTTACTACTTTAAGGAAGTACAGAACATAACTTAAGACACATTTCTTATTTCAAATCTATTTTCTTATTTAATTTAAAGGTGTTGACTTATTGACAAGCACATAAATCCTTTGTTTCAAAAGCTAGATATAAAATAAATTATGGTAGAGGTATGCAGCTTGAGACAATAGATAGAAATATAAAGGCAGTTGATAAACTCTTAAGTCATATCAGTATTTCAAAGTGATGAATTCATACATGTTTTCATTTAAAATAGGTTATATTTCATCAAACTGTTTTACTAAAGTAATCGAAATGTAATCGAGTAATCGATGATTACATCATGATTTTGCTGTAATCGATTAAATTACGATTACATGTAATCGAAAATGTCTTCGATTACAGATTACTGTCGATTACTGGAAAAATGTAATCAATTACAATCGATTACGATTACAGATTACGATTACCCCATCCCTGTTACACATCAATAACCTTTTTAAAATGTTTGTTTAATACTTTAATATTTACAGCAAGTGTTCAATTTATACAAATGCTGGTCTTTTATTGACTTAAGACCAACTATTTGAATCCGTCATATGTTACCAATTTGTTAGAAAACAAATCACGATTTTATAATTATTAGCTCTGTCCACCTAATGTAAAAATCAACACTATTTTTAGCTCACCTGTATCAAAGGGTCAAGTGAGATTTTCCCATCACTTGGCATCTGTCGTCTGTCATCGTCCGTCTGTCGACAAAAATCTTCTCTTCTGAAACTACTTGGCCAATTTAACCATACTTGGGTAGACTCATCATTGGGGTATGGCCGACAAGGCTAAAAATAGAACATGGGGGTAAATGCAAGTTTTGTCTACTATCTTGAAAACTATTATAGATAGAGAGAAAATATCAAAAATGATCACTAATAAGAGATCTACTAATAAGTCAACATGGCCGAAATCGTCAGTTGTATCTTTTGCGTTTTACTTAAAATCTTGAAAAACTATAATAGATAGATAGAATCTTTTTAAAAATAGTTAATATTTTTCAAGATTTACAAATAAGTGGAAATTTATAAGAGTTTACATCTTTTACATGAAAATACCAAACAAATGCACTTTCACGTTTTGAAAAAAAATGTGAAGGTCACATGCTTTCATTTCGTATAAATCGAAAAAAATAACACAAACACACAGCATTAAATTCTATATTTAGTATTATAATATATTAAAGAAAGGATTTATCTTAATGTTTTAACCCTTATATTAATTTGGTATTGATGACAGATTTTATTTAAGTCTGTTATTCTGTCAGGTCTATTCACAACTTTTCTGGACTCGAGGTAATTTAGAGCTTGATTTAAAGTGCAGCCACTGGTTCATTGTTGTATTTCATCCTTTGTATTTTTTTTCTTTTAGTTCGGTGTTGCCAGGTTGCTATCGGATATCCTATTGACATAAAGCCTATTTTTTTTTATTCTTAGAGTTTTTATAGCAAGATCAAGTCGGACAGTAGGTGAAAACTGTTTAGTATTCAATAGTATTAAAACTTGATGTAAATACTAATTCTATATTTTCCATGACATGTGGGTAACCACCACAGAAAGAGACGAATTCGTATTGCCAAGATATTTCAAAATTAGTTTCGCTATTGCATACTTTTCTATCTTACACCAATGGCTTCACAGCTATTTTTCTAGATTGGAAACGGATGGAGTGTTAACATTTGACCGCCGGTATGAAAACTGGTGGGTCAAGAAAAATGGAACGGTAAATCTTCGTGCGATTAAGAATAAAGGTGTATATATATATATATATATATATATATATATATATATATTTCATGTTAAAAAAGGGCTGAACAAAATATTCCCTTAAAGGAGTAGGCTCGGTAAGACCCCTTTTTGGCCCCCAAAATATAGCATTTTTACCAATGTGTTAAAATGTAAACTTTTAGCTATTTATTGGAAAGAAGAATACTTCTGTTCCATAAATATGGGCTGTTTTTGACAATACAATGCACATGCATCAGGTAATAGCATCATAAATTCATGCAATATTACTGAAATCTTCACAATTTTAGCATTTGTGCTAATTTTAAGACGGGTTTTGTCCAAAATGGAAGTGGCCGCATTTGTGTTCAGTCTTAATATTTAAATATACGTTGTATTTGATAATACATAACATATATAAAGGTTGAGACTGAACACGAATGCGGCCACTTACATTTTAGACAAAAACCATCTGAAAAGTGACGTTTTATGGCATATTTGATAGATTTTTCATAATTAAGCTTGAATTTGAGCGTCTTTAATGACCAAATCAGTCCAAATCTTTTACATAAACTAATTGAATAGACTGAGGTAGACACTTGAGTGTTTATTAAAAATGTCAAAAATCTTTCATTAGATGTACTTCGAATAATAGGCCAAAACTAGCCCTTACCGGACCTTCTCCTTTGACAGCTGTAGGAAATTTTCTGCATTTCATTGCAAAATTTTTTTTCTGAGTCATAAACATATCTTTGGTGTTCAAAGCATCACTCTTTTTTTATTTGGTGTGCCAATAAATTTTTGGAAAACTTCAGGTGAACTGGTTACTAAAGCTTGTCAACAGGAGGAAAAAGGATGAAAAGTTGCTTGGTTTACTTCCGGTGATGGTTATTTTCTTATATGCAATGAAAGGTTGTGTGACATTTTTACAATAGTACTGGACAAGATAAAAGTTTATTCATGCCAAGTATTTCTTTATTTGAAACAACAATAAATTCTGCACATTTTTTTAATGCCAATTTAACAACGACTAATAGGGGAAAGCAATGGTGGTATTACCCCTAAACAAGTCAATAATGGACTATTGGAACTCACAGGCATCTGTTGCTAAACAAAAATTCCATATATACCTTTACTTGGTATTAAGGTAGATATGGGGGAAAAATTCAGCGACAAGTGCCTGTGGTGGAACTCGTTGTATTGCTCATGACAATTACAGATCCAATGGCAAGACGCATTCAATAAACAAGACAGGGTAATTATTTCAGCTAAATCAAATATAATAGAAAATGAAAGGATATGGAGTAAATGTACATGGGACAAAATCGCACACAATACATAGAAAACATAGAAAATTATCAATGAACAGGGCTTTTATTCCTGTTCTTCATCTTGACAGTTGATGTAGGGTCTTCAACAATGAACAAATCATTCATACCCACAACAAGGTCAAGACGGCCCCTAGCGTCGACTAAGCGGTACTATTGATAAAATAAAGTAATTTTGAAAGACATCGATCGCCGCTAAAATATGCCTTGAAGTTACACATGTCGGGAGCGGTCAATGAATTACATAATTTATAATTACGGGCGAGGTTTTTGAACATATATTTGTCATACATTGCCCAACAAAAGACCAATAATTTCGAAACAACAAATGATAGACAATACATATAACACTAAAAACAAATGATAGACAGCACGGGCACATCGAAATAATGTAAAATTCGTGGTCATTTGTGACAAAGATATTGCAAAATGGTCAATCGAATCATGATGGCGTCCGTAAAAGTTTCGAAGACGTTTTTTCAACTCTACAATTAAGATTCCTTGCTTCAATAGCTTCCTTATAAGAAAAATCATTCATCAAGGAAACCATGCATGTATTGGAATTTTGTAACAACTGAGATATATTTACGCCATTGATGTGCATATGAAGCACTTTGATTTCAGTTTAGATCAAGAAGAAGGTCTTTAGAGCCTAAATTGCTTAAAAAGAGTAGTGTCAATAGTTGCGAGAATGCTTATTTATACTCTGCTTCAGTATAGCAGAGGGCTAAGATAGTACTGTTTATTACATTTGTTAACAAAATAGAGGCTCTAAAGATCCTGTGTCGCTCACCTTGATCTATGTGCATATTCAACAAAGGACACAAAAAGGTAAAAAAAAAAAATCCACATTAAAGGGCAATAACTTCAATAAGAAATTGTCGGACGATTTCCTCCGTATAGTCTTAATTGTAGATCTTGTCTTACTGATCATTTTTGCTTAATATGTAAGTTTATATCTATCTTTTATAATTTTTAAGATATAAGGCAAAAACGCAAAAATTGGTAAAATCGTCATCAAGGGCAATAACTCATATAAGGGATCGACTGACGATTTCGACCAACGTTGGACTTATTTGAAGATCATGTCTTGCTGATCATTTTTGCCTAATTAAGTTTCTATTTATCTAATATAATTTTTTAGGATATAAGGCAAAACCGCAAAAAATTGGTAAAATTTGTCATTTAAGGGCAATAACTCTAATATGGGATCGACTTACGATTTCGACCATGCAGACTAATTTGTAGAACTTGTCTTGTTGATCATTTTTGCATTTTAAAGTTTCTCTCTATCTATTATACTTTTCAAGATAAGCAAAAATGAAAAAATTGTAAAATTTGTCATTTAAGGGCAATAACTCCTATGTATATAATAATAAGAAGTCGTCTGACAGTTTTGACGTATATAGACAATTGGTAGACCTCAACATTCTGAACATTTTTGCCCTGTCAGATTTTCTCTATTTATAACAGTTTTCAAAATAATAGGCAAAACTTGCATTTTACCCTATGTTCTATTTTTAGCCATGTCGGCCATCTTGGTTGGTAAGCGGGGTCATCGGACACACTTTTTAAACAAGATACCCCAATGATGACTGTGGCCAAGTTTGGTTAAATTTGGGCCAGTGTTTCAGAGGAGAAGATTTTTGTAAAAGTTAACAGACACCTTTGGGCCAGGTGATCTAAAAAGGGCGTGCTTTATACTTCGATGAGACAGAAACCCAACGTCATAAAAACACCCCAAAATATCTAGTACATAGGAATTATTAATATTTTATTTATTTTATAGGAAAGAAATACATGAAATTCATTGGACATCTGTTAAAAATATCTAGATGAAACTTGAGATCCAAAAGTATTTCATAGTGGTCTATCAAAGATTGTAGACAAATAGTTTGGCGTTCTGTCTCATCGAAGTTTTTCGAAGTCTTTTATAAAGTTTTTTCAGCGAAGTAGATTCAGATGTATATTGAATGCATAATTAAAGAACCTTTGTGAGCACACTCACATATCCCACGCTTTCACATTGTCTTTGGGCAAAGAAAATCTCACCAAATTCCTAAGTTCAAAGACCAATAACTCCTAAAAAAAGTCAACTGATAAAAAATTCTTGTGGATATACAAAGTTTTATGAGATTTTGTTGAGCGGTTTTAGAGGATTTGCGATGGTAAATTACTGCAGCAGTATAGGCCAAAATTCTAAGTTCAAAGGGCATAACTCCTAGAAAATAATTGAATCATAATTTCCTGTCTATATGCACATTTACATAGTATTCCCAATAACTACAAAGTTTCAATAAAGTCTGTTGTGTGGTTTCAGATGAGTTGCGATGACAAACTGTTGCAGCAGTATAGGCCAAAATTTTAAGGGCATAACTCCTATAAAGAAAAATGACTTATAGTTTCCTCTCGATATGCGCATCTACATAGTATGTCCTAACGATCTATAAAGTTTCATGACATTCTGTTATGTGGTTTCAGGGGAGTTGCGATGACAAGAAAATCTCTGACGGACGGGTCAAAAAATTATACCATACGCAACCAAGTTGCGTTGGGTATAAAAACAACATCGCGTAAACAGTGCTTTCGAAATGTGACTTGGTCCATTGTGTCTAGTTGTACATGTATCTTAAAACACATACGACGACCTTATTGAACTTTATTTAAGGCAAAACATTTTATTCATAGATAGTGCAGGTTGGTTTTTTTTTCGCAAATATGTTATATAATCGGATTAACTAAATAGATACTAAATTACCAAATGGTTTGTGACATGTAATGCGTTGTACAATCGGCATGTTATTTAAATAATAAACCCTTCACGTAAAATGTGTCATTCTTCTTGTCAAATATTAAAACATGCTTCATCAGAAATTCGTAAGATTAAAAGAATTAAGACATTACCATGTTACCAGGCAAACAGAATATTTATGATAAGACATGCATTATTTACCACAGGCTCTTAGAAATGCCCCTCCCCTTGTTTTACTGTAATTATTATTTTTAGCGTTTTATTTTTTTAGCAAATATTTTTTTTTAATATTTTAACTTTTTACTTATTTAATGAGTTCTTGCTCTTATCCATGCGATATTAACATTACAGTACTTTATATAATATGATGACCCTCTATTCATATATAGGGTCATCTAACTTGATAAAGTACTGTTATTGTAATAGCGTATGGATAAGAGGAAGACATAAAATTAAGAAGATGGGGTATGATTGCCAATGAGACAACTATCCACAAGAGACCAAAACACATTAAGTAAATGAAAAGGTTAAAACATTTACAAAAAATATTGCCTAACAAAAAATAAATCACAGTAAAATAATATATAGAGAAAAAAGGGTTCATCCCCAAACGTCTGTGTAATTTACCGCTACAAAAGAAAACAGGCTTTCTTTACTTTCAAGGTCTGCTGTCGAACTCGATATTTGATTGTTGTCTTTTTAGTAATGGAACACAAACTAAATTCATCGGTTGACTAATCATTGTTCTATCTTTTCAATCATTAAACTTTCACACCGAAAACAAAAAAATTAATTGCCTGTTAAGCCTTAATTACTAGGTGCATTCAACCCAAGTACAGAATGCCTGTATATCTTAACAAGACAAAATGGAAACGCGTCTTCCAAGGCTAAGTAGATTTTCTAATTTAGTGAGAAATGTTATCAAGTCTCCTCACATCTTTAAACGTGACGATGACAGCAGTCGGACTGAAACAAGTGAGGAACCTAAAATTCGTTATGAGAATACATACAGAATGGCACCAGATGAATCTATTGCAATCAAAATTGTTAACAGCATCATGAAAAATACTATACTGGAGATGGTTTCCGGAGAGGAAGAGGATTTCTTGGATACAGAGGGGCGTGGTTTTCTCTGCACGAGACTGAGTGATGACATCAGACAACGAATCAAAGCGGAGTACTTTAACAGCCGTTTTAGAATAATTGTACACGTGACAATTGTTCAAGAAAACGCTACAATTTCTGTTGGAAGTAGATGTCTTTGGAATGACTCTACAGATACACACACTTCTGTGACTGTACCATTCGGGGATAGTGTAATCATAGCTACTTGTTATATGTTATACTATGAATAACAACGACAATATCATACTGTTATACTGTGAATAAGAAAGACAATAGCATAATGTTATCCGCCAGTTCGAAGACTATAGTTCATCTAATATGTTGCATGCACGGCATACAATGCTATTATGTTTACATCATTCGTGAATCAATGCAAATATACTACTACTTAATGAATTAACTGTATATTAAGTAAGTAAATATTTTTCTGTGTAGAGTTTCTTTTGTTATTATTGTCCATTCAGTAGCACAAATACTGCAACACAAAAATACTGCAACACAAAATTAAACAGAACAACAAATATCGATAGTTGTATTGGTCGGAACTGAATACCTCTACCAAAGCGTCGGTCTGTGACTGAAAAAATAGGAAGGTACCATGGAGACATTCAAAACTCGTATGTCGAGTAAAGCTGACAACGTCATGGCAAAAAAAAAGAAAGACGACGATTTGATTTTGAGTTTTGGTGTTTTAACGCCACTTTTAAGCACCGCTTTTGGGCTATTTCGTGGCGGCCAGTTTTTATTGGTGGAGGAAGCCGGAATGCCCGGAGAAAACCACCGACCTTCGATAGGAAAACTGACAATCCTAGTCAATTAAGATTGGAGTCGAGTGCACCCGCACGAGCGGGGTTCGAACTCACAACCCCAGTGTTGAAAGGCTAGTGATTACAGTAGTAACTACTTAGACCACTCGGCCACCGAGGCCCCAGAAAGACGAACAAGTTCACAAAACACTATATAGAAAACTAAAGACTGGGCAATTAATATGGTATCTATATCCGTATAGTGAATATAGGATTGTTTTCATAAATACAGCAGAGGATAATGTACCATATGTTAAAGCTCGGTGGAAGCAGTAATATTTTGATAAAACTAGACTCGAAACAAGGAAATCCAGTAACCAAGCCTCTGTGTGTCATTTGGTTTACACAATATTTTAGCAAATGAATAAATCATATTATATAAGAAAATACATAATTAACAAATAGGATCCAGAAACAAGCAACATTAATTGATGATTCTAATCTGTTTCCAATAGAGTGGGTGATGTCGCTCCGAGTAATTTTTGGAACGGTCAACGGGAAATAACTCAAAAGAAATTCCAGATAGTCGTAAACCCGTTGAAATTCGAATCCGGTTCGCGGATCAACAACTTTTGATCGTTTGTCAGAGCATAGTCGCACACAGTTCATTAGTAATTTAGAACAAGTTATTCTTCTTCTATATAAGTGTTTTTGTGTTGAAGTCTCGTTCAGTTCACCACATATCATATCCCTGTTATTCACATATATATGTGAAAGAGTATGTAGTTGTTCAACGTACTATGGTGCACATTGATCAACTTAAAAATTGATATCAGCATGGATTCATAGCAAAGGACAAAGATATCAAGGGAGCAACCAAAAACCATAGAGTCGAAGATAGACAAACACAACCATAGAAAAATAAAATAAAATGAACAGACAGCCAAATGTCCACAAAACACAACACAGGTGCTCCGGAGGGGTAAGCAACTCCTGCTCCACGAGGGGCACCTGTAGCGTTTACATTACCGGTTAAAAACCGGTGTTCGTCTATTCGCTTTTCGAGATGTATAAACGACGTAAAGAGGACAGGAAAGTATAGGGGTAGGGTTGAGATCTCACAAAACATGTTTAACTCCGCCGCATTTTTGCGCCTATCTCAAGTCAGGAGCCTCTGGCCTTTGTGAGTCTTGTATGTTTTTTTAATTTTAGTTCATTTATATGTTTTGGAGTTTAGTGTGACGTCCATTTTCACTGAACTAGTACACAATTTTATTTAGGGGCCAGCTGAGAACCACCTCCGGGTGCGGGATTTTCAATAACAGTACTTTATCAACACGGAGCCTTGGCTCACACCGAACAAGAAGCTATAAAGGACCCCAAAATTACTAGTGTAAAACCATTCAAACGGGAAAACCAACGGTCTAGTCTATATAAAAAACGAGAAACGAGAAACACGTATAAATTACATAAACAAACGACAACTACTGTACATCAGATTCCTGACTTAGGACAGGTGCAAACAATTGCAGCGGGATTAAACGTTTTAATGGTACCAAACCTTCTCCCTTTTTCTGAAACAATAGAATAACATCACAACATAGAAAAACACACGATAAAATATCAATTGGAAGGCTTAACTCAATCAAAAAACGTAAATTAACACACTATGAACGATGAACGAATAAATTCGATCTGTGATACCTGAAAGTAAATACATAGTTAATAAAATATTAGGGACAAACATTCAAGGCCAAAAAGCAAACAAACAAGTCCAAACAAAGCCATGGCAAGACACCACCGCGAAATATATAACCCTTAGAAAATAATCACTTTTGAAAAAACCGGTTTTCATAATATATAGAGGTAAATGAAAAATAACTTTGTCGTTTTAGGTATACTACTTCTGTCTATATAAAATCTTCCAATAATTAGGAATACCAAGAAAGGTATGTCATATAAATACCTAATTTAACACTAGATATATAAGGGGTGAATATCAACAACAAAACTTCCCTGTACATATTTAAGGAGAATAATCTTGATGTTCATACAAATGTGGTATGAAGAAGTGAAAATTAGTAGATATTCCAAATAATCAAAGCTGGTATACAGACAAGATCCATATTAATATATAATAACAAAAAAGTATTACAAATAGTATCAACAGGTCGAATTAATATATATATATGATCATCTGCAACACAGATATTTCAAAATGGTTACCAAATCATGATGGCGTCTGTAAAACTTTCCTTATTTTCAATTACCACAAAGAACCATTAGTTAAGAAGCTTACCTTGAAAGCAACAAACTCCTACCGAGAAAAAAGAAAACAAAAGCTCTTGCATATCGTATCAAAAGCGATTTATAATTACTCCATTAGCAGATGCTGTTTGAATGTTGCTTCATATAGAAATGGAAAGATCAAAATAGGAAAATTGAAATAGTCTCTTATATCGTAAAAGCAGTTCCCTCACGAGGAGATAGTCGTTATTTATATATACTCTATATACAAAGATAAGTACCTACAACTGATTCACGCCGACTTTATAGTAGATAGTTTCACATTGACTCGGAGATCGGGTTTTGATTGCTGATAAAATAGATGTTTATTGTGTTTGAATAGAGGTTTCGTGGAGCACATGGCAGACATATACATATAGCAATATAACATTGTTTGTAATGACACGTTTGTGATTTTTTTCCTTAACAGCCACAGCTCCAAACTAAGTCAACATAGGTCTACCGACTTTATAAATTATATAACATCATAAAGATATAAACAGTAGGAAAGAGTTACTTTATATTTGATTACACTTGATTCACTTTATAATACTTGAACCGTTCAGTATAAAAAGGGAAGTAAAATCGTGTCAAGTGTGTAATATCAGTTTTACTGATCAATAATCACTTTTAAAGGGTAATATCCTGATATGAAATTGGTAATAATCATAAATCCATAGACTCATTTCTGAAGTTTGCTATAGTAGCACAAAGCTGTCGTCTCTACCAGGTTATTATAAATAAGAAGATGTGCGATTTATTAGATTTGAGGTCAATTATTGAATACCTTTCACACGCAAGTAAAAAAACTCCCTTTTTTAAAAATTCGTAAGGGTTCCGCGGAACCCAGTGTCTCGCCTACTTTTGCTGTAAGTCGCAGGCTCAACAAAAATGGGGAAAAAATATTAAAACTTTCCTCTAGATACTATCTTTTGATTGTAAGAAGTTCTGTTCAAGTTTGGTAAAAATCCAAGAAGGTTTATGAATCTAATAAATGTTTTAAAAAACTTTAACTGCAGACTGTATGTAATGTTAACTGGAATAAAACTAAGTCCATTTATAAGTAACTGGCAGAAAAACAAGCTTCTGTCCAAGTTTGGTACAAATCTAAGTCTATATATGAACTGGCAGAGTAAAATACGGATAAACAGATTTTTTTTTTACAAAATTTACTTCTGATTTTTTGATCACAAACAAGCTTCTGTCCAAGTGTGGTACAAATCCAGGATAGTTTAAGAAAGTTATTAAAATTTGAAAACAGAAAATTTTCTTCTGGATACTATCTTATGATTATAAACAAGCTTCTGTCCAAGTTTGGTACAAATCTAGGATAGTTTAAGAAAGTTATTAAAGTTTGAAAAACTTTAACCACAGAGCGAATGTAATATTTACTGGCAGAAAAACAAAGTCCATTTATGAGTAAAATACGGTTAAACAGAATTTTTTTTTTTTTACAAAATTTACTTCTGGATACTATCATATGATCACAAACAAGCTTCTGTCCAAGTTTGGTTGAAATGCAGGATAGTTTAAGAAAGTTATTAAAATTTGAAAAACTTTAACCACAGAGTGAATATTTGTGGACGCCGCCGCCGACGACGACGCCGACGGAATATAGGATCGCTATGTCTCGCTTTTGCGACAAAAGTCGCAGGCTCGACAAAAAGCCAGTAAACAAATAATGATCGTGACATTTATTTTACTTCAGGCAAAAAGAGGAGGAAAATTGTTTGGAGAGGGGACGCTTATAAAAATGAGACAAAAGTTGTTTTTTTTATGTGTCTATCCCAACATTTGAAATGAGGGACATTCACAACCAAAACCAACAATATTAAAGAAGTAACTTTTATATGGTCTTTTTGTAACAAATGAATTCATTCTGTTTTTTTTACAACCAAACAAAAACACAAAAAACATGCAAAATTCCTAATTTTGTTTCAAAATGACTTTGGCGGTAAAATTTAGCGCTGAAAATCATTTTTTTTTTTTCAAGAAGCGTGCAACATTTCCAATTCAAAATCAAAACGATTTCGGTGGCAAAATTAAGCATTGAAAAGCATCTATTCTTTATGAAATAAATTACCGGGGAAATTGACCTACCTCTTGATCACAAGTTTTAAGATATGTATCTTTGGACTAGTTTTAGAGGAACAAAGATTTCATGACAATTTTAATTTTAGATCCTTTTCTGTCGAATTTAACTGCATCTATCTAAAAGATCATCTTTAATTTTTTCATTTCAGTTAAATGTTTTCATATGAACTACTTTTTAGATATTCCTTTAGTCCAGCAAATCCAAGTTGTATCCAAAATCGTACAACGATCTGTTATATCGTGCCCATTAGCTCATGGTTCCTTGACCACAGAGCGTTTATAGTAATTAAAGACATATCGTTTTATTGCATTGATCCGTTATCATTGATTCTGTGGAGTCCGGGGCGATTCTAGGATATTTGAAAGAGGGGGCATAGAATCAAATCTTTCGCCGAGCGAAGAGAAGCGAAAAAATTTGTTGACCTTTTTTTTGCTAAAAAATATAAAATAATTGTGAAATGCATAAATTGCCTTATTCAATACACAATACAATATTAGCAGATAACGATAGTGTTTTTTTTTTCCAAGGGGGGTGGGGGCGTACGCCCATTACGCCCTCACCTGGACCTGCCCCTGGGAGTAGTATGTCGAAGGTTTTGTTTTAACAGTGAATGATGAAGACAAGTGGCATGTGGCGGAAATAGGCTTACTGAAGGTTTGCATCATATTGATAATTTCAATAAAATTGTACCTGACTTTTTTAGTTCGCTGATGTGCGATTGTTTGGTGTATATTTTGAGAGTTTTTCTTTGCTGTTCTCAAATGAAATGCTTCTTTCAGGGTAAATCGTGCATCATGTTCTTACCTTCTTTTACGTTTTATAAATATATGTTGAGGCGGGTTGAGGCGGGTTGAGGCGACGAAAAAAAAAGTGGAATATTGCATATTTCGCCAGTTTTAGCTGTTTAAAGCGATATTCGTCGATCAAAGCGGAATAACTCGTATGTATTTTGGTAAACACTACTTTGTACTGGAATGGAAATACGTATATTATTAGGTCTTTCCACTTTTCCGTGGAAAGACCTATTGCTTTTGTTCTGATTATTATTATTATTATTATTTTTTTTTTTTTTCTTCCGCCTAATTTTTTCTTGCGTAGTATTGATGTTACAAAAGATGTCGCTTAGATATTTGGAATATGATATCGTATAGTTTATACGCTAAAACTGACAACTGCGTAACCAAATACTTTACGTTGTAAGAGTTATCTCCCAAACACTGTTTTTCTTGTGGCCACTACTCCTTCGCAACCGTAAAAGATTACGACAAATTTATTTTACCAAATTGCTCGTTACATCTTCAGGATTAGGATTTTAATTTTGACCGAAGCCGTAATGAGATTCCATATGAGAGTTATTTCCTTATGCATTTGATATAAGTGATATGCATGTGAAACTGGTAAACCATAAGTGATAGAGACCTAGGGTCTTTTGATTTGAGGTCCTTGGTCCAAAAAAATAAAATTAGGTCAAGGTCAAAGGTCAAGGTCATATTATAAATTTTGATTTTGGCTTGTTTTCACTTCTTTCAAAACCGTATAAGATATTGACAACATATTTTATTAAATTGTTAGTTGCGACATGTCGTAACACATACATTTTGGTTTAAAGGAACGCTAACATTAAATTAGAGTTTTCTCCCTCTTGTATTTGAAAATACTCTTATGGTGATATAACTCATTAACCATATATAATTAAGACCTAGGGTCTTTTGATTTGAGGTCCTTGGTTTATGACCTTGAAATTGAGCTCAAGGTCATATGTTATTTTGACGTTCTAGATTATGACCTTTGCTGTTACCTCATATGTATATATGATAAAGCCATGGGACTCTTTTATTAGGTTGCAAGCCACTTGACCTTAGAAAGCCAACCGGAAGTGACCTTATGTAAACCGGAAGTAGCTATTTTTGTATTTATTTAATATAAAAGTATATAGAACCATATATTTTGGAATCAGTGTCAAGTAAACATTCAAATAATACCGAAGTAAATTTTTCAAACCGGAAGTAACAAATTATCTCCCTAATTTAATTTTTTGTATATAAACCTCATATTTTGGAATCAGCGTACAAAAGCTATCATTTGACGCTGAAATGACATGTTAAAACGCATTTTATTATTTTCATATCAAAATAGATCTTTACGAGTGGAAGACCTTCAATTGTTCTCTGAACAATTGGTTTTAATTCTGTATTGTTTTTGTTTTATCCGCTCTTCTAATTGTCGAAATGTGCCTCTGGTGCATTAAAATTGTTACCTCTGAAGGCAACTATTCCATATTTATGCATTAGAGTACAAGGTACACAAATGTTGTCTTTAAAGAAAAAACAGGTATTTTGGCTAAATTGTTAATAAAAAATCGACTTTCACAGGAGACTTCACTGCAGCTTAAACAGTGAAAAATAAATGTAACAGGATATCTAGCTCTGAAGAAAAAAGAATAAATATTTATTTGCTGTTACAAAAAAAAAACTATTTCGACCGCCATGATCTATTTTCTGTACATGTCTTATTTATGAGTACCTTTCAAAATATGACATAAATCTACTTTTATATTCAGTCCATGACGCAAAGGATTCCCCAAGTATTTAAAATTGCACTGTAACTATATATAAGACTTTAATGAGCCCTCGGCCTTTGGTTACTATATGTACAATATTTGTGAGGGTATTTGTACTATTGAATACTACAACCGTTACTATATGTACAATATTTGTGAGGGTATTTGTACTATTGAATACTACAACCGTTACTATATGTACAATATTTGTGAGGGTATTTGTACTATAACTATATATAAGACTTTAATGAGCCATCGGCCTTTGGTTACTATATGTACAATATTTGTGAGGGTATTTGTACTATTGAATACTACAACCTTTACGGCATTTTACAGTTTTTTCCTTAGAGTCTTTCTTAATTAATTGCTCAATTCCATCAACACATGTGTTACTTGAGTCAATGTTCTGACACTGATGGTTTCGTTCAAGGTGCACATTTGTGTTTGCTGAATTTACTGTAGCGGTGATTGGGATTACACGTGCTACTTGTAGTTTTGATTCATCTGAACTCCATTGAGAATCGCAACTTTCATCAGTTAATTCAACAGGGAAACGGCTTGTAGAAAGGTTTGGCATCGAACCTACAATTAAATTATGTTTTTAAGCACGTACATAAAAGATTAACGTTATCAATATTTCTTCACATTTATACTTATAATTTATCTTATTAAAAATATTCCCAGTTTAAGAGATGATTCAAAGGGGGCAGAGGGCGTACGCCTCCCTTTGATTGGAACATATATCATTTTTTAGCATAAAATCGTCAAAACAAATTTAACCTCGCTACGCTTGGGTTTTTTTCTTCCATTTAATGGAATTTCGCCCCCCTTTTGAAAAATCCTGGATCCATCCCTAATGGTAAGAGCACATTTGAACACCGTAGTATATCTGAGGTCGTAAAGAGATTGTGCCTATGTCATGTATCAATAAACACTCACGTGATATGTCGTCTGCTATAAATGCCTGATTTGTATAGATGAGGGCATTACAGAGGGCCTTTATTCCATAGTGTTTTGTTGTGAGAACATTAATTAAACGCAAAAGTCTTTCCTCCTCATTTCTAGGTTCTCTGATGAACATCTCAGTCACGTGTGTTAAAACGTGCTGCGATATAAGGTATGGTATCAAAGCAGTTACTTGGTAAATATTTTTTAAGATGAAAGGAATCTTCTCATGGAGTATTCTGACTTCTGTCTTTGACATTGGCTTTCCTAAAAGACAGTAAGCAGGCGTGTGGAATATTTAATTTCTGTAAAAGTTGTGAAGCTTTTTATCATTAAACGTGTTTAAAATTGTTATATGCCATGCCCAAAGTTATTTTTCCATAAGCAAATGTAAACTCAACCATTTTTACATTCCTTTTCTTCTGGCGTTCCTTCGTTTACACAGCCCTCTCCCCTCCCCCGTACAACCAAATCTTATAACATAGGTTTCCTTTCACTTTCAGAAATTTATCTTTTTTTTCTTTTCAATGATTAGAAGAGGAATACGCTGTAAATGGAATCAGACAGCCACATACACACAAACAAAATGCATGTCTTACAAAAGAGATGTAACGAAACGATTATTAAAATTGAGAATGGAAATGGGGAATATGTCAAAGAGACAACAACCCGACCAAAGAGCAGACAACAGCCGAAGGCCACCAATGGGTCTTCAATGCAGCGAGAAAATCCCGCACCCGGAGGTGGTCCTCAGCTGCATGGCCCCTAACTAAAATGGTGTGCTAGTTCAGTGTAAATGGACGTCACACTAAACTCCAAAACATATAAATGAACTTAAATTAAAAAACATACTAGACTAACAAAGGCCAGAGACTCCTGACTTGGGACAGGCGCTAAAATGCGGCGGGGTTAAACATGTTTTGTGAGATCTCAACCCTCCCCCTATACCTCTAGCCAATGTAGAATAAAGAAACACATAGCAATACGCACAGTAAAACTCAGTTTAAAAGAAGTCCGAGTCCGATGTCAGAATAGGTAACAAAAGAAACTAAGCAAAATGACAATGATACATAAATGAACAAAGGACTACTAGCAGTTACTGACATGCCAGCTCCAGACCTCAGTTAAACTGATTGAAAGATTATGTCTTCATCATATGAAAATCAAGTACAATCCCTCCCGTTAGGAGTTTAGTATCATACCATCATAAAATTTATGAGAAGAACATAACCCGTATCATGCCAACAACTGGTTTTAGAATAAATGTGTTTATTTTCGATGCAAAGACCCTATGAGTGAATCAATATTAATACCAAAATATGCAATCCTTAATGACTTGACAACAGTATCGTAACTATATCCTTTCCGAATAAGTCTGTTTAAAGGTTTGGTTAGCTTTTGAGGTGAATGCCGACATTTTTGTGCTTTGTAAAGAATATTACCATAAAATATTGGATGTGAAATACCTGAACGTATAAGATGTCTGCATGTTGATTTATATTTACGAATGATGTCCTTGTACCTATGATAAAATTTAGTAAATGTTTTGACTAGTTTGTGATATCGAAAACCCTGGTGTAGTACAGAGATTTCTTTCGTTGAAATCAAATACGTTGTTACATACACAAGCGAATCGAACAAGTTGAGATATATAAACACCATAAGATGGCGACAAGGGAACGTCACCATCTAAAAATGGATAATTAACAATAGGAAATGAAAAATCATCTCTTTTATCATAATTTTGGTATTAAGCTTCCCGTTAAAGATAAAGATATCAAGATCCAGGAAAGTTACTTCGTTTTCGATACTTTTTTTTCGGGGGGGGGGCGTAGGATTTTGGTTGTGTTTTATGTGTGTCTTTCTTTTTTAAAGCGTCATTTTGTCTTTGGTTTTTGGTTACCTGGTTGTCTTCGAATATAAAGAAGATGTTGATCTCAAACTCAATTAATAAGCATATATCTTTTCATATTTGATGCTTTCAGCTGTATTACCAGTCTTTTTCTCTTACTTTTTTTAATTTTAAATTTTGGGGATAACCATATTTTTTAGTTTCTTTTAGTTGATTGATTGATTGTCATTGACTGAATTGTATACTAGTATTGTTGTTTTTTTTCTGCAAGTATATGTATAGTCTTTCTTCCGTTCTTGTTCCCTTACTTCTTACAGATAACGTACCTCCGATATCAACACCAATTTCTTCTAATGCGTTCAGTAACGTTACAAAGCTTTCGTCTGAGCTTTCATTTGACTGCCAAAACTTGATCGTCTGCCAGAACATTTCAACATAACCATATTCCCTACATTCTTCAACCTTCTCGATCTGATGGTTTGATAAATGTAGTAATCGTCCCAGTCGACAAATATTTGGACCTGGGTGACAAATTTATTCAGGTCAAATGTATTATAAGACATATAGTTTTAAGAAAAATCAATGGATTTGAAATTGGAGATTTGATGATTTATAGACAAATAAGAACGTTTTTCGCCAATTTTATGTTCTTTCTATACAAATATTCACCTATTTTTAAAGATTTCAATCAGTCATCTTTCAGAAAATAAAAGAGATAAATGCAGCATTTTTTCGAGTTTTAGTTGTAGTTAAACGAGCTTAAGTTGTATGCAAAATTTTACCAAAATCTGTGATCTAGCCCATTTAGTGTTCCTTGACCTTAACATGTTAATACCGTCACGACGACATCTCAAATAAAACTTCTAAACTGAAGTGACCAGACTTTTTTTTAATTTCAATTGATTTTTCAATAAAATGAACACACTTTTGAAAAAGCATTGAGGAGTCTCCTATTCATTCAATTGCAGGGGTCTTATCATACCTCCTCTATGTTACTCGACTATATTTAGGGGCGACCATTTGACATTCTTGACGGGTTAAGAGGATTTTTCCGGATTTTTAATTTAGTTTCACTTTTTTTTGCTTTTTTGTTGCATATTATGTATTTTCATCCTGTCTTGTGCAAAGTTATCTATTTCAGTTCTTACCAGGCCATATTCATTCATTTTCAAAATCCTCCTGCCCCCTCCCCACACTGAAAATCAAATGGTCCCCTCAGGCTTTAAACGGTTTACAAATTTGTATACGTACCAATCATTTCCTCATATTTTTGACAAAAGGATTTCAGTTCAGACGGCATTCTATAGAATGTAGTTTCCAGGTTGTCTACATCCTTATGACTCAGATTTGATATTTCAATCAAAACCTGATTTATCTGTTTTTGAATTTCTTGAAATGGGGTTCGCTGTGAAGGTCTATCATCCATCTGACTTACAGATATCTGGAAGTAAATGTTTTATTTAAAACTTGTGCCTTTTGTTTTGAATGTTGATGTAAAAGCGAGCAAGGAAATTGATGACATATTTTAATGTTTAACATAGGAAATTACGAAGGAGAAGACTCTCAATGGGTCCATATCGTTACCATATTATGTATATAGTTTTAATAGATATAAGAAGATGTGATATGAGTGCCAATGAGACAACTCTCCATCCAAGTCAAAATTTATAAAAGTAAACCATTATAGGTCAAAGTACGGTCTTCAACACGGAGCCTTGGCTCACACCGAACAGTAAGCTATAAAGGGCCCCAAAAATTACTAGTGTAAAACCATTCAAACGGGAAAACCAACGGTCTAATCTATATAAAAAACGAGAAACGAGAAACACTTATGAACCACATCAACAAACGACAACTACTGAACATTAGATTCCTGACTTAGGACAGGTGCAAACAAATGCAGCGGGTTTAAACGTTTTAATGGTACCAAACCTTCACCATTTTTCTGAAACAATAGTGTAACATCACAACATAGAAAGACACACTATAAAATATCAACTGAAATAGCTTAACTCAATCAAAGGACATATTAACACCATTGAACATACACTGAACAAATAAATTTGACCTATAACACAATGCAAATAAGTTCATTTTAAATAATAATATTTATCAACTAGGCAAAGATAGTGTCCCCGAATTATTGAATACAGTTCAGCAAACGTTATAGATTTAGCAAACAATGATATTGAAGTGCAGCTTGAAATTGTATACAGTACGAAATGTTTGATGTTCCCACCATAGCTGAAGAATGAGTTGGCATACTACTAGTATGTTTTTATAATACGACCTTTATTGTCAGAATTTTACTTTTTTGTATAGTTTAAGGGCCAAGTAAGGCTATTTACGCAGCTTGTGTAATACTGAATATCTGTTTCACAGAATACGATGGATATGTTCCATTTGTCGCAACCAAACTCCCGTCCTCGAATCTGACCTACCGAATTAGACTTATCATCGGGTTTATACTTACATGAGCAACACGACGGATGCCACATGTGAAGCGGAATCTTCGTACCCTTCTTGAGCACCTGAGATCACCTTCGGATTTTTCTGTGCATTCCCAATTGTTGGGCACTTTTCTCAACATTCAGCAAGGCTCAATACACCGGTATTTTCAAGTGTTTTAATTGCATCATGTAATTTCATTCGTATAATGTTTGTTGGTATAAAAACAATTGACTCACCAAGCACGGGTTTTGAACACTTTTAAGAACACTAAAAAAACGCATACATCATGGGAGAAATAAATCCCCCTTCTATTCATTCGTGAGCTACAATTTTAATATTTCCCCAACCTCTATCGTAGTATAATATATGGAAAATGAAATTATAAGAGAATATTTACATCAAAATATTTAAAATCAAAGTACTGAAGTACTGAACATCGGATGAACGCAAGTTCTTGTGGATCGTAACAAGCATTTGTCTCAGAAAAAAAATTACATCCCTGAAAGTAAGATTAATATAAGGAGATACATTTTTTTTTCTGAGACAAGTTCGTGCGTGGATGATGAATAAATGACAGGGAATTCAACCTAACCGTAGTAACTATTATATTGTAGTGATACAAATCAGTATACTCTGGTTTGTTGTTATATATTATATTAATATTTGTATATAACAGTTACATGTATACATGTATTTAATTTTCATTCATTTGTATATCATTCTATTCTACTATTCTAATAATAGTGCAGTGCAAGTTCATGGTGGACACTCTTCTGTAATAATTCGATTTTTCTAATAGATTGGATTTGAGTAGGCATTCATCTTTTCCCGCAAAACGTTCTTGAGATATTCTTCCGCATGCGTTAACACAATTTTCTGTACGTGTGCATAGATATTAATGATTTTTTACTTGTATATATATTTCTAACGACAAAACATTTTCATATTATAAATTTATGTTCTAAAAAAATATTTTTATGAGTATTCATTGAAGAAATGAATTTATAACAAGCGATAAGGAATGTTTTTTTGCACTCGATAATGTCCGCGTATTTATAGATCGGTTACCAGTCAAAAACGAAAGTTACGTAAGTAGAAATCTCTGTGGCAACAAGACACCGGAATGCCCTCACGGTCATCGCGATGTAAAAAGTAATACTGTTTTATCATGATATCATAAATAGGTCAAGAAATTGGAATGCCATTAATGTATCAGTCTGTTAAGTATACCAAGAAAAAACCTTGACGAAGAATGGACAAAAGAGAAGCAGAAGATACCAAAGGGATAGCTAAAATCTTCAGTCGAAAACTGACTATCAGGCCATAAAAAAAATATGTCTGTTTTCACTAACCCTATCTACACAGAAAAAAAGCTGTTTACTCAAAATCTTTTATTGTCCTGATGTGATCAGATAGACATGAAGACTATAAAACATCTCACACTTCAATTTCTCTTTGCCGAAAAAAAAAAGAAAAAATACCTACCTAACTACCCAATGTCTCGACCTTTGGGTAGGGTTTGGGCAAACCAAAATATTTTTAAGTGTGGCCTCAATGTCATGACAAAAAACGAAAAACGAGCAAATGACAAACAAGTCTAAAAAAACGACATAGAAGACTGAGCAATACGAACTCCTATTCAAACATTTTGTCAAAAACTTTATCTTAAATAATCATATGGAATAATCGAAAAGCTCAATTGACCATTTCAGAAATAGTATTGCATCGGACAAATTTAAATTGCGAAGATGTTGAGGCAGCGCAAACATGCTATACGAGGAGAAAACACTCATTTTCAGAACAGGTCAAAAGCGGATATAATGACTTACCACTGGATGCTTCAGTAAAATATTTTCTCTTCGGAGTGTCTGTATATGGTTCTCCATTTCTCTTATCCTTTTCTCCAACTGGTATCTAATTGTTTGTTCATGGTGAAAGTTTGCAATGGCATTATCTCCATCAACAATCGCAATGTGTTTAGCTATTTTCCTGTCTTTATGGATTTGCGTTAGTTGTCTCTGGATTCGGAGAATCTGTTTTTGAAACCCTTGTTCACTTTCTAAACTAGCCGTTCGTTCCACTTCCCTGATAAATATCTGTGCATCGTCTTTCCTATTCCTTGATTGATTTTTTTCTGTAAAATTGTAAACAAAATATATGATTGATTGTTGGTTACTTAACGTCCAGTGGCAAATATTTCATGCATGTTCAGGACGATATAAAATATACGAAGAGTTTAAACTAATACGCCATATCGCTATTTACTCCAATCCGGATAAGTTCTGATATTACACAACTTTTACATCCAGTTGAAAGCTATCTGGGGCCCTGTTTAAACAATGTATTATGCATAAAACTTTTTAAAGAGAAATGTTTAAACCATCGTAAACACTTCAAACAAAGAACTTTTATGATTATAATATGTTTTTTTAAAAAGTGGATCATAATCTATCATAGTTTCAAAATGTCCGCTTTCTAAACATTTCACTTCCTTAGCTCGTTACTGATGACCTTTGTAGTTGCAGTGCTTGACCCAAACAGGAAGTTGTCTAAATTACTGTTTTTTCCGGATTGGACTAAATAGCGATAAGGTGTATTCTATACCCATACAAAAATAAAAGGTTTTTTTTTTTTTTTTTTTTTTTTTTTTTTTTTTTTAAACCCATTCCCCTAAAAAGACACAGACATAAACAAAAGTAATCCAAATCCAATCCAACCAAAATCGTAGCATATAATGATGAAAAATCAATAAAAAGGATACACAAAACTCTGACTAAGTCAAAAATCTTTGTGTGTAATTTTTTCCCTCGAAAATTGGCTTAAACATATTTTTGACGAGAACGGCTTTCCATACAAAACATTACAGAGTTGAAAAAGTCTTTTAAAAGAGAAGGTATATGTCTAAAACAGAACTAACCTTCTACATAATACCCATCAATCATTCGTTTCAGCTTCTGTAACACTTTTACAAAGTTTGTACGTCCATTTATCTTTGGTAGTTCATTTAATAACGGTGGCATCTTTCTTGTTTTTCTGTTGTCTATTACGATAATGTGTCTTTCCAGACAAATTGCCAAAGCAACATCATAAACACATTCAGTTGAGTCTATAAAGCTATCGGACAAGAGTACCACCACTAAATCTGACTTCAGAACCGCATTTCTTTTGTTGTCTAGTATCATACATCCGAGTATAAAATCTCTGTCTCCATATATAATTCTAATATTTGAATCTTCCAAGCGTTCGATGATTCGTTTCGATTTATTTCTTTCATCTTCATCTCCACCGTCAGACAAATAAATGGTAAAATTACCGCATTTGTCCATTACCATTTAATGTCTTTATCTAAAAGGAAATGGGAAGAGATTTTTAAAATGTATGACAAAATTTCAATTGTTCTCGGACCCTTAGTGGCAGGGTGGTTTTGGTCGTTCCTGGCGATTGTTGACGGATCACCGGGTACTCTGGCTTCCTCCACCAATAAACTCCATAAATATACATGTATATGACATAAGGCTTAAACACCAACAAACAAACAAATTGTTTTTCACGCACATTATATGGTAATCAACACGTTAAAATTTTGAAAGCTACTATAAGAGTTACAAATGTGAAGTAGGATTGCAATTTATAATATTACGTTCAGAGACTGAAACCAACTCTTGTGATGTACTTTGATCTACTTTCTAAATGTCTGTTTTCAGAATCTATTTTTTTCTTTCGAAGTTATAGATCTTAGTTTTGTATTGTGAACCTGGACAAATCTATTTGACATCTTTCCCATCACGATGCGAAGTATTATTTTCATTCAATATTCACGCCATTTTGAAATTATTACATAAAAAATCGGTTCTATAAGGTTGCCTTACAAGGTGGCTAAGGATCTATTTGCCCAAGGTAGCACGGTAGTATTTACATTCCGGAATTTAGGTTGCTCTTTTGTGTCAATGTATCTGAACAGTGTGATTGGATTGGACAAAAAAAAACAGGTTCTACTGAACATACTTTCCCAAACTGAGGGATGAATCTGGTGCAGAAAAATATGAAATAATTTTACACACAGGTGAAAATGAATTTTTGAGAATTTTTTGAAATTTTGTATTCACTGCATGATAAAAGACCTAAAAGCACTAGTGGCCTTAGGTTTCTAAAAATAGCAAAAAAAAAAAAGTAAACGGTCATCATACATATTCAAATTAATTTCTGAATATAATAATAAAAGCACTTCAGTTAACTGTGTATGTAGAATTTTGGGCAGTGTTAGAAAGTTGTGAAAATTCTAAAACACCCTACCATTATCCCTGTAGGCCAGGAAATACTACCGCCGTGCCACCTTTGTTTGATATATATAATTATAAACCTGTTCCGGACAACATAATATACTAAATACGGAAGATAAGGCATTATATTACAGTATGAGTATTCAAGAACCGATCAACACTAAATTACTTCATGTTCGCTTTTTGATGAGTATTGTTGGATGACTAGAGCGCTAAAACATTTAATCATTTATACGCAAAGGAAATAGCGTTACAGAAATAAATCCAAGCATACTGACAGTTTGACGTAAATGGACAGCAGGTTGATCTCAACAATCTGTACAATTCTGCTCCTGTCAGTATTCCCTATTCAAAGCGGTTTTCAAGAAAACTGAATAAACTTGTATTTTACCCCTTTGATCTATTTTAGCCATGTTGGCCATGTTGGATGGCAGGCAGAGTCATCGAACACATTTTTAAAACAAAATACCAAAATAATGACTGTGGCCAAGTTTGGTTACTGTGACCAGGTAGTTTCAGAGAAGAAAATTTCTTTAAGATATAAGGCTAAAACGCAAAAAAAATCGGTAAAAATCAACATTAAAGGGCAATAACTTCAATAAGAAGTCGTCTGACGATTTAAGTCCTGTTTGACTTATTTGTAGATCTTGTCTTGTTGATCAATTTTCCTCATAGAAGTTTCTCTATATCTATTACAGTTTAAAAAATAATAGGCAAAAATGAAAAAAAATAGTAAAATTCGAAATTTGAGGGCAATGACTCCTAAAAAAAGTTGTCTGACAATTAAGATATCCCCCCTTTTTTTATGTTCTATTTTTAGCCTTTGTGGCCATCTTGGTTGGCAAGCGGGGTCATTGAACACATTTTTAAAATTTAATACCCCAATAATGATTGTGGCCAAGTTCGATTAAATTTAGCGCAGTGGTTTCAGAGGAGAAGATTTTTGTAAAAGTTAATGACGACGACTGACGTCGACGAGACGGACGATAAGTGATAAAAAAGATCACTTGGCATTTCAGGCAGGTGAGCTAAAAATGTAATCATTTTTTTATTTATACATTCATTCTGTGATTCTCCTACTTACCATATGATGTGTATCTTTTAGCAGCACTAACTATTTAAACGGCTAGCCATCTGCCTGGGAATCAGGAAGCTTTTGCATGCATGGTTAGAGGACAATGGAAATACCCAATATTTATATCTATAAAAAGTATTTAAATGTATTTATTGAATCGGATGACGGTCACTGTTTAAGTATAGGTACTTGTAATCACTTCCTTGTATTTCGTCCTCTTTTGTATATTTTCATTTAAAAGTAAAAAAAGTTGGCATTTGTGAAAAGCATCGTGATTTTCTGATGATTTTTATTTTGGGAAAAGAAAGTTTAAGATATCGCTGATATTCTTTTTGTTTTCGGTGCGACTATTCTTTGTTATTTTCTCAACTTTACATCATCGGTTTGTCTACTGGCAACTTTTCGATTTTTCGCTAGTTAGTCTTTCAATATTGCAAAAATAAATGATAATTGTATATTATCAATGTTTTATCTCAATTTAAGTTTTCCCGTAAAAATGAAGGAAGAATATTATTAAGGTAAAGTTTGAGTATTTTGGTTTATTAACACCTCTAATCATGTTAATACCCCACTGACAGACATACCTAGTAGATGTTCTAGCTTCCCTTTATAGCAAAGGAGAATTTCTCACTGGTACATTTGTTAAATAACTAGTCTTTCTAGAAACAAAATACTAGTCTTTCTGGTTAAAATTACTAGTCTTTTAGTAAAAATTACTAGTTTTAACTTTCTCCTTCTATTCAATTTGTTAGTCCTCCTAGTAAGTTTACTTTGTACCTAGTAAGTTTTACTAAAACGACTGATAATCCCATGGACATGCAGTAAGTTTACTTATTTACCGAGTAAATTCTACTAGATATTCTTTGATGTATGTGAAGTTAGCGGACGGATCGTTATTCGTTTTTCGATATTCCAGCTTGAAGTGTCACTTTTCAAATAAAAAGTTGAGAAATCAGGTTAAAGGGCCCAGGACGTTTTCTAGATCTTCATGATTTCTCAATCTTCATAATATTATAAATATAGTAAGTTTATGTATAGATACAAATGACATCAAGAGTAAACTTCTTGTCTTCTATGTTTACTGAGGGCTCAAAGTGCCAGTTTGATATTCATATTATTTTTTGTGATGATAAATCATTGCACAGTAATAAGCTCAGAACTTATAGACAGCTTAAAGAAAATTACAAATTGGAAACTATTAATTTATAAGCATTGACAAAAAAGTAATAGGACATTTTGCCAAAATTCGCATAAGTAATAGTGTTCTTAAAATTGAACAAGGTGGACACACTAAAACTCCTGTAGAAGAAATAATTTGTAGCTGTGTCTTTTAGAAGTAGGAGATGAATTTCATTTCACTATAAATTGTACAAAACTAAATACAATTAGAGAACAATTATTTTCTAAAATTAGTGAAAAGTTCCCTCTTTTTTAAATATGAGTAATGAAGCAAGATTGAAATTTTTGTGTACGTGTGGTGAGACTGACATAATTAGAATTATTGTAAAATTCATAATCCACATGTACAATTCTAGAACTGCTTTATTGAGTAATAAATAACATTGTGGTACCACCTCCTCAGAAGAGATTGGGTATATAGATATATTATTGTAACAATATTTTCTTTTAATAATGGAGGGGATATACAAATATATATATACAATGTTTATAAATGTGGTCAGATATATGTTTGTATGTTTATGTATATCCAATGTTTATTGTCTTGGTAACAATCCTATAATTTTGGATTTTAAACCAATAAAATATCTTATCTTATCTTATCTATCTTATTATATAGTCAAAACCTACCGGAGACCGCTGAAATGACGGCGAGACCCTCCTGGTCGTTCAATGTCCATAGCATTTGATAATCTTTTAGACTGTGTGTACAGATCCTATTAAAAGGATTTCCCAGAAAAATGTCATCATCGATATGTACGAAGGGCTTGCAGTGTCACTTTTCAATTAAAATAGTTGAAAAATCAGGTTGAAGAGCCCCGGACGTTGGCTAGATCTCCCAATCTTCATAATATTGTGCATATAGTAAGTTAATATATAAATACAAGTGTCATCAAGAGGAATTTAGGTAAACTTCTTGTCTACTATGTTTACGGAGGGCTCATAGTGCCAGTTTGATATTCAAAATATATAGTGAAATGACGGTGATACCCTCCTGGTCTTTCAATGTCCATAACATTTGATATATATACAGATCAAATTAAAAGGATTTGTGTGGTTGTCTGAAGACTTTCAACAATGATACATAGAAGACCACACTACATAGAAATAGGGAACGCCAAAAACGGTCTTATTATGTTTATTAAATTCAAATACTTATATTAAGTTAACATTTCATTATATTATGATGTGGAAACGACATTATGTGATGTGTATAATAGAAGACATTTTTTTTTTGTCTCTGAACGCTTTTTTTTTTCAGAGTAACTAATTGTTGCTTGATTAAATGTCAAGTTGTACATATTAAATGCATATTCAGGACCATAAAATATAAAAGGAAAGTTCTGTTAGGTATGTCGACCGCGATGAAAGGCTGGGATTTGGACTACCAATGGAAAATGGGGGAATATTGGTTAAGTTATAGATTTTGCCTTGCAACAGACCACCCTCTGAGATTTTCTGCAAGGGTATAAAGAGTGTTGCAGTTCCCCTATGCGAAACATTGATATAAGCGTCCCCATTCCGATTGTTTTATATGCTTTGTTTACACATGCAGGAACTATATATGCAAGTGTTTATATTCTTAATTTAGTACCTGTTCGAAATCTCTTTTTTAGTTTTCGGGCACATTGCTTGTCAAAAGATGGTAATATGTGACTTGAATGGTGTTATATACTTTGGGCAAGTCATTTGTAAACACGTCATAAAACTCAATCTACGTTCTCGGAATTATGCACCAGTTTAAAATCCGAAGAGATCACTTAGACCCTGCTTGGCTGAATCAAAAACTGAAATGACCATCTAACCTTCGATAGAAATATAAACAGCTTTCAGCTTGATCTTCATGTATCAAACCGCAGTTTTCAAAACTACATGTACTTTTATTAACTTTTAATTATTCATGCAGTACTGTGATTTTCATACTTACCATATGCCGGTTATCTTTAAAGCAACATCAAACTTGTGTACCTGGTCTCCATCTGCCAGGTATAAACAGGAAGTCTGTGCATGGTTAGGTGACACTGGAAATACCCGATTTTTATATCTTTAAAAAGTATTTAAATGTCTTTATTGATTTGGTTGAGTCACTGTATAAGTATAGCTTCGCTCTCACCCCATATGGAATTTACTGACCCCATATATATCGTATTAGGTCACTAGCACACTGTGTAACTAATAATATTTACTTGTAATCACTTCCTTGCATTTAGGTATCTTATTTCCTATTCTTATATTTTCATCTTTTGTTAAATGGTACAATAGATGGGATATGTACATAGCTTCGTCTTGGTTTTTTTTTTGTGTTTTATTTATTTATTTGTTTATTTTATTTTTTTCTCAAAGGGAGTCTATTCATATCTCTGATATTCTGTCTTTATCGGTGCGACCATTTTGATTTTCCGTTATTTTCTCAACTTTTCAATATCGGTTTGTCTTCTGTCAACTTTTTCTACTTTTCGCTTATTATACTTTCCTTACTCGATTTCTCGATTTATGTTTTCCTGAGAAAAAAATGAATAATGTTTTAACTAATTATGTTTTTACACCTTTAGGATACAGTTTTTGTCGAGCCTGCGACTTCTGTCGCATAAAGCGACATAGAGATAGTGATCCGGCGGCGGCGTTAAATTACAACTTGAAAGACCTCATTTTCGTGGTTCGGTGATTACTTGGAAAAAAGTTAAGATTTTTTTGTTATGTTAATTTCTCTCTTATTATGAGAAATATGATAACTATATTTGGTATGTGCGTACCTCGTGCCTGTCAGACAATTTTCACTTGACCTCGAACTCATTTCATGGATCAGTGAACAAGCTTAAGTTTTCGTGGTCAGGTCAATATCTCAGATACTATAAGCAATAGGTCTGCTCTATTTGGTGTACGGAAGGATTGTAAAGTGTACATGTCTAACTGGCAGGTGTTATCTGACCTTGACCTCGTTTCATGGTTCAGTGGTAAAAGTTAAGTTTTTGTGTTTTTGGTCTATTTTTTAAATATTGTATGCAATAGGTCAACTATATTTGGTGTATGGAAATATTTTACGATATGCATGTCAGTCTGGCAGGCAGGTTATATTTGACCTTGACCTCATTTTCACGGTTCATGGATCAATGTTAAGTTACTGGTTAAGTTTGTTTCTTTGATACTATAAGCAACATGTCAACTATATTTGATGCATGGAATGATTTTAATGTGTACATATCTGTCTGATGGCGTTTATCTGACTTTGATCTCATTCTCATGGTTCATTGGTCAATATGAAGTTTTCATGGTTTAGTCTGTTTCTCGTCTATTATAAGCAACATGTCAACTATATTTGGTGCATGGAATGATTATAAGGTGGACATGTATTTCCGGCTTGGTTTATCTGACCTTGACCTCATTTTCTTGGATCATGTTTATGTTAATGTGATACTTGTAGTTAAACTTTAAATTTAGGACGATCAACACAAAAGCAACGGTCAGTATAGCAGGCGAGACATTTCAGCGTGTGCACTCTTGTTTATTTTTGAATTAGGGATTTAATTGATAGACATGACGCTTACATAAAGAACCTTTAGAGTGGTAAAAGCAATACGAATAAAGTATGATGAGGGTAAACGTCAATGAGACAGCAATCAAACGATACCATAAAACCTAGAAGGACATCTGGAGGTCAACATACTGTTGACAACACTGTAGAAAATTGTCTATAAAATCTGTTAAACTATAAACTGTCCCGAGTCTATATTTTATATCTAACTTATAGGTCTTTGGAATAAAGAACTAAATAATGATAATGAAACCAGGGCCAAAGTTGGAAATAAGTTAAGAACATACAGCAAATTTAAATATGTATATGAACTTGAACCTTGCTTGACTATAGGCTCAGAGGAGCAACGGAAATTATTTACCTACTTTAGACTTAGTGATCATGACTTTAATATAGAAAGGGGTAGATATCTGGATTCAAAAATTCAAGACAGAAAATGTAACTTATGTAAAAGAACAGTTGAAGATGAAAGCATTTTTATTTGACTGTCCTGGTCGGGCTTGGAAACTGCAGAAAACCATTCATCAATGATCTTAATTATAAACATAACAATTTTATCAAGCTTTAACCGAAGACTAAATTTGTATGGTTAATGACTAATGAAGATAGTTATGTAATAAAACTTGTATTAAATATGTTATCAGAACTAACAGAAAATTGTGATTCATTACATCTGAAATATGAGAATGGTGGAGTTGTCTCTCTTTGTCCAAATCTAGTATGATGTCATCAATACATAACCCATTAATGTCATTTTTATAATCAATATAATTATTACCTAAATGTACCACTATTGTTTAATCATAGTTTATTGTTTAGTTTGTGTATAATGTTTAGAATAATCTCATTGTAATCATACTGTCTTTTAAAGGGCACCTTGATTGGTCAATAAAATTATCTGTATTTGTATCTTGTAATCAAACTTTACAGAGACTTACACTAACCTCTTCCGGTTCAATTCTCCTATTTACTGTTTGAAACCTTACTAAAATCAGGTTATAGTCTAGACTCCTGTCGATTTAGAGTTTGACATATTACATGGACGCTTCCAAATTGACTCAAATTCTTCTCTGGTTTTAATATATTTGTTCCCTAATATACATATGCATACATGGTTTCTGGATTGAGATTGAGTTGAAAGGTTAAAGTACCAATTGAAAAGATTGTTTTTCCACCATCATTATAACACCCACATTACGAAATAGAGGTCACTTAGTCCAAAAGGTCAAAGTCAAAGTTATTAAAAAAAGACAGAAATTAGAACAGAAGATGAGTTTCAGATCATAACTCTAGTGTCTTACATGGGATTGATCAGATAAATGTATGGTAACATAAAGAGTAGATGGACAAAATTCGTTTGTCAAATGTGTACACAAAGAGGAAATGGAAACTATTCATATGTCAAATGTCAAGGTCATAGTTTAACAAATTGAATAAAGTGCAGAGAAGAGTGTTCCAGACAGATGTTTTAACTTCTGAACTTAAATAGGATTGCAACGAATATGCATTTTTTGGCAATCTGATTAAAATACAAACTGTTTTTTACAAATTACAGGATCTGTATTTTAGTCAGATTGCATTTTTTGCCACATGTACTTATAATGAAAAAGTTACAAAAAATATACTAAAATTAGTGTAATAGGTGGTTTCCAGGTGTAACTACAGAACCTCACATTGGATTGGAAACAAACAGATCGATTATGACAGGAATATTCCTATGTATGAGGAAATGGACACTATTCATATGTCAAATGTCAAGGTCATAGTTTAACAAATTGAGTGTTCCAGGAAGATGAACTTACATAAGACTGCAACGAACATGCATTGTTTGCCGCGCAGTCTGATTTAAATACAGATCATGTGTTAAAATAGATATAGGAAGATGTGGTGTGAGTGCCAATGAGACAACTCTCCATCCAAATAACAATTTATAAAAGTAAACCATTATAGGTCAATGTACGGCCTTCAACACGGAGCCTTGGCTCACACCGAACAACAAGCTATAAAGGGCCCCAAAATTACTAGTGTAAAACCATTCAAACGGGAAAACCAACGGTCTAGTCTATATAAAAAACGAGAAACGAGAAACACGTATAAATTACATAAACAAACGACAACTACTGTACATCAGATTCCTGACTTAGGACAGGTGCAAACATTTGCAGCGGGATTAAAACTTTGCTTACAAATTACAGTATCTTTAATTTAGTTAGATAGCATTTTTGGCCACATATAATGAAAAAAGTTACTAAAAATATACTAAAATTAGTGTAATAGGTGGTTTTAAGGTGTAACTACAGAACCTCACATTGGATTGGAAACAAACAGATCGATTATGACAGGAAGATTCCTATTTATGATGAAGTCAATACATCAGGGCCACTAAAGATAAATCGATACAAGTACAGAAGTGTGCTGGAATTGCACAAGGTTATGCATTTCTCGTAATGCTTATTATGTCTTAATAGTTAATCGATTATCCTTATTGTTAGTGTATCAAAGGAATTTACGTACAACTAGAATATTCTCTTTGTAGGTTGTCGAAATGTCGCAGTGATAACAGAAGACACCAATATTTATTTGACTAAAATTAAAATCATTCTAGAGGTTATTGGTGTGTAAACTATAGACTGATAAACCATAAATTGAATTAAAGTCAGAAAAACTTTAACGTAAATTTTGTGAGAATATATTTCGAATGAATACCACTTAATTTGACAATAAGATGTACAGTAAGTACTACTGGACGTCTGCTGCAAAGAGGCGGAGCGTCAATCAGCGGGTGGTCATTTTGATAATGTATCATATTGGGATAGTATGAATGTAATACTATTTTTCCCCCTTTTTTTCATGCTGGGAATGATGTAGATTATTTTTTTGTTTCAGATAATGATGATTGAAAACTGTGATTGGAATATATTATAGTTCTTATCAATTATTTTAGAGAATATCTGTGTGAATAAAGGGATGTGCCGAAACAGTGCATTAATTTTTAGATATATAGGCTCATTTTCCCTTGTAATTATATGATTTTTTAAAGCTTGTAATTATTTGAATTTTTTAAGTATATAAATTTTGAAAAATCATCCTATTATTATTTTTCTTTCAAATAAGAAAAAGTATTCATCATCCAGTATTACAGATTTTGTAAAAACGACATGTTTAAAATGTTCATACAAGAACCAGAATACTAAAAAACTATTTTTATCTACATTTGTAAATATGCATATGGACATTTCAAATTTTATTATTGGAGGGACATTATATTGCCACGTCTCATAATATTTCTGAATCATTTTGTTTACATGTGCAACAAATATTTATTTTAAGTTACATTTAATGGTGTCCATGCATGACGTTTGAATATGTCGAGTATTTCGTTATTAAATGAATAAATTCACGATGAAGAAAATGTTCAAATTGAATTTAAGTACTGATAAAACAAAATTGAAATTTTGAACTTTGACCGGATTATTTCAATACTTTTAGTAACTAAAAATGTATTTTGTATATGAAATATAATGAGCATATTTGCAGTACACATCGGGTACTGGGACACAGTTATCATGTCCCTAGTGTATTAATTAAAAGAACTGTCTATATGCAGTGTTCTTATCTAAATCACACATTGGTGTGAATTGAAATAGCCACCACCCTGTTGTGCTATCATCCAGCTATTTGATTAACGAAAGACGGACATGCATGCTGATTCTGAATATTAATTAACAGTATTGAATGCTTAATGTAAACTTATCGCGGCTATAATCCAGCCCCCTTCTGTTCTCAGGGATGTACATACATGTATAGCCCCCTTCTGGTTTGCACGAGAGATTAATTACACGAAATGTTGAACCTTGAATCTTAAATATTGTTGTAAATTGTGAATTTAAAAAAATCCAAAGGACCAATGATCCAAAAAAAAAAAATTATTTTTAAACAATAAAAGTACCCACGTGGTCTCCAGTTTAAAATTAAATTTTAAAAACAAATTCACACACAGTTAGACACCTTGTTTGACATTTGATATATACATCAAAGTTTCTGATATTTTAAACATAACATTGCTTTGCCTTTGAACAACAGTTAAACCATTTCTATAAGGCCAAACACATTTATCAATAAAAGGACAAGATTGGTTTACGTAAATTACACAGCAACCCAACGACAAAATACACAAAAGACATCTGAAGCGCAACATATAATCTTCAGCAATAGACAGGCATATATACAAGAGGATCTGGGTGGGGTTTACCGAGTAGAGAATAATGGGCAAATAGTGCAGAATAAAGAGAAAAATATCATATTCTATGCCATGTTATACATTTTCGACAATGACCGGTAAAGTCCCAATTGCTGCTTTCCTATTTAAGAATCCCCAAAAAAACCCAAAGATAGATATTTAAAATATTTTTGAAAAATGATTTTGCCTATCTACCCACCTATGATCACAACGAGCATTAAACAAATGTGTTATGTTTTGTTTTGGCCTACATTTGTTCATGAAAAAGAGAGCATTTCGTTGCTGCACAAAAAAATCTTGTATTTAGCAAATCTTTCATGCTTTTTCAAGAACTAATTACCGATTTTGTAGTTAATCTTTATGAAAATGTGTTCTCTTCGTCAATACCAATTGCTTTTTAAACTTTTTTGAGAAACACCACAAACGATGATACTCAGAAGAAGAAAAAGCTGTAGTTTATTGTAAAATTTAGCCTCACACATATATGTTTTACAAATCTATGAATTTCATGTGGAGTTGTATATTACATTATTTTGTTTATTTTGTTGACAATGATATAGTAAATGATCCCTCTGCGATACATATACTTATAATACATGTATACATAGTGCACATGTGATAGATTAAATGCCGACGATGCCAATTATCAAGGAGGTTATAAAAGATCATCTAACCTCCTTGATAAGATGAATAAATTAATTCTCTTTTTAAAAGTATGGATTGCTGTCTTTTTAGGGCATAAAACTCACATCATGTGAATTTGTTAAGAATAAACATCTCTTAGTGAACAAATACCCACAGTTGCAGCGAAAATTGAAATGTTATCGATGAATATTACGAAAAACAGGAAATATAACATGCAGTATTACACACAAGTCTAAAACTTTCAAAACCTATCATTTCGACTCTCCGAAAACTGCAATTTTTAAGATTTAAAAATAATTTAATTTAATCAGTTTTGATTTTAAGACATCTTTTGAACTAAGTTTGAAAACATATGAGGTCGATGTTTTTTTTCTTTTGAATTGTTTTATATTGCATCATGTCGGGGCCTTTTAAAACTTACTGTACATTATGGGTTTTGCTTAATGTTAATGTTGAAGACCGTATGCTAATCTATTGTTACTTACATCCATGTTATAATTTTGGTAGCTGCTTGATTGTTGACTTATTGGCAATCATACGCTGTCTCCTTATTTATCAGCCAATATTATATCCATTTATACTAAAATTAAGAGGACGCATTTCGAATGTAGGACAGAAGGGTACAGAAAAAAAAATCACAATTCAGTTTAGGATAATTTTGTCTTTGATTAACACTGTGGAAGACTTATTTTTATGATTTACTTTGTAATTTTCTTGAACCATTATTTATAAAACATCATTGTAAATAAAATTGATTATCATAAATTTTATAATGATTAAGTATTTACTTAGAAAATAAGTGGGTTGAAAATGTACTGGCTTTCTGGTGACAAGAAATATATCCATTTACAATAAATAAAATTAGATGAATCTTGATTTACAATTCTTATTAACAATATCCCGATTTATCTCATAAAAAGAAAGTATTTCAAAATTTTCTAATTGTGATTTTTTGTCCTACCATAGAAGTACTATAAATAGTACCTATGGCCCTACAGATTGTGTGACTGTGTGTCTTGTGACTTTTTGTCCTGTAGCTTTCTGTCCGTTTACCGACGATTCGGACTTCGGAAAATATCTTCATTTTATTACATTGTAAAATCAGTCGTATGTACGAGAGTCTTATATATATCATTTAATGAAATACCCGTCCTGTTTTTACAGAAAAAAAAGAAGTTTTATCATTTGTAAAGAAAATTCCCTTGAAAGAAGGTAAAAAATATTATATAGTTGAAATAATTGATATGCATGCCACTGTGAACCTAGTTTTGAAACTTTTTTATTTCTATATCTTTTTTTCTCAAAACTTCATCCCAATCTTGTTTTTTAATTTCGTCTTTTATTTTAAAGTTTTTACGTAAATCCATTGTCTAGCCATATGGTCCTGCCGATACTGTGTATGTTAAGATTCCCACTGATTAATTAATTAACACATTAAGACCATCGCGACATCTATCGACATGCTCGAGTAGTATCAAACTGAGATGTCGTGTGCGAAATGGACACCCGAGGAGTTAGGGAGATTATTCATAATGTTAAAGAGTTATTTCTTAATTTGAGTTATCTCCCTTAAAAGTGTCCACAATTTTTGTACATGTACTGTAACCAAAAAGACATTTATAGGTCAACATACAGTCTTCAACAATAGATAAGTGTCTAATATAAAATATGTTTACCATTACAACTTCTTAATGTTGTTCGTTTCTCATTCAGAAACTCTTGACATGTGCATGAAATTGTGTAACAGCACAGTGAATAAAGAATCGCACAAAACTATACCAACCGGTGTAAAGATGTTTGCAAATTTTCGAAATATAACTGATTAAATACAATATGCAAATCTGTACATAGATGAACGACATCTATCGACCTGGTAATATTATACTGATATAGTCAAGAAAATGCATATTTCTAAACACACACGAATGACACCATTTATTTTGGTTGTAAATATTTTATAGATCGTCCTGAACATGCATGAACTATTTTCCTCTGAACGTTAAACAACATCATATAAACTGCGGTATATGAAATTCGAAATATGACTGTGATGCAATAAAGTATTTGTAATAAAATGCAGATCTTTACATATATCATCTACCTATTTATTAAATGTTAACAAGTTTAACACAATTTATCTGCATGGACCGCGGTCTCTCGGAACTGCCAACGCCACTGTTAAGCAGTTATTTACCATTTAATATCGTTGAAAATATATGCTATTTTGAGCTATCTTTACATATCTATTGAACATGAGTTAAGTAAGGTATGAAAATAAGTTATTTAACATATCAGTGAACCCCTTTAAACAACAGTTACGGTATGTAATATATGGCAGATATCGGACATTTGTACACATACTCAAATTGACGCAAATTTGCATTTTGATGCAGTTTAGTATTTGCAATCATTTAATTTTGACTAGTGAAAAAAAGTATTCTATACCACCCTTTTCAAGCGATAATGCTACAACATTTGAGCTGTGCAGGGTAGAAATCGACCTTATGCAAATGAATATCAATACATCGGTTAACTTATTTCAGGTTGAAAAAATCTCTACGGAAAGTCTGAAACTGTTTGAAAATTCATTTGTTATAAGAACCCTACAAAACAGACCAAAACCTCATCTTTTATTTCGTATTTGAATGTTCCAAAATCAATCAAAGTCTTATACATGTACATGTATACGTGCACTTGCATAAGGTCGGTTTCTATCCGACGCAGCTCATTAGTTATTGTTGTTGCGAAATAAGCCACTGAGCCTTATTCTAATAAACAAAAACATCCTGCAGATTGATTGCAATTACTTGCTTCTGATTTTAGTTGTCTTCATTTTTGCGTGATCTTTCTATATCTACACAGATTTATTTAGAGAAGGAAAGTGATAAAATATCTGATGCGAATTGTTGAATTTTCCAAGGGTCAGTCTGATCTTAGTAAACATTATCATTCGTTTCTGGCCGCTCTTGTTATTTTGCATGCTACAGAGCAGCAATCACTAGTCACGGATTCAGATGGGACGCAGCCGGCGCTCCCCTAAAATAAGAAAAAAATGTCATTTATAGTTAAAATTAAAGTTATTTTTGGACAAAATATGGTTCTCCTACTCCTATTTCCTAGGCCCTAACATAAAAAAAAAAAAAAAAAAAAAAAAAAAAAAAAAACAAATCCTGGAACCGCGCCTGATCATAGATCATCATATATAATCAAATATTATTGAATATGTAAACATGTATATCGCAACATTGGATAATATTGTGCAGCATGCCTTTTTTAGCAACCTCCCAAGTTCTGAAATACATATTATTAATACCACATGTACTAAAGTGTAAATTATTCCCATCTTATTGATAGATCATTAATTATTGTAATATATTTACATTATCAAGTCTTACTAATTGAGAGCAGATTTGTTTTTGTTGGCACGTTTGACAGCACGAAAAGTAAAAAATCAGAAATCTCTCTTTTATTCATATGGTGAAAATCTTTATTCTTTTATAAAATTAAAGAAGAGACAAAAGACAAAGACGCGTAACACGAATGATGTAAGAAACAGTAGAAAATGTATATACCCAAGAAAAGCAAACATTTTTTTGGCAAACTAACCAATAGGTTATATCTTATTCTAATATAACCTCCTTGAACTAACATATAATCCTTGAGTATTTCATTATCTAAGAATTGTCATGAAAGCATAAATTTCACAAACTTATTGTAAAGAAGTTTGACGAACATAAAGGTGAAATCCCAATTCAAGTAACTAATTTGTAGACTTATCATAAATGGTTTGAAAGGCGGAGTTTATTCTTGTATACAATCAAATATACGAAGATTGCTAGAATCACAAAAAACAAAACTTGCAATAGTATATATTATAAAAGTTTACAAAGTATTAAATCTCTTAAAGATGTTTTTTGATGAATGAAATACAAAAAAGCAAGTAAAATATTAATCAATATAAGAGATTCCCAAATATGGTAAAACAGATATTATACTATTCAAAGAAAGTTTAGCAACACTTCTATTGATTAAACAGGAAAACTACAACAATGTGATAAAAAAAAAAAAAAAAATAAAAGGGGGGATGAAATATTACCCCTTAGAAAAAAATCTTTTTATTTTTCTAGGGAAATACCAGTTTATGGCCCTGTGTAATCAATTATGCCATCAAATTCACCAGTTCGTTAATTTAATTTTGTGCGTTGTATGTATTTTTTAACTAGACTATATGCAAAAAAAATTGTTAAAATTGTTTCTTTCAATTTTTACCCCTTCCCTCAAAGTTGTCGAACAGAAATTTTACCAGCATAACTATAGTACTTTTGAATACACAAATGTTTGCAGATTTAGAAAACACAAACTTTAAAGATAAATTGATATTTTGTTTTATTTTATTTTCATTCAGAAGTTGTGTTGCTAAACTTTTTTTTTAGTAGTATACATTTCTTATGCAAAATACGAATTTATTTCTTCTTATTTTACTTTCATACATTAAAAGTGTACCATAAATATTAAAATGAAAAATGAAAAATCCATAATTCAGAAGTGGAATACATTAAAACAAATTATATCCCCCAAAAATACCACATCCAGAGTACATTATGTTACACGATTGCATACTAATATTTGGAAGTTATATGATCAATGATTGAGTGCCAGACGAAATATCAATATCTGGAGATAATTAGCACCCCGTTGTATAATTTGGCCATGTATTATTATCATCGCTTTCCAAAAACCGACAATGACAATGATCAGCCAATCAGATTACAGAAAATTAATCGGTGTCCATGAGTATAGTATAAAATCTCCAGAAACTCTTGTCTGAACAGCTTTAGACTTGTAGACTTGTAAGTATTACAGCGTGTATCCCTCCATTCCTTTCCCCTTTTTAGTGTGTACCATATACCTAAGATTTTTAAGCTTAAATATTTTCAAGATGCAATTTACTTTAATAAATACTGAACCGAAATGACTAATATAATCACAGGAAGATTAACTTTGAACAATATTTCATTTTTCTTGGATTTAAATTAGTTCTATAGTACGGACAAATAATTGAAAGCTATATGCTTTCCTTGGTGCTTCCTTTTTTTAAAGCATTGTATCTCTATAAACTCCACTGCTAGACAGAGAATCAATCTTTTAACACCCGAAGTTGTAACTATTTTCTTCTCTTCGCTCCTTTACATTTAGAGCTATTCTTTTGCAGAGCTAGAGCTGTGTCGGCAATTCTAAACGGACTTGTCCAGAGTATATAAAGTCTCCTTAACATTTTCGCTATATCAAGATGGCGTCTCAAATCGACCCCAAGGATCCTGATTATCCATACTTAATGGTGGATAGGAAGAAGTTATTGGCGCAACAAACCAAGGAATTCGATGGCAAGAAAATGTGCTGGATTCCCGACGACAAAGAAGGATTTGTTAAGGCTGAAATTCAGTCCACAAAAGGAGATGATATTACAGTGAAATGTATCGACTCTAATCAGGTACAGTCTTTTATCCTTATATGTTCCTCTACCGTTGTTCTAGATTACGGTTTTAGAACTGACTTATTTTTATTAACGCTTGGGATATATAACCAATTTAAAATTTGGCGGGAATTGATTCTCTCTAGATTTTTCATAAAATTAACATTAGCACCTATTTCCTCTCAAGATCTAAGAAAAATTACAAGTATTTTCAAAGATTTTCCAAAATGGATTTCCAAACTATATGTAATAAAATTATGAAAAGATAAGCAGGGGTTAGCGGGCAAATTTTATATTGGCACTACATGGAAAAAATTAAAGTATTCCGAATATCTGACAAAAAGTCAAAAACAAGAGTAGCGAACATCCTTAAATATTATTTCGAACTTATTAAATGTGTTAAAAGAAAGAGTGCGCTTTATCAATTTTTATATACCGATTCAGAAAAAAGTATACGTTTTCTAGTTATACCTTTGAAAACAATACTTAAGATTTTATCATATGATGATTTTTTAAATGCTTGTTATTTGATTTTGTTCCGACTTAAGCCCAAGAATATACCATCTACATAATCATGTAATTATGTAGATAATATTCAATTTGTCCTAAATCATGAAACGTATAGATGCTCAATTTTGACTCATTTTGACTTATTTTAGTAATTTCATTCAAAAACTTTTATCCTCCATTCTATTTATAAATCCTAATTTTGAAGTTTTGATATGACTAAAGTTAACATTGAAAAGGTTAACCACCGGAAAAAATCATATTTGCATACTATCTATTTTTGGAGTGAAAATGAAATTATATGTAAAAAAAGAACACTTTGTTTATTATGATTGATGCATGCAAATCTATCATTTAGTCACAATGAGTCGAACGTTTGACACTCAATTCAACAATGTTAAATTTTGAATAGAAACCCCAATACATACCTATACGTCCATTATATCGACATTTTCCACAAAAGTTAAAACCCTTCGAAATGATTGCTGTCTCACGTATTTATTAATTATTTAGATGAGATTTGATATTAAGAAAGTGCATTTTTTTTTCGCTTTAACAAAAAATGCAAAATGCTCGTAGATGATTTACACACGATAAATTAAATTGGAAATAAATCTATACTAGACACTGGAATAAGACGCACAGCGCTAATTTTCACGATCCTATCACTTAAACATATTATCGTCTTGAAGATACATGTACTATTTGCCACTGTACGTTAAGCATCTACCCAACAATCAACCATGGTATTACATATTATAAAGGGTATGAATGGGGTTCTAAGAATAGAGAATTATGGGCAGTAAAAAGGGCGAAAAATAAAGAATATAGAAAAATAGGCAACAAAAAATAAAAGAATAATGGGTATCAAAATATAAAGAATAGAGAACATTAAGCAATAAAGATCAAGAATAGAGAAAATTGGTCTAACAAATTAAAGAATAAAGAAATGAAGAACCCCCATCCAGACCCTCTTTATACTTACCAGTGATGTTTTACTTAACCCCTAACCAGGACCCCTAACTAGACCCTCATTATACTTACCAGTGATGTTTTACTTAACCCCTAACCAGGACCCCTAACAAGACCCTCATTATACTTACCAGTGATGTTTTACTTAACCCCTAAACAGGACCCCTAACAAGACCCTCATTATACTTACCAGTGATGTTTCACTTAACCCCTAACCAGGACCCCTAACTAGACCCTCATTATACTTACTAGTGATGTTTTACTTAACCCCTAACCAGGACCCCTAACTAGACCCTCATTATACTTACCAGTGATGTTTTACTTAACCCCTAACCAGACCCTCATTATACTTACCAGTGATGTTTTACTTCTTTACAGGACAGAACAGTTAAGAAAGATGACCTCCAACAGATGAATCCACCAAAATATGAAATGATTGAAGACATGGCAAACATGACATTTTTGAACGAAGCTTCTGTACTTCACAATCTTAGAGCTAGATATTCAAACTCACTTATTTACGTAAGTTTGTAAATTTTTCAATATGCCAGAAAATTGTCTTTATAAATTCTTTCCTGTTGCACTTTATATTAATTTCTAACTGTTAATTAATATCAATGACAAAATATATACAAAAAATCTGCGAATTTCTTTTTCATACGTAATGGCCATTTGAATATTGAAATAAAAGGAATGAATCCGTGGATATATATATAGGTAAAATATACTTTAAATACAAATAATGTTATTTTATCTGTGAATTACAGACTTACTCTGGACTCTTCTGTATTGCCGTCAATCCCTACAGACGTCTGCCAATCTACACAGACAGCGTTGTTGCTAAATTCAAGGGAAAGAGGAAGACTGAGATGCCTCCCCATCTGTTCTCTGTTGCTGACAATGCTTACCAGTCCATGTTGCAAGATCGTGAAAACCAGTCTTGTTTGATTACGTAAGTTTTAAAAATACGTTTTTCGGTACCTTTTATCATTTGGTTAGCCTTGAAATCATTGATGTATTACAACAAAATATATTAAAAAAAGTATACAGTTGAACAAAAATCTCGAATGTGTTTAATTTGAATCTTTTTTTGTTTGTTGCATAAGGGTTTGTTCATGTACATAAACGGCCATTTATTAATTTTTCTTAATTCTCCTTTCTACTTCCCATAAAATGATTTCTAGCTCTGAATAAAACAAAATCCATTTCATGTCATTCAAATCCTTTTCCCTTATATGTATACAGAGGTGAATCTGGTGCCGGAAAGACAGAAAACACCAAAAAAGTTATCATGTACTTCGCCAAGGTCGCTGCCTCTCTTGGAAAGAAACAAACAGAAGAGGAAGCAGCAGCCGCCTCCAAGAAGGTACATATTTATACATTTTATAATAAAGAAAGTAAATATTCATACATTTTATCATCAAGAAGGTACATATTAATACATTTTATCATTCATTTGTCAGTTTGAAATGTAAATATATTAAAAGTGTTGAACATTAAATACAATGAAATGAGACAATTTTCAAATGGAATTTAATTTGCATCTACTTCGTTTTGATCTTTCAATTTAGGAATTCAGATCTGTGTTCTTTATACACTTAAATATGTGTTTGTACCTTTTAAGGGTTCACTAGAAGATCAGATTGTACAGGCTAACCCTGTACTTGAAGCCTACGGTAATGCCAAGACTACTAGAAATAACAACTCATCTAGATTCGTAAGTATTTTCGAAATGCATGGCGTGTTAACTTGTTATTATTGACTTTGAGACTTTAAAAATCTTATAGTACCTATAAATACAAGTTATATATATATTCATCCTTTTAACTAAAAATGCAGTGAATTCTGTGTCTAAAAATTAAGTGTATTTTGAAAATTTGATAGTTGATCATAGTTTTTTCCTATCTACTAAGTTTCAATTGATTTGCGAGATGCTAAAATTGTGGTTGAAAAATTTTGTTTTTCTATTTTACAGGGAAAGTTTATCCGAATTCACTTTGGTCCTGATGGTAAAATTGCTGGAGCTGATATTGAAACTTGTAAGTAATCAATTGTTTCTGAAATTCTATGTTATAAAACAAATTGAGAAAATTTAATGTTATTTTTTCTTAATAAATTAAGTAAGATTTAGAATACATAAATTGGATTTAAGCCATTTAAGACAGCTTTCTTTTTTGATATACTGGTAAAACTTATTCTAATTCTGTAACACTAACTTATTTTCTTTCCAACAGATCTGCTGGAGAAGTCCCGTGTCACCTTCTGTTTATCTGCCGAGAGAAATTACCATGTTTTCTATCAACTGTTGACACCCTCCATGGCGGACAGTCATGAAATGATGTTGGTTACTCCAGATCCAGCTCTATATACATTCATCAACCAAGGTGCTCTTACAGTAGACTCCATTAATGATGCTGAGGAAATGAAGGCTATGGACGTGAGTAGTGCTTCTCAAAACCGATGCGCTTTAATTCTTACCGCGGATAGTTGAAAGATTTTTTATGAGATATAGACATTCAAATAGGATAGCAGGCTTATATGTAGTTCAGTAAATGAAGAGTTTTTTTTTCATTAATTTATCTTCCACTGTTATTGATCTGAAATACAAGCAAATTACGAGAGACCATTCACAGAACATAAGTTTATTCAATGTCTTACCCAATATACTTTTACAAATTGAAATGATTTCTCAGAAATTTGTGTTCTTTATACACTAAAGAATGATCTTATAAGCATCCGATGATATAGCATAGTGTAATGTTTTGAAGCATTTTCCTCCATGCCGATTTTTGCATTATCAGGAAATTACATAGAAATGAAATATGACTCAAAACATTTAAACTTCTATTCTTTTTTGTTCAGGAAGCTTTCGACATTCTGGGCTTCACAGGCGAGGAGAAGAAGAGTTGTTACAAGTGTACCGCCTCTATCTTACATATGGGTGAAATGAAATTCAAACAAAGAGGCGAACAAGCTGAACCTGACGGCACCACTGAGGCTGAAAAAGTTTCATTCCTCTTAGGAGTTAATTCAAACGATTTCATTAAATCTCTCGTCAAGCCAAAGATCAAGGTCGGCACAGAGGTCGTGGCCCAGTCTCGTACCAAAGATCAAGTCGTGAACTCCGTCAGTGCTATGTCTAAATCTTTGTATGATCGTCTGTTCAACTGGCTAGTGAAGAGAGTCAACACCAGTCTTGATACTAAAGCTAAGAGAAACTACTATATCGGTGTACTGGATATTGCAGGTTTTGAAATCTTTGATGTAAGTGTTTTATTGTTTTGTGATGATAATCATATTTTCTAATTTTTTTTCATCTAAATTTGATATTCACAGGAACAAATCATTATTGATTGAAGTAAACAAAAATGGAACGGGTTTCATGAAAAGTATGTCGTACTATTTGCATCGTGTCCATATAGTAACCTAGAAAGTAAAGGATCATGACATACTAATAAGACAACCAAATATATTAAAATAAAAGCCTTTTTTTATTTCTAGTCTACATCTTGATTATTAAATGAAATGAAATGGAAGACGGTTGCATATACCAGTGGCGGATCCAGAAATTTTTATAAGAGGGGGCCCACTGACTGCGTAAGAGGGGGCCCGCTCTAGTCATGCTTCAGTGATTCCCAATATAATCAACCAAATTTTTCCCACAAAAGGTGGGGACGGGCCCCCTGCCCCCCTAAATCCGCCTCTGTATACGCAAGCATTTAAGGAATTAACTTTTTTTGCAGTTCAACACATTCGAACAATTGTGTATTAACTACACAAATGAGAGACTTCAACAGTTCTTCAACTACACCATGTTTGTACTGGAGCAGGAGGAATATAAGAAAGAAGGAATCCAGTGGGAGTTTATCAACTTTGGTATGGATTTGCAAGCCTGTATCGATCTGATCGAGAAGCCTATGGGTATCTTGTCCATCCTTGAAGAACAGTGCATGTTCCCTAAGGCTGACGACAAGTCTTTGAAAGAAATGATGTTTGGCCAGCACATGGGTAAATCACCCAACTTCACAAAACCAGGAAAGGCATCCAAGGGCAAGAATGGCGACTTTGAACTCCACCATTACGCCGGAATTGTAAGTATAAAAGTAGTAACAAAACAATTCTGTAAAGCTGCAAAACCTTTAATGAAAACGTTAAATGACAAACATTTATATAAAAAAAAAAGATTTGAATGGCATACCAATTTTATGGAGAAAAAAATATATCTGTCTACGTCTCTATTTTAAGTTGATACGGTTATTGAAATAAAGTTATTATCTTATCTCTACTATTAAAGGTACCATACAACCTCAAGGGATGGTTGGACAAAAACAAGGATCCAATCAACGAAACTGTAGTAGCATTGTTGCAACAATCAAAGGAGCACTTAGTCCAGACCCTCTTTGCAGCAGAAACACCCGCTGAAGGAGCTGGTGGACCCAAGAAGAAGAAGAAGTCATCTGCTTTCCAGACCATCTCCGCCGTACACAGGGTAAGTCAGTCTATAGAGATGGTACACGCAATTCACTCCTTAATTTTGAAATATCAAATATTCATTGGAGATCTTTTATTTGTATATGTTATTTTACAATCAGAATTTTATACTAATTTGTACTATTTAAGTCGTCTGTTTAAATCTAGTTATAAATCAAAACCATTCAAGACACTTGAAATATAGCCATTGTTTTTTTTCAATTGATGAGGTAAAATATCTAGATAACATATTTTCGACCTGTTTGAAATGATAACATTATAGTTTTTTGACAATTTCAATTTCATTTTCACAGGAATCTTTGAACAAATTGATGAAGAACTTGTACGCCACCCATCCTCATTTCGTCAGATGTATCATTCCAAACGAATTGAAACAGCCAGGTAAGTGTGTACCACACAATATTCCATTTAACGTGGTTATTGATTGCCTAGTCACCAAAGTTCAAGCAACAAAAAATCAGTTCTTAATCAGTAATTCCAAATCTGTGTCGATTATCTAAGATGGTCATTTAAATTAGTACTTTTACGCCGTATACCCGTTAAAAAAATATTAAAAAATATCAGAGTCAAATTGCATTATAAGTATAAGAATAATATAAAAAATACAATTACTGATACAGAAAATTATTCATGTGTACGCATATTTATTGAATTTCATGACAAAATACATAAAATAACGTTAAAATGTTTTTCAGTGGGGAATATACAAATGATAAAGATTATTACCAAGAGAGTACTCATATAGCGTTATGTTCTTCTTCGGAAAGCTAACACTTGTAATTTGAATTGTTTCCAGGTCTTATTGATGCTTCTTTGGTATTGAACCAGCTTCAATGTAACGGTGTACTCGAAGGTATCCGTATCTGCCGTAAAGGATTCCCAAGCAGAATAATATATGCCGAGTTCAAACAAAGATATTCAATTCTTGCTGCAAGTGCTGTTCCACAGGGATTTGTTGACGGCAAAGTTGTCACAGAAAAGGTACTGTTGGCTTTGCAGCTTGATCCAGCAGAATACAAACTTGGAGGAACTAAAGTCTTCTTCAAAGCCGGTGTTCTTGGAAACCTAGAAGGCATGCGTGATGAGCGTCTGGGTCTAATCATTTCCATGATGCAAGCCCACGTCAGAGCCTTTTTGATCAGGAAGGCCTACAAGAAACTTCAGGATCAGAGGTTAGTACTAATGGTTGTATTATATCATTTTAATCATTGAAATAAAAGAAAGTACTGGCATACAAAGATTAATTATATCATTATTTTAAACTATTTATTTCTTCATAATTAGTATTTTGAAGTTAAAAAGATTGTAATGAAAGTCATCAAAAATGTGTTAATGCTTCTGTACGATTTCTTTGTCTTCTTTTACAAAATGCCTACAGTTTTCGTGGACACATTTTAGACTTGACAAAAATGTTATATACAAAACATCCTTATCTTCAATTTTTCACAAAACCCTTAACACACATACTTTCTTTTATATCAGAGTTGGTCTGTCTGTCATCCAGCGTAACATCAGAAAATGGTTATTGCTCCGCAACTGGACCTGGTGGAAGATGTATGCTAAGGTCAAACCTATGTTGAACATTGCCCGTGAGGAGGAAGAAATGCAGAAGAAACTCGAAGAGATGAACAAAATGGCAGAGGATCTATCCAAGGTTGAAAAGATCAAGAAAGAACTTGAAATCAAGAACGTTGAATTGTTGGAACAGAAGAATGACATGTACTTACAACTGCAATCTGAGCAAGATAATGTCATCGACCTTGAACAAAGAGTAGAACAACTTATCCAACAGAAGGCTGAATTTGAATCACAGATGAAAGAGATGGACGAACGTCTGCTTGATGAGGAAGATGCTGCTGCTGAGCTAGAAGGTTTGAAGAAGAAAATGGAAGGTGAAAATGCCGAGCTGAAGAGAGACATTGAAGATCTCGAAACATCCTTGACTAAGGTAACCATGATTTATATTCCTGAAAATTTCTTAACAAAATACCGAACTCCAATGCAAATTTGAAAAAAGGGGTATTCCATAAAACCTGACAAATCAAACGCTCGACTATATCAACCAACGGAACAATAAATGGTGAATTATAGAAAATAAAATTGAGAATTGCAATGGGGAATGTGTCAAAGAGACAACAACCCGACCAAAGAGCAGAAAACAGCCCAGGGCCACCAATGGGTCTTCAACACAGCGAGAAAATCCCGCACCGGAGGCGGGCTTCAGCTGCCCTCAACAAAGATGTGTACTAGTTCAGTGAAAATGGACGTCACACTAAACTCCGAAACATATAAATGAACTAAAATTTAAAAAACATGCAAATCTAACAAAGGCCAGAGGCTCCTGACTTGGGACAGGCGCAAAAAATGCGGCGGGGTTAAACATGTTTTGTGAGATCTCAACATCACCCTATACCTCTAACCAATGTAGAAAATAGCATATTTTGCAGTATGAAGGCATTGGAAGGCTTTCTAAATATAACTCCGAAAATTCATTCATGTTTTTGTTTTTGCTGATATCATATGATTCAGTTTTCTTGGTCCGATTCGTATATTGATTCGTATATTATTTTTTCTTAACAGGCTGAACAAGATAATACTCACAAGGAAAGCCAAATCAAGACTCTTCAAGGTGAGATGGCACAGCAAGATGAAAAAATTGGCAAAATGAATAAAGAAAAGAAACACTTGGAAGAGGTTAACAAAAAGACAATTGAAGATCTCCAGAAGGAAGAAGACAAAGTCAATCATCTCAACAAACTGAAAACAAAACTTGAACAGACTCTTGACGAGTTCGAAGATAACTTAGAGAGAGAAAAGAAAATCAGAGGCGATGTTGAGAAAGCTAAGCGTAAGGTTGAACAGGACTTGAAAGCAACACAAGAAGTCGTAGACGAACTTGAAGGTGTCAAGAGAGAAATGGAAGAAGCCAACAGGAGGTTTGTACAAAACATATTTTGTTACCTACATTTCAATGATGATAATAATAATATATAAGGTTCAAAACCCTTACCCTTCAGCGAAGATGGTCTTACGCAAAGATCGGTTATTCTTTCTACCTTAACTCGTATTTATACATTGTTGGATCCTGCTATTCATACAGTAAAATCGGCATTCTAGTGTATGACGCTGGTTTGGTCTTAGTTCTTTTTCGGAATAAAATTTAATTTCAAATAAGTTTGGTTTTAGTTCTGTTTCTAGATTTTATATGAATGTGCCATTATTTTAAATTTTAGGAAGGATGCCGAGATCAACAGTTTGAATTCAAGAATCGAGGACTGTGAAGGAGTTAATGCCCAGCAAAACAGGAAAATTAAGGATCTACAACAAGTAATTGAGGAACTGGAAGAAGAATTGGACGCCGAGAGAGCTGCAAGAGCTAAAGTATGTCACTATGGAATTCTTACGTTATCATAGTAATCATGTTTTGAGTCAGGGGTTCAAATTAGATTAGTCATTTTGAATAGGTATATTTCTATCCATGTTATACAAAAACAGATTGTTATTCGTTTCTTGAAAGAAGTAAATATATGTCTTATCTTTTAGATAAATTATCTATTCATCATAGCATGCCTTTGTATTTTACCAATATTCCTTCGTTTTAGGTTGAGAAACAACGCTCTGAACTGTCTAGGGAATTGGACGAGCTCAGTTCTCAACTGGAAGAACAAGGCGGTGCTACTCAGGCCCAAGTTGACCTCAACAAGAAACGTGAACAAGAATTGATAAGACTCCGCCGTGAAATGGAGGAAATGACACTCCAAAACGAGTCTCAAATTGCTCAGTTTAGAAAGAAACAACAAGAATCTGCCAACGAGATGGCTGACCAGATCGACCAATTGAACAAACTGAAATCAAGATTAGAAAAGGAGAAAAAAGACCTTAAACGCGAACTCGATGACATCCAAAGTCAAGTTTCTCATTCCATGAAAAATAAGGGCGTGTCAGACAAGGTTGCCAAACAGATGGAGACCCAAATCTTTGAAATGAACAGCAGAGTGGAAGAAACCCAGAGAACCATTATTGAAATCAATACACAAAAATCCAGACTTCAGAGTGAAGTTTCTGAAGTCAATCGACAACTGGAAGATGCTGAACATGTCATTGGCACATTGACCAAGGACAAAACTTCCCTTACCCACCAATTGGAAGAATCCAGACGTTCACTTGAAGATGAAACAAGGGTAAGTTTTTAATTATAAAACATTTAAAATATGTCATTTTTCATGTCACCATACAAATACATGCTTAAGATTGGCCCATTTGCTTCTAAAATGACATGCATAATTTGAAGCCTGGTATCTGTGATGAGTTCATTTATCACAAATAATTACTGTCAACCTTGCTTTCTTTTTCAGAATTTTTCTGCTTTCTAAAACTTTATCTGAATTCACAACCTACTTGCGGCTAGAATTGTTGTTTTACCTTAGAATGGTCTATTTTATTTTGAATATTTGCTGGTAACTTATGAAACTTATTATTCATATAGATGCGCCAGAAATTCCAGAGTGAGATAAGAAACTTGAGTGCTGACAATGATGCAGTTCGTGACGCATTTGAAGAAGAGCAGGAGGCAAAGAGTGATCTCCAACGCCAACTCTCAAGAGCAAAGAACGAAACACAACAATGGAGATCTAAATATGAGAGTGAGGGTGCCTCCAAAACAGACGAGTTGGAAGACGCAAAGTATGTATTTCTAGTTTATAGGACGAACGAGTTTTCATATATCTGTTACAGTGTAACAAGTGTGGACACAGATCAGTGTGAATAGTAATTGTGTTATAAATGTTAGCATGTTTGACATTGTTTTCTCCACTGAGTTGTATTGTTGTGACCTATCACATAATTTCTGATCTCTTTCTAAGTTTCACTTATAGAGCCCTGTATTAAACTGTGTTCCACAGTGACAACCATCTTGCTTCATTGTAATAACATTTTCTAATACTGTCATGGAAGCAGTAATGTATTTTGTTTATTTGTCATTTGAAAGAACTATAGAGAAACACCGTCTGTTGTTAATTATTATTTTCTTTGAAAAAAAATATAGAGAAATACAATCCCCTGTTAAGCGAACATTATTCATTTAAAATTTCTGTCCTTTCAGACGCAAACTTGCTGCAAGATTGGCAGAGGCTGAACAGGCAGCCGAGGTGGCTAATGCTAAAGCTAGTGGATTGGAGAAGGCTAAAAATAGGCTGCAAGGAGAACTTGACGACCTCCTTATTGAGGTTGAACGTGTAAGTATAAATGCAAAGATTTCAGTAATATTTTTCTTTTAACAGAAGCAAAGTAAAAATTGATAAAATAAACATGGTTTTTCCGTAGCTTTGTTTACGGTAAAGGTTTCTTCATTGTTGAAGGCCGTACGGTGACCTATAGTTGTCTAATTGGCAATCATACCACATCTTTTTATTTTTATATGCATATACATTTGTAATGAATAATTGATTGATATTTGCTTCACGCCGCATCAGCGCAAAAAGGCTTCATATCGTGGCGACACTTTGATACTTGATTATTATTTTGAAATCAAATGAATGGATACATTTTGTTAAATTATATGTATTTTTATTTTACCTTTACAGTCAAATGTTAGCTCCAGCACTGTAGAAAAGAAGCAAAGACAGTTTGACAGGACAATCCAAGAATGGACTGTTAAAGTTAAGGAACTCCAAAACGAGGTTGATACTGCTCATAACGAGGCCCGCAGTTACTCTGCTGAACTCTTTAGAATTAAAGCTCAGTATGAAGAGTCCCATGATACAATTGAGTCTCTGAGAAGAGAAAACAAAAATCTTGCTGGTAAGCTATACGAATGCACCTCTGTTTTTATTGAAAATATATGGAATTAAGAGCTGATCTCAGAGAAAACCATGCAAAATCTCAAAAATTGTCCAGAAGCAACTATTGAGGTTTAGTTTTTTATGTTGTTTGTTGGAAGGTCCAATGACTTAGTCTCACTTTGAAATTGTTTCTAATTATATCTGTTCGTGCTATTTTTAGAAACAGGTGTTAAAAAGGCTGGTGAATCTTTCGATGAAGTAAGCAGCCATTGAATTTTGATCACAAGCTCTAATTTCATACTTGAATGTTCATTGATTTATGCATATTTGTAATGTTTGTTTTAAATATTTCATTTCGAACCTGATTGGTACTTAAACCAATTCATAGAATATTCAAAAGTATAAAAGATTATAATGGGTATAACTTATATGCTTACAGATGAAATCCGTGAGGTTACTGACCAACTAAGTGATGGTGGCCGAAGCTCCCACGAGATCGAGAAGGCTAAGAGACGTCTTGAGATGGAGAAGGAAGAGCTCCAAGCTGCTTTGGAAGAAGCCGAGTCCTCTTTGGAACAGGAAGAGGCTAAGGTCATGCGTGTTCAACTGGAAATTTCTACCGTCCGACAAGACATTGATAGAAGAATCCAAGAGAAAGAGGAAGAATTTGAAAATACTCGGTATGTTATAAAAACTGATTTATTTAAAAAAAAATATGTTGCTCTGAATTTCCGACTTTCTGTCATGAGAGTAGATTATTATAACAATCCATGATGAAAAGAGTTTGATTATTATTAAATTTCTTGATTTTATCATCTTTAAACTAATGTCGATTTATAATTCTTTTTAAGCTTTCAATCGAAATGCTTTTAAACTAGCTACAAAAGAATATTTTTATATATCTAATGCATATTTACTGTTTTTTGCAGGCGCAACCACCAGAGAGCACTTGAATCCATGCAAATCAGTCTGGAGGCAGAGGCTAAGGGCAAAGCTGAGGCTCACAGGATCAGAAAGAAGCTTGAACAAGACATCAACGAACTCGAGATGGCACTAGATTCAGCAACCAGAGCTAAGGCTGAAGTCGAAAAGAATGTTAAGAGATATGTCCTTCAAATTCAAGAACTCCACAGAAAGGTTGAATCAGAAACACGTGTACGTGATGAGTCACGTGAATCTTACGTTCTGACTGAGAGACGATGCAACGTTCTCATCAGCGAAATCGATGAAGTCAGGTCAGCTCTTGAACAGTCTGAGAGAGCAAGGAAGGTGGCTGAAGGTGAACTCTATGAAGCACAAGATCGCATCAACGAATTGGCCGCTCAAGTCAGTTCAGCACAAGCTCAGAAGAGAAAGGTCGAGGGAGATATGCAAGCCATGTCTGTAAGCACTATTGTATTCGTATTAATTTTGGAATGTATACAAAATATGATATAACTATTAATTTTAGAATATAAAATATAATATTACTATTAATTTTGGAATGCAAAATATAATATAATTACCGGTATTTCAGAAGTGTATAAAATTTAGTATAACTATTTTTGTTCAATTATTTCAAAGCGAAATGTGGTTTACCTCGTACAAAATAGAATGATTAAAATGCAAATCAAAGTAAATCATAACATAATAAGTGAGCGATATTCAATATTCAAATTAAAACTCCTAAGACAATTATGCTTGAGGTCTAAAACTACATTCGAATTCGATCAGACAATGTATTTACTTCATGTTTTATTTACTTGCTTGATTAGGCTGATCTTGATGAACTTCAAAGCGAGATCAAGGCTGCTGACGACCGTGCTAAGAGAGCCCTTATGGATACCGCAAGAATTGCTGATGAACTCAGAGCTGAACAGGAACACAGTTCTCAGGTTGAGAAAATCAGAAAGACTTTGGAAATAACCATCAAGGAATTACATGTCCGTGTCGACGAGGCCGAATCAAGTGGTGTGAAAGGAGGTAGAAAAGTCATCGCCAAATTGGAACAGAGAGTAAGTCACATTTCATTAGCAAACAAAAGGAAATTAGGAATCTTGTATCGAGGAATAATTCATCAGGGGGCGTAGAGTACGTACGCCTCCCCCTTTGAGCTCCCCAAAACAAGATTATATCATGTTAATTTTTCACGATTTATATGATTTCTTAACATAAAATCTCCCAAATACATTTTTGTAATAAAATCTATTTTATGGAATTACGCCCCCTTCAAAAATCCTGGATCCGCCCCTGTTCATCAACGTAGTTTTTTCTTCATTTTAAAATAGAACCAGTCGTTTTCTTTAATATTAATTGTAATTCTTAAAAAAAATAAAGATTGCGATACTTCACCGCTATTAAAAATAATGTTAACACAATTGGAATAGGATAAATTATTGTGATGATTTTTTCTTCATCAGGTCCGGGATCTTGAGAGTGAATTGGACAATGAACAACGTCGCCATGCTGAAACACAGAAAAACATGCGCAAGGCTGACCGCAGAATGAAGGAACTGGCCTTCCAATGTGATGAAGACCGCAAGATGCAAGAAAGACTTCAGGACATGATGGACAAACTTCAATCCAAAGTAAAGACATACAAACGTCAAGTCGAGGAAGCTGTAAGTTATTTATCTGCTTACCCTTAGATCACCCCCAGTTTTTGGTGGAGTCCATTTTGAACAGTCTTTAGTTTTCTATGCAGTGTTTTGTAGACTTGTCTTTTCGATGTCTTTCGTTTTTTGCCATTGTGTTTGTCAGTTTAACTTCGTTTTATCAGTATTGAATGTTCCTTTGGTATCTTCCGCCTTTTTGATATATGTTTTCCTTAACTTTGAATCTTAAATCAGTTGTTAAAAAAACAATTGTGTGGTTTCCGAATGTTGTAGGTTTCAATTTAAAATAATTTTAAAGACAAACTAAGATATACAAATTATATGTATTATCAAATTCTTGTCAAATGTAAAAAACTTATCGATAGTGCAAGGTTATTAGTTATTTTATTTTGCAAACTCAGGACTTCAATTTCATTATGTAAATAATGTCAGATTTTCAATTAAATGTAATGGAATTTAATGGTTTACAATGACAAATGTTCATATATGCTTTTATAAAACACTACAGGTATACCATATATAAATAATATGCTATGAAAGTGTCTCTATGCACACGAGAAAAGTGCGAGAGAAAGAGAGCTGTTTCGGAATATAAAGTAACTGGTTACTGATTGATGATGGTATAGTGTGGTCCTAAAAAGGCAATGTTTATACAAATATGTTCTGCAGTACAAGCCCATACTTTTGTACTGATGATATAGATTGGACATCTATTAATTATCTTGATACTAATTAGTGTGTTTACATTAACGCATGTGGCTGCTTAATTGATACTTATATAGAACAATTAGTGTATTCACCATCAAGGCTAATTAATGGTCATCTGGTATCATTTGTCGGATCGGTTATATTACATTTATAGGTTATAAAGTGCAACATGAATACATGTTATGTTACAGCATGGAAGTATAATACTTCCATGGTTACACCAAGCCATGTCAAGTTGCTTCCCCAAAAGTTTTATCTGAAACTATTAATAGATTTTTACTTTTACATTTACTCTTCAATTTCAGGAAGAAATTGCTGCAATCAATCTGTCTAAATACCGCAAAGCCCAAAGCGAAGTTGAAGATGCCGAAGAGCGTGCTGAGAGTTCAGAAGCCTCCCTGACAAAACTTCGTTCCAAAAACCGTAGCTCAGTTTCCAGTACTAGAACAATCAAAAGTGTATCTATTAGCAGAATGAGCCCATCAGTAAGTAGTATTATTAGTTAAATTATATTTTATTTTATCTTTGAAAATTGTCCTTCTTATTTCAGTTTCTAGCGATCCTTTATTAATTGAAGATTATTCGCCGGGTGTCGACAATAAAATTTGATTTGTAATTTCTATCAATAACAAAATAAAAAATCAAAGTAATTGAAAAAAATATTTAGATAAAACTTGTTTAATATCAAAAAAAAAAATGCCAATGGGTAAAGATGCAATGATTATTCGATCATGAAAAAGAAAACAAAACTATTATTACCAATAGCTAAAGTTAAACATCTCGAAACAAGAGCATGGCTATTATTAAAATTATTGTTGTTACGTTTAAACATATAATGTTTGTCTCCACATGAAATGATTTATAAAAGGGGTTGTAATTATTTTTTTTATCAAATTGTTACATTCCGTTCTTTTTTTACAGAAGTAAGATGTGCTGCATTCAAAGTGACATATGGATATTAAAGGTAACTATGAAATATTAACTGACAATGACGTTTATTTGACCAGTTATAAAGCAACATAGTTCACATTCCAATAGAAGTACTATGAATTCTTAGTTATTATCAAACAATATATGAAAAATTAACTGTTGTTTAAGTGAGTAAACAAGTTAACACTACACAGTTGACATATAAGTTTTTTTCTCTAAGATTTCGACATACCTGATATGAGGTTCCCCAGAAACAGCGTCAGGTGTGAAAAATCTTATTGCAGTGTGTGGTTTTTTTTTTTTGTGTGTCGTTGGTTTGCCGTCTTATTTTCAAATACCTATATCTCCTTTTGTTCATATTGTACATAAGTATTGAAATACTTGTATTTATATTATAAATCAGTGTTTTTTATAATTTCTTTCTTTTTGCAGACTAGGACGGGAGACAACTCTAATTTACCCTTTATCCTGTGACACAGCCAGGGAGTGAAGAAGACTGTTATGTAGTTACATGTGAAATGAACGTTATAAATGAAAACTTGTATATTGAACTTTTATTTATTCATTTATTTATTCAATTCATGAGTCTAGTTTTGCAGCGATCATTGACATGTAAATGTATAATTATTGTTTGTATGACCTTTCTAGGATTTGTGTTACAACGATATTTTTTTGTTAGTCCTGCAAATAAATATACATGATCAAACTTCTGTGTTTTCGTTCACCAACCTGATGGAATATTTAAGGAATAAGATATAAAAGAGAGGAGAAAAAAGTAAAATAACAAAAATATCGAACTCCAAGGAAAATTCAAAACGGAAAGTCCCTTGTGAAATGGGAAAATCGAAAGATCAAACACACCAAACGAAATAAAAACAATAAAAGATACCAACGGGACATTCAAACTCATAAGTCGAACAAAATCTGAAAACGCCATGACAAAAAAAAAAAGAAACGAAAAAAAGACCAAAAGACAAAAACAACAGTATACAAAACAAAACATAGAAAACTAAAGACTGAGCAACACGAACTCCACAAAAACCGGGGATGATCTCCTGTGTAAAAAGACAAAAAGACAAACAACAGTATACAAAACAAAACATAGAAAACTAAAGACTGAGCAACACGAACTCCACAAAAACCGGGGATGATCTCATGTGCTCCGTATAAACCTCTGATATATAAATAATTTTTTTACGAATAATGAATGATGATTTATTGATTGTACTTCCTTTGTGTACTCACTAAAGAACTTCGTATGCAATATGATATACAGTTAATTTATAAAAATAAGGAAATGTGGTATCATTGCCAATTAGACAACTATCCACCAGAGTTTAAAGAAGAAGATATGCGCAATAATAGGTCACAATATGGCCTTCAACAAAGAGAAAAACCCATACCGTATTGTCGGCTATAAAAGGCCCCGCCGACATGAAAAATGTGAAACAATAAGTTACAATTTTTACGAGAAATATAACGGTCTAATTTATAACTAAACAGTCTATGAAAAACGAATATGACAGACATGAACCAACGACAACCAATGAACTAGAGGCTCCTTACTTGGGACATGCACACAAATAATGTTTGTGAGCGCTCAACCTTTCCCTAACTTGGAACAGTGGTGTAACTGGACACACTGTTAAAATCAGTTACAATTGGCTTAACTCAAAAGATGGTACAAAAAAAACTTTGTCGAAATAATAGGACAACAAACTTAAACCGTAAACCTGATCTGGGAGTGGTCAGTCTGACTTGACTAGTTGTCATAAGCCAGTCGACAAAAAAGTGCTCAAGGAAAAGATCCATATTGCACCCCCACGGAATAAACGTGGGTCTGGATAGGGAGGTCCTTCATTTCTTTTTCTTTTTTTTTTCGTCAATTTTTCTCTATTCTTCATTTATTTTGTCCATTGTTCTCTATTCTGTATTTTTAAGTCTATTTTTCTCTATTTTTTTTATTTTTTGCCCTTTATTCTGCACATTTTGCCCATTAATCTCTATTCTGTAAGCCCTATACAGACCCTCATAAACTGTAAGGTGTCATCATTTTTTTTTTCGTAGGGTGGTGGTGTTATTTGGAACTCTTGCCCTCAAAATTACAGACAAGAAAAATAAAATGGTTTACAATATAAAAATTAGAAGATGTGGTATGGTATGATTGAAATGAGACTGAACTCTCCACCAGAGACCAAATGACATTGATAAAAAAAAAAAAAAAAAAAAAAAAATAGCACATATCATGTATATCGATCTTCAACAGAAACTCTTACAACAAAAATGTGAGAATTAACTGTTGATTCTTCGATGTTGGTCCAGTAAATTTTTCTTGGAAGTGAATTTGCCTCGCGAATCTTCAATTGTTTGTCATGTAAGAATTGAAATAGTTAAATTCATATTTATGATTTATGTCAACATTATTGTAACAATTATAAAAATCATTGAAATAAATTACTTTGCTCTTCATGGGCTCTTTAATTGGAATAAAAATATCTTATCTTATCTTATCTGTAATTATTTCATTCAGCAATCGGAAATGAGTTCCATATAAATGTGAATGAAAGGAGATGCGTGGTTTACGCCAATGAGACGTCAACCTTACGAAAATAACAATATGGCATCTAGAGCTTAACGTGTACTATCTTTAACAATATATGAAAATAGCCAAATTCATTAAGGAACTATTTCATCATGGGTAAAAGGAAATTAAATATTACATTAAAGGAAATCAAGAATTACCCGCCCCTCCCCACACAAAAAAAACCCTTTCAAAATACAATACTTGGCTCCTGAATGTTGACACACAGATTTATGTCTCGCCTGTATGTAATATTGATAGTAACATGAAAATGTTGAGAAAAAAAATGGCAATACTTAAAACAAGCAAACCAATGAACCATGATTGAAAGTGCAGATTCAAATAATATCCGTGGAAATAAGATATGCCTATGCTTATACAACTGGGGCCTGTTTATCGAAGCGCTCTTAGGACTAGGACGTGTCCTAAGATCATCTTAGGACGTATCTCAGTCCTAAGTGGGTTTATCAAACATGTCGTAACTTAGGAAAAGTCGTAGGAATCGTCCTAACTTTAGGACACCTAAATAGGTGTCTTAAGATGGACTTAGGATGGTCCTAACTTTAGGATATATTTTATGATGGTTAATTTGTAAATAAATACGATTGCCTCCTATATATAAGGATCCCCCTTTTTCTAAATATTTTTCTATTTTCACTTTAATTTTTAATGTGTTCTTGCTCTTATCCAAAAGATATTACATAAAACAGTAGTATATGTATGACACCCCTCTATTCATATTCAAGTTCCATGTGGACAATAAGAATAGAGAGGCATCGTTTATATATAAAATACATAAAATATGTACATAGGTAAAAATATTTACTTTGAAAAAAGTTCAGAAAAAGGGGGTCCATTACCCAATCGCATGTGATCCGTAATTAATTTATGTATTCATTATGTTTATGAAAGATGCACGAGATTTGCCTTTGAACTCTGTAAAGTATAAAACCGTGACACATCGAATTAAACTCACTCAAAATATATAATGATTGTTTCCGATTGTCTTTTATTAGTGTTCACTGTCACTGCTGTTTACAAACAATTTTTTTCAATTATTATTTAGCACATATTTACAACTTCTCGTCCAATCAAATATCTAGAATTTGCCTTCTAATTTTCATAGTACATACTTTTTCCGTGTACTAAGTAACTACGCATGAATGACCACAAGGGTAAGATTTCATTGTATCGTAATCAAGATATTAAAACAAAAATTGCCACTGGCTATTTTGAAATAAAATGCTGTGTTCCAAATTAAATTAAATAGTTTGTAATATAGTTTTCACATTGATTTTTAAATATCCTACTATTAAAATCTTTGGCTCTAAAAAAATGTTTTTGACGATTGCAAGTTTCTTTCATTTAAATAAAGAGTAACAAATATGGTTCTTTATATCTTGATTAGAGTACAACGTCATCTTAAAATTGTGATAATTTATCATCCATGCAATTACTTTGTACACAAAAAAGTGTGTACTATGAACTTGTGAAGGGAAATTAAGGCAACTTGATCTATTTTGTCATGAATTGATTGATTATTGGTTGCTTAATGTCCAGTGGCAAATATTTCATGCATGTTCAGGACGACGTCATGAATTGAAAAACCGTAATAATGTCTGAAGAAAATGTGTCACCTATATATATATATATATATATATATATATATATATGTATATACATGTTCTGATACATCTTTTAGTTTTTAATTTGAAATAAAAAAAAAACATAAACCCTAGTATAAGAGGGGGGTTCCAACCATATGTCTCCTCAAAAGCATTGATCGTCCAAAAATGGGTTTTTTTCAACCCCCAACCCGGATCCGCCACTGCGTTCTATCTATATGTTTCAGATTTATAATAGCTTTAGTTTTACTGTGAAATTGAAAATGTTTTCAAGACATGTAAAGCTTCCACTGCAATCTAATTATTGCCTGCTTTTGGTCAATTTATTTGTCATCTAATAGATATAAGAAGATGTGGTATGAGTGCCAATGAGACAACTCTCCATCCAATGTAAACTAAAAGAAGTACATGTATAATAAAACACCGCTTTATACCGATAAACATACTTACACCAGGAGCTACCATCTTTTCATTCTGGAGTCAAGGGCCTTTTGAAATCACATATTTTACAATGATACTAGTGAGTAGATTTATCAAACTTCGTTAATGAGCTGTTTTACAAACACCTGTGATACAAGTAGTCAGCCAAAATAAACTATCAATAGACCAATTAAAAGATTACTCGAGTTGTAAATATGTGCTAAATTGGATAGTCTATGAAAAGTTAGCACATACTTACAACTTCTCGTCCAATCAAATTGCTTGAATTTGCCTTCTAATTTTCATAGTACATACTTTTTCCGTGTACTAAGTAACTACGCATGAATGACCACAAGGGTAAGATTTCATTGTATTGTAATCAAGATATTAAAACAAAAATTGCCACTGGCTATTTTGAAATAAAATGCTGTGTTCCAAATTAAATAGTTTGTAATTAGTTTTCACATTGATTTTTAAATATCTTGCTGTTAAAATCTTTGGATCTAAAAAATGTTTTTGACGATTGCAAGTTTCTTTCATTTAAATAAAGAGTAACAAATATGGTTCTATATACCTTGATTAGAGTACAACACCATCTTAAAATTGTGATAATTTATCATCCATGCAATTACTTTGTACACAAAAAAGTGGATAATATGAAACCTTGTGAAGGGAAATTAAGGCAACTTGATATATTTCGTCATGAATTGATTGATTGATTATTGGTTGCTGAATGTCCAGTGGCAAATATTTCATGCATGCTCAGGACGATGTCATGAATTGAAAAACCGTGATAATGTCTGAAGAGAATGTGCCACCTATATATATATACATACATGATCTGATAAATCTTTTAGTTTTTAGTTTGAAATAAAAAACATAAACCCTAGTATCTTTGATCTATTGGTAGTTGCTTTTTAATGACTATCCGCTAGACTATCTATGGGGACATACCAGGGGCGGATCCAGCCATTTTTAAAAGGGAGGTTCCAACCATATGTCCCCATTCAAAAGCATTGATCGTCCAAAAAAGCGGGTTTTCCAACACCTGGAACCTCCCCCCCTCCCCCGGATCCGCCACTGTATACTATCTATAAGTTTCAAATTTATTATAGCTTTAGTTTTACTGTGAAATTTTAAAATGTTTTCAAGACATGTAAAGCTTCCACTGCAATTTAATTATTGCCTGCTTTTGGTCAATTCATTTTGTCATCTTACCATGTAAAGAAGTACATGTATAGTAAAACACCGCTTTATATCAATAAACATACTTACACTAGCAGCTACCATCTTTTCATTCTGGAGTCGAGGGCCTTTTGAAATCAAATATTTTACAATGATATTAGTGAGCAGATTTACAAAACTTAGATAATTAATGAGCTCCGTTTTACAAACACCTGTGATACAACTAGTCAGCCAAAATAAACTATCTATAGATCAATTAAAAGATTACTCGAGTTGTAAATATGTGCTAAATTGGATAGTCTATGAAAAGGTATATACTATGAAATTAAGAGCTCGGGGCAAGCCCCTCGCTCTAAATTTCATAGTATATACCTTTTCATAGACTAACCTAGACATAAAATGTTGTTACATTTTTTGTGTTTTTGTTTTTGTTTCATTAAGTTTGAATGTACCATTAATTAGATAACTATTATTTATTTTCTTTATGATAATACTAATAATATTTCTAATTTTTATTTTTATTATTATTTACTACTGTTGAATTCAATGCATTCTTAATCATTTAAAATCAATAAATTCCTATTTTTAGCTCACCTAGCCTAAAAGGCTTAGTGAGCTTTTCTCATCACTTGGCGTCCGTCGTCCGTCGTCGTTAACTTTTACAAAAATCTTCTCCTCTGAAACTACTCGGCCAAATTTAACCAAACTTGGCCACAATCATCATTGGGGTATCTTGTTTGAAAAATGTGTCCGACGATCCCGCTTGCCAACCACAATGCCCGCCATAGCTAAAAATAGAACATAGGGATAAGATGCAGTTTTTGGCTTATATCTCTGAAACTAAAGCATTAAGAGTAAATCTGACATGGGGTAAAATGTTCCTCAGGTTGAGATCTGTCTGCCCTGAAATTTTCAGACCAATCAGACAACCTGTTGTTGGGTTGCTGCCCCTGAATTGGTAATTTTAAGGACATTTTGTAGTTTTTGTTATTATCTTGAAAATTATTATAGATAGAGATAAACTGTAAACAGCAATAATGTTCAGCAAAGTAAGATCTACAAATAAGTCAAACATGACCAAAATTGTCAATTGACCCTTTAAGGAGTTATTTATTGCCTTTTAAAGTCAAATTTTAACAATTTTTCGTAAATTTTTGTAATCTTTTACAAAAATCTTCTCCTCTGAAACTACTTAGACAGTTTTAACCAAACTTGCCCACAATCACGATTAGGGTATCTAGTTATAAATATGTGTGTCCGATGACCCCGCCTGCCAACCAACATGGCCGACATGGCCAAAAATAGAACATAAGGGTAAAATGCAGTTTTTGGCTTATATCTCTGAAACTAAAGCAAAAGTATAATGGTTGCATTATTTCATGCATCGATTGTAAACAAAAATATCAGGTGAGCGACACAGGCTCCTTGGAGCCTCTAGTTCTTTACGCTAACACTTAGGACAGCGGTTACGACAGCGGTTAGGACATCCTAGCAAAGATATCCCTAAGATAGCTTCGATGTGCATGCTGAGACATGTCGTAAGTCGGTCCTAACTTTATCCTAATTTATTCCTAAGAGAGTTCTTAGGACAAATTCTAGGACAGCTTCCATAAACAGGCCCCTCCAGTCCAAATATCATTTAGCCTGGTATCCTTGTTTACTGCTCGACAGTACTGACACGAAGAGGATGAATGGCCAGAATCAAACAATTCAAAGGAGATAACTAACGCCCTAATTTATTACAAAATAATTTCCAAAAAACAAATATGACAGACATGAACCAACGACAACCACTGAGCTACAGGCTCTTGACTTCGGACAGGCACATACAGAATGTGCAGGGTTTAAACATGTTTGTGAGAGCTCAACTCTCCCCTAATGTGGGACGAATACAGGAAAAAAGGTCACAGGAAAAAAGTCACGGAAAAAAGTCACGGATAAAAAGTCACAGGAAAAAAAGTCACAATTATGAGAACAAAACGTAGTAAAGGTATATATATCAAATTTTTTAATAAAATATATTTTTCAAGAGTTTTTGTCAAGATTTTATAACAATTTAACAGAAGAGTTATAAAATATTGAAATGGCTTCAATATATTTTTTACATAAATTACGCTGTCGATCAGCTGTCAGGGCAGATTATAGCACCTTTTAACATCATTTGCTATCAAATTTGTGATTCCCCCAAACATTTATCAAATGTGTGACTTTTTTTCCTACCAAATTTGTGACCTTTTTCCTGTGAATTTCTTTTTCGTTTACCCTTAGGACAGTGGTGTATCAGCACAACAAAAGAGCAAACTGTAAAAATCTGATGCAATTGGCTAAACTCAAAAGATCGGTACGAAGTACAAAATACCACTAACTAAAAATCAATAGACACAGAGTTCCGAAATAAGAGTACTCGCAGTTACATAAAGATAGTTCAAAGCCAATTACAACTAATAAATAAATCGTGTTCTCTCAGACTGAAGTATGTTACATGTATACATTTTCATGCTCAGCCCCGATTGAAAATTCAACATTTTGTAGATGAATAATATTTGAAGAAATGTTTTGGCATACATCAAAAAGAGAATCATTTGTTGGAAATATCTTCCTGGACTCAAGCATTCTGTAGGTAACAATAAACAAATTATGTTGTGTTTTGTGTACAGTTGTTTGTCTTTTGACCTTACCCCTTTGTTTTTCCATTTGCCCCCCGCCGATATGTTTCTGGCAAACGAAACTCCATGTTTGTGCCTTCACGTAACTTTACAAACTGACTTAAATCATTTACCAAATCAATCACTATTCGGTAAAATAAGGAAAGTCAAACAGAATGCTATTCCCTCTGAAATATTCGCAATTAAGTCACATTTATGACTTAAGTTATTACGGAATTTCTCATGATCACATTATATTCTTTTTTAGAATTCAATATGAAAAATATATATAATTTAAATTTACAAATATGTTCAAAATTAATAACTATAGTCATATTTATGTTGAATTACCTGTGTTACCTGTAAAATGAATGCGCGCAATTGTAATCAAAAGCTGCACGCAAACGTAAAGTGTAAGAGCGTATGACATTTGCGCCAATTTTGAAAATATCATTTTTTTTTCATTTGCGCCAAAACAAAATTTTCATTTGCGCCAACTATTAACTTTTTATTTGCGCCAATTTAATTTTGTAAGATCTGAAACATTTTAAACTATAAAAGAACAAACAACGGGCCTGAATCGTTTCACTCGCACTACAATGAACAGTTTTACTCACACCCCCAGTATATTTATATTTTTGTGGATGTCATCAAGAAAATCCAGACAACAACTTATGTAAAAATCAGATCTCCCGACATGTCTATAGCCGTAAGAAAACATGGAAAGGAAAAAATGACTTTATTAGTGTAAAGTATCGGATGTATTGTAGAAAAGATATCACAAGGTCGCAGTTCATGAGAAGTGTTGCATACAAATACTCAGACTTGTAAATATCCAAATATAATTTTGACGTCAAACTGTTACTATTTTATTATAAATATGCTATTTTACTAGTGATGTGTATAGTTTTAGAAACTTTTACAATAAACTTATCCTGCTCGAAATCCCAATTCCAAACCCCGTGGTGAGCAGGGGCAGATGGCAGATAGTGGGGTACTGATTTTTGTTTTTATATAAATTCTGTAAAACTTATAGGTCTCATGACTTGTATTTACCTGTAAATTGGCGCAAATGAAATATTAAACATTGGCGCAAATGAAAAAAATATCGGCGCAAATGAAAAAATAAATTGGCGCAAATGAAGTGCAGATTGGCGCAAATGCAAAACGCCGATATGTAATGCGCCCAATAGTCACCTGTAATTTTATTTACCTGTAAAAAACATACATTATAAAGAAAAATATCTTGCGTTGAAATAATTTATATGTCATACTACATTTTCTAAAGTATGCAATTCCATCTAGACCCTTATAAATCTGACTCCAAATGATAGGCTAATTAAAAATAAATTCACATATTTCCACGCCTCTCTCCCGAATAATTTTTAGCACTTAAAAAAGGGAGGCGAAAGATACCAAAGAGACATTCAAACTCACAATTCGAATATAAATGGTCGAATAAATGTTGACCGGCGTTTTGCATTTGCGCCAATCTGCACTTCATTTACGCCAGCTTTTTATTTCATTTGCGCAAGCTTTTTATTTCATTTGCGCCAATTGTTTTTCATTATCGCCAATTTTTTATTTCATTTGCGCCAATTTTTTTTTTTCATTTGTGCCAAGTTACAGGTAAACACAAGACATAAGATGTATAAGTTGTACATAATTTATTGATATGATAACAAAAATACCGCTTCCGTCTGCCATCTTCCCCTGCTTACAACTAGGAGGTGGAAGTGGGATTTCGAGCAGGATAAGTTTATTGTAAAAGTTTATGATGGCATGATACTAAACCCCTAACGGGAGGGATTGGGTTTGATTTTCATATGATGAAGACATAATCTTTCAATCAGTTAAATTGAAGTCTGGAGCTGGTATGTCAGTAACTGCTAGTAGTCCTTTGTTAATGAATGTTAATCATTGTTATTTTGCTTAGTTTTTTCTGTTACCTATTCTTACATCGGACTGAGTTTTACTGTGCGTTTTGCTGTGTATTTGTTTATTCTTCATTGACTAGATTTATAGGGAGAGGGTTGGGATCGCACAAAACATGTTTAATCCGGCCGCCTCATTTTGCGCCTATCCCAACTCAGGAACCTCTAGCCTTAGCTAGTTTTGTGTGTTTTTTAAAGTTATGGTTCATTTGTATGTTTCGGAGTTAAGTATGGCGTCCAATTCGCTGAACTAGTATACATTATTGTTTAGGGGCCAGTTGAAGCCCGCCTCCGGGTGCGGGATTTTCTCGATTCGTTGAAGACCCATTGGTGACCTTTGTTTGTTTTCTGCTCTTTGGTCGAGTTGTTGTCTCTTGACACATTCCCCGTTTCCATTTTCTATTTAATTTCCCAGTTTCACTTGACTTCTCCTTGTAATCTGTACTATACGTTAGGTTAACCTAAGTAACGTTATTATCTAAAATGTATCAGATCTTTAAGTGTTCAGTTGAACTGGCGTAAATGAAAATTTAATAATTGGCGCAAATGAAAACTTTGTTTTGGCGCAAATGAAAAAAAAATCATATTTTTAAAATTGGCACAAATGTCATACGCCATTAATCAAAAATCATTTAGAATGGTCAGGTCTTGACCGGCAAAATTGTAAGAAACATTTCTTAAGTTAATTTTTGGTGTTTTAACCCACCTTTAAGCACCGCTTTTGGGCTATTTCGTGGCGGCCAGTTTTTATTGGTGGAGGAAGCCGGAGTGCCCGGAGAAAACCACCGGCCTTCGATAGGAAAACTGACAATCCTAGTCAATTAAGATTAGAGTCGAGTGCACCCGCACGAACGGGGTTCGAACTCACAACCTCAGTGTTGACTGGCTAGTGATTACAGTAGTAACTACTTAGACCACTCGGCCACCGTGGCTCCCCATGGCCAACTATTTTCCTCAGTGTAAGCCAGTACGAGTTATCGCGCATGATTTAAATTTCTTATCCGTCTGATCAGTCTTTTTATTTCTGTGTGTGATATCTTATCAAGACAACCTGGTGAGTTTGTAAAGACAATGTTGACACTCGTAAATAATTTGACAACCCTAAGTAAACAATATTATAACCATATGTCATTGTAGCATGCTAGGTTCCTCATGAATACGAGTTGTATAAACTGACTTTATTTCCAAAAGATAAAATTAGATTTTACCGAATATCAAACATACAAAATAAAAAGTCGAAAAGGGACAAATATGAGATTATGATAACCAAACATATATATATGTATATATATCTATCATTAAATCGTTGTCTGGTTATAGTTTATAAAAGCACTTACATTTGTGTATAAAAAAATTAAAATTGTTCTTTATCAATTTCAAAAGCAAGAGGGTTGTAATTGTAAGGTTATATTATATTTGATATAATATTCTTGATTTCAGTAACACCATTTTTAGAGAAGTATGCAATGAGTTGACAATCAAAATATGGATAGATGTAATTCGTGTAATAACAAACGTATAAATACATAATCGAAAAATGATGCACCATAGTCATCAATAGAAATGTTCATTTTGATAGTAATATTGTTTTAACTATCACATGATGTTGTTCGATTTAGATATATCTTAAACCTTTCTTTCGACGTTAACCCGAATATGAGACAACGTAGAATTTGAATACACATACACAAACACAAACTCATTGCAACATTTTGATTTTTTATTAAAAGAATAAATTCAGTCTCTGCTTTTACTCTTGTTGTACCTCCCAGAATTGTATGTTGATTTTTATTTTCACTAACTTTTCAGCCATGATTTCTGAGAGACATTTTTCTCAAAATGGGCATACAACACCTAATGCTACTATAGTACCTTGCCCGCGACGATGCATTTTGTTTATAAATCACAATGGAAAACACGCTACATATACGTATTGTAAAGAGAAATGTCGTATTAATAATGAATAAGTATAAATGTACAGCTAAATTTTCAAATTTCTTTAAAAATGTCTACAGTTAAGACAAAAAGTTTAACGATGTGAAAAGCAGCGTCTTCTATGTAAAATAAGTTTGCAGATTTTGGCACTTCTATCACATTCACTGGTGCTAGAACAATAGACAATTTCTCCAAATTAGAAAATTTTTTAAAGTTTGGATGTTCTGACAAAATTTTTCTAAAAAAGATCAGTTCGCAGGTCATCTTACAATGGACACTCTATCAATACATGTTCTTCAGTTTCAACAATATTTATACAAGTTTCACACGTTCGTTGATGCAAGGATAGGTCTCTCACTAACAATACTGATATAGTCTTAGATTACTTGGTTTTTTTTTAGATATAAGCCAATCAAAGCACATACTAATGAATTTATATAATGATATTCTCAAACTAATCAGCAAATTTTCACAAAATTTCATTGCATGCCGCCTATAACATAAAGAAAGGCCCACAGAAAAAGTGTATACAATAATGTTCCGAGTATAATAAAAATAAAGGGGGGGGGAGTACCCTGCCCGGATAATGATATTACTGATATGTAAAGGAAAGTTTTAACCACGGATTTGAACTTGACAATTTTATCTGAAATTCACACCAGGTGTCCAAATACATGTTGAAATAAGTGAACTTCACGCGGATATCTTTAGAAAACATGCTAATCGAAACAACAGGGGTCGCAGGCATCTGTTTTCAAGTATAATTCTAAATTTTAACGATTCCAATTAACTTATTCATTCGATAAATTAAAATTAAAATTCTGCAAATACATGTACAATATAAATGTAAGAAGATATGGTATGAGTGCCAATGAGACAGCTCTCCGTAAACTTTACATTAACAGAAAAATAATTAAAATGAGTTTCCTTTTAATACAAATTTTACATAAATGTTCAAATACAAAATTTTTTTTGTTCACGATAGAAACTTTTGAAAGGACTGAGACAAATTAAAAATAATATTTATTTTGTTCAATGCGATTTATTTTTCTAAAAGTTACGTGGATAAAAAGAGAATGTGCATCAAACAAGCAATAGACTAGTATATATCACATGTACATGTATGTATCGAAAATTTTGCTTCTTAAACTGTTAAAATATCTAGTTCAATGTATTTCAATTTTAAGCTGGGAACAGTATATCTAACACCCGACGATGAAATCTGCATAATTAGGAAGTGTCAAGTCCCGTCAATATATATGTTCCTGTTTTAAGCGTTTGCCGTTTTGTAATCTTTAAATAAGCATTATTATATACAAATATTTTCGTATATAGTCCACACTGGCTCATATGTTGCCCTTGTCCTATTCTTTTAAGACTTTGGCAATTGGTTTATCTGGGAGAATATATTTTTTTACTCATTTGAAACTTTTGTGCATTGAAATTTACAATTTATAAAGTAAACTTGAAAAGAAAGAGGCTATTAAACCGTCACAAAGAAAAAAATCATAAACTACAGAGAATAACAGAAGTCATCACATTGGCATGTGTTAATTATTTATCCATGAATATTTACCTGGTATGACTTAGATTATTTCTGGTCAACTTCAGAAAATGATCGCAACTCGATTTTTGAATAAAAAATTGTAAAATATGAAATTTATATCGTTGGATAGATTTAAAACCAGAGAATAAATATACATGCGAATGAAGCTGTTTCTAATAAAGATTTTATGTCAATTCATAAAAGAAAACCCATGTGCACACATTTTTGGTTGCGTTTTGTATGAAGTAATAGGTCGTGCACCCGGTGTTTTTTAATTGAAAAAGGCCATAACTTCTGCCATCCTTATCAAAATACAAATTAGATCTGTAGAAAGCTTAAAAATTGAACTTTCAAAATTGATGCCAATGAAAAAGAAATTTAGTGATATTTACTGACAGCTAATCAAAATTTAACATATCCTTTAACAATCTATAGTAAATTTATCGATATCGATTGTGGCCAAATTTGACGCATGCGCAAAGCGGGTGCTGATAATAGTTGCGTATGATTTCTTAAGATTAATACATATTTACGAACGTCCTGGCACTTTAAATTTTTAGGAGGTGAGATTCTTTGGGTTTTACCTCAAACTGTATAGGAATTCAAAAATTGTAATTCCAATTAAAAGTAAAATGATTAAAGATATCACAAATTCGTTTTATACGCATGTCTAATGATCCGGAGATACTTGCAAAAGCGATCTCAAATAAAATTTTAGTTATTCAACATAAAATTAATGTAAATCCCGAGGACTTGTCACAGCTTCAACTCTGTTATTTAAATAGATAATCACTATCTACATGATCTAATCATCTCATTGGTCAATCTTCATCTGTGACGTTAGCATGAAATTAATTATATTTATTAATTTATTAAAGAAAAAAAATTGTATCACGTCTCCTTAAACATGTAAACTAAATCCAATTTAAATACAGATCATGTGTCCAACTATTTGTATTTCAATCAAATTACGTTTAAACTATGCAAAGCTCAAAAGTCAATGAAGAGGAAACATTTAAAACAAATAATATCCCAAAAAATACAACAGCCAGAGTACATAATGTTACACGGTTGCATACTAATATTAGGATAGTTATATGATCAATGATTGAGTGCCAGATGAAACACACATATCTGGAGATAATTAGCACCCCGTTGCATAATTTGGCCATGTATTATTATCATCGCTTTCCAAAAACCGACAATGATAATGATCAGCCAATCAGATAGCAGAGAATTAATGAGTAAAGTAAGTATAGTATAAAAACTCCAGAAACTCTTATCTGAACAGCTTTTGATTTGTAGACTTGTAAGTATTACAGCGTGTTTCCCTTCATTCCTTTCCCCTTTCTAGTGTGTACCATATACCTAAAATGTTAAAGCTTAAGTATTGTCAAGATGCAATGTCTTTGTCATAAATACCGAATAGAAATGTTAAATCTAATCACGGGAATCTTGTTTCCTTGCATCTAAATTAGAAAAGACAACTAATGAACGAATGTTATATACCATTTTGAAATGACTGCTTTCCTTGGTGCTTCCCCTTGGAGAAAACTCGTTTTTCCATAAACTACAGCGGCTGATAGACAGGGAATTAATCTATTAACACCCTGAGTTGTAACTATTTTCTTCTAATCGATCCTTCAAATTTAAAGCTATTCTTTTGCAGAGCTAGAGCTGTGTTGGCAATTCTAAACGGACTTGCCCAGAGTATATAAAGTCTCCTTTACATTTTCGCTATATCAAGATGGCGTCTCAAATTGACCCCAAGGATCCTGACTATCCATACTTAATGGTGGATAGGAAGAAGTTATTGGCACAACAAACCAAGGAATTCGATGGCAAGAAAATGTGCTGGGTTCCCGACGACAAAGAAGGATTTGTTAAGGCTGAAATTCAGTCCACAAAAGGAGATGATATAACAGTGAAATGTATCGACTCTAACCAGGTACAGTCTTTTATTCTTATATATCCCACTAACCCAAATAATTCAGCCCCTCCTTGTAATCGATCTCTCCTACTTGCGAAGTTAAGTAATCGAAGAGTGACTGAATTATTCGGGTTAATATTCCACAACTGACTAAAGTTTATTTTCATTAAGACTTAAATAACATTTCGAACTTATTAAATGTGCTAAAAGAAAGAGTGCACGTTATTTTTATTTTTATATACAGATGCAGAAAAAAAGTAAAAGTTTTCTAATTATACCTTTTAAAAGGATACTCAAGATTTTATCATTGGATGCCTTTTCTAATTGCTTGTTATTGGATTTTGTTGCGCCAAGAAATGTACCATCTACATAATCATGTAATCATAAAGATAGTATTCAATTAGTCTTAAATTATGAAACGTACTGATGCTCAATTTAGACTTATTTAAGTAAATATTCATTTAAAAACTTTGAAGTCTCCATTCTATTTGTAATTCATAATTTTGAAGTTCTGATAAGATTAAAGTAAGCATTAAAAAGGATCATGTTAAAAAAAAAAAAAAATAACCAGCGAATAAGATCATATTTACATGCTTATCTTTTGTTTGGAGTGAAAATGAAATTACATGTAAAAAAACCCAACAACTTATCAAGTATGACTGATTCATGCTAATCTATCTTTTAGTCACACGCAGTATCAAGTATGACTGATTTATGCTAATCTGTCTTTTAGTCATACACAGTCAAACGTTTGACTCTCAATTTTATAATGCAATCGTTTGAGGAAACGATGTTAAAGTCTGAATAGTAAATTGTTGTTCAGTGGTTGTCGTTTGTTGGTTTGGTTCATAAGTGTTTCTCGATTCTCGTTTTTTATATAAATAAGACCGTTGGTTTTCCTGTTTGAATTGTTTCACACTAGTCATTCTGGGGCCCTTTATAGCTTGCTATTCGGTGTGTGCCAATTAGACTCCGTGTTGAAGGCCGTACTTTGACCTATAATTGTTTACTTTTTACACATTGTGACTTCGATGGAGAGTTAATTGTCTCATTGGCACTCATACCACATCTTCTTAATTATACATAAGTCTACGTCCATATTAATGTCGACATTTTCCAAATAAATTAAAACCTTCCAAAATAGATGTTTTTTTCACATATTTTTAATTGATTGGATGAGATTTAATGATAAGAAAATGTGCATGTTTCGCTGTAACATAAAATGCTTGAAGATAATTTACACACGTTAAATTAAGTTGGAATTATAAAAATAAGAAGATGTGATATGTCTATTCTAGACGCTGGAATAAGACGTAATGTGCTAATTTTCATGATCCTACCACTTTAAATTATTATTGTTTTGAAGATACATGTAATATTTGCCACTGGACGTTAAGCATCCAACCAACAATCTACCATGGTACTACAAATTATACTAACTAGTGATGTTTTACTTCTTTACAGGACAGAACAGTTAAGAAAGATGACCTCCAACAGATGAATCCACCAAAATATGAAATGATTGAAGACATGGCTAACATGACATTTTTGAACGAAGCTTCTGTACTTCACAATCTAAGAGCTAGATATTCAAACTCACTTATTTACGTAAGTTTGTAAACCAATGAATATACCGCACTTTACATTAATTTCTTACCGTAATTTAATTTCAATAGTAAAATATAAAAAAAAACATGCGAATTTCTTTTTCTCAAACTTAATGACCATTTGAATATTGAAATAAAGTAATGAATCAGTGGATATAGGTAAAATATACATTAGATAAAAAATCGTCATTTTATTCATTAATTACAGACTTACTCTGGACTTTTCTGTATTGCCGTCAATCCCTACAGACGTCTGCCAATCTACACAGACAGCGTTGTTGCTAAATTCAAGGGAAAGAGGAAGACTGAGATGCCTCCCCATCTGTTCTCTGTTGCTGACAATGCTTACCAGTCCATGTTGCAAGATCGTGAAAACCAGTCTTGTTTGATTACGTAAGTTTTTAAAAATACGTTTTTCGGTACCTTTTATCATTTGGTTAGCCTTGAAATTATTGATGTAAAACAACAAAATATAAAAAAAAAGTATACAGTTGAACAAAAATCTCGTATGTGTTTATTTTGATTTTTTGTTGTTGTATAAGGGTTTGTTCATGTACATAAACGGCCATTTATTAATTTTTCTTAATTCTCCTTTCTACTTTCCATAAAATGATTTCTAGCTCTGAATAAAACAAAATCCATTTCATGTCATTCAAATCCCTTTCCCTTACAGAGGTGAATCTGGTGCCGGAAAGACAGAAAACACCAAAAAAGTTATCATGTACTTCGCCAAGGTCGCTGCTTCTCTTGGAAAGAAACAAACAGAAGAGGAAGCAGCAGCCGCTTCCAAGAAGGTACATATTCATATATTTTATAATCAAGAAAGTAAATATTCATACATTTTATCATCAAGAAGGTACATATTAATACATTTTATCATTCATTTGTCAGTTTGAAATGTAAATATATTAAAAGTGTTGAACATTAAATACAATGAAATGAGACAATTTTCAAATGGAATTTAATTTGCATCAATTTGGTGTTGATCTTTCAAATTAGGAATTCAGATTTGTGTTCTTTATATACTAAAATATGTGTTTGTACCTTTTAAGGGTTCACTAGAAGATCAGATTGTACAGGCTAACCCTGTACTTGAAGCCTACGGTAATGCCAAGACTACTAGAAATAACAACTCATCTAGATTCGTAAGTATTTTCGAAATGCATGGCATGTTAACTTGTTATTATTGACTTTGAGACTTTAAAAATCTTATAGTACCTATAAATACAAGTTATATGAATATTCATCCTTTTAACTAAAAATGCAGTGAATTCTGTGTCTAAAAAATAAGTGTATTTTGAACAGTTGATAGTTGATCATAGTTTTTTCCTATCTACTAAGTTTCAATTGATTTGCGAGATGCTAAAATTGTGGTTGAAAATTTTTTTCTATTTTACAGGGAAAGTTTATCCGAATTCACTTTGGTCCTGATGGTAAAATTGCTGGAGCTGATATTGAAACTTGTAAGTAATCAATTGTTTCTGAAATTCTTTATTATATAACAAATTGAAAAATTTAATGTTAATTTTTCTTAATAAATTAAGTAAGGTTTAGAATACATAAATTGGATATAAGCCATTTAAGACAGCTTTCTTTGATATACTGGTAAAACTTATTCTAAAGTAGTTTTTTTAACCAATTCTGTAACACTTTACTTATTTTCTTTCCAACAGATCTGCTTGAGAAGTCCCGTGTCACCTTCTGTTTATCTGCCGAAAGAAACTACCACGTTTTCTATCAACTGTTGACACCCTCCATGGCAGACAGTCATGAAATGATGTTGGTTACTCCAGATCCAGCTCTTTATACATTCATCAACCAAGGTGCTCTTACAGTAGACTCCATTAATGATGCTGAGGAAATGAAGGCTATGGACGTGAGTAGTGCTTCTCAAAACCGAGGTTAATTCTTACCGCGGATAGTTTCAAGATTTTTTTTGAGATATAGACATTCAAATAGGATAGCAGGCTTACATGTAGTTTAGTAAATGAAGAGTTTTTTTTTTCGTTAATTCATCTTCCACTTTTATTGATCTGAAATACAAGCAAATTACGAGGGACCATTCACAGAACATAAGTTTATTCAATGTCTTACCCAATATACTTTTACAAATTGAAATGATTTGTCAGAAATTGATCTTATAAGCATCCGATGATATAGCATAGTGTAATGTTTTGAAGCAATTTCCTCCATGCCGATTTTGCATTTTCAGGAAATTACATAGAAATGAAATATGACACAAAACATATAAACTTCTATTCTTTTTTGTTCAGGAAGCTTTCGACATTCTTGGCTTCACAGGCGAGGAAAAGAAGAGTTGTTACAAGTGTACCGCTTCTATCTTACACATGGGTGAAATGAAATTCAAACAAAGAGGCGAACAAGCTGAACCTGACGGCACCACTGAGGCTGAAAAAGTTTCATTCCTCTTAGGAGTTAATTCAAACGATTTCATTAAATCTCTTGTCAAGCCAAAGATCAAGGTCGGCACAGAGGTCGTAGCCCAGTCTCGTACCAAAGATCAAGTCGTGAACTCCGTCAGTGCTATGTCTAAATCTTTGTATGATCGTCTGTTCAACTGGTTAGTGAAGAGAGTCAACACCAGTCTTGATACTAAAGCTAAGAGAAACTACTATATCGGTGTACTGGATATTGCAGGTTTTGAAATCTTTGATGTAAGTGTTTTATTGTTTTGTGATGATAATCATATTTTCTATTTTTTTTTTTTCATCTAAAATTGATATTCACAGCAACAAAAATGGAACGTGTTTCATGAAAAGTATGTCATACTATTTGCATGGTGTCCATATGGTAACCTAGAAAGTAAAGGATCATGACATACTAAAAAGATAACCAAAAATATCAAAATAAAAGCCTTTTTTATTTCTATTTTACATCTTGATTATTAAATGAAATTAAATGGAAGACGGTTGCATATACGCAAGTATTCAATGATTTTTTTTGCAGTTCAACACATTCGAACAATTGTGTATTAACTACACAAATGAGAGACTTCAACAGTTCTTCAACTACACCATGTTTGTACTGGAGCAGGAGGAGTATAAAAAGGAGGGAATCCAGTGGGAGTTTATCAACTTTGGTATGGATTTGCAAGCCTGTATCGATCTGATTGAGAAGCCTATGGGTATCTTGTCCATCCTTGAAGAACAGTGCATGTTCCCTAAAGCGGACGACAAGTCTTTGAAAGAAATGATGTTTGGCCAGCACATGGGTAAATCACCCAACTTCACAAAACCAGGAAAGGCATCCAAGGGCAAGAATGGCGACTTTGAACTCCACCATTACGCCGGAATTGTAAGTATAAAAATAGTAACAAAACAATTCTGTAAAGCTGCAAAACCTTTAATGAAAACGTTGAATAACATACCATTTATATAAAAAAAAAAATCAAAATTTAATGGCATACCAATTTTATGGAGAACAAAATATATCTGTCCACGTCTCTATTTTCAGTTGATACAGTTATTGAAATAAAGTTATTATCTTATCTCTACTATTAAAGGTACCATACAACCTCAAGGGATGGTTGGACAAAAACAAGGATCCAATCAACGAAACTGTAGTAGCATTGTTGCAACAATCAAAGGAGCACTTAGTCCAGACCCTCTTTGCAGCAGAAACACCCGCTGAAGGAGCTGGTGGACCCAAGAAGAAGAAGAAGTCATCTGCTTTCCAGACCATCTCCGCCGTACACAGGGTAAGTCAGTCTATAGAGATGGTACACGCAATTCACTCCTTAATTTTGAAATATCAAATATTCATTGGAGATCTTTTATTTGTATGATATTTTACAATTAGAATTTTATACTAATTTGTACTATTTAAGTCGTCTGTTTAAATCTAGTTATAAATCAAAACCATTCAAGACACTTGAAATATAGCCATTGTTTTTTTTAATTGATGAGGTAAAATATCTAGATAACATATTTTCGACCTGTTTGAAATGATAACACTTTAGTTTTTTGACAATTTCAGTTTCATTTTCACAGGAATCTTTGAACAAATTGATGAAGAACTTGTACGCCACCCATCCTCATTTCGTCAGATGTATCATTCCAAACGAATTGAAACAGCCAGGTAAGTGTGTACCACACAATATTCCATTTAACGTGGTTATTGATTGCCTAGTAACCAAAGTTCAAGCAACAAATAAACAGTTCTTAATCAGTAATTCCAAATTTGTGTCGATTATCTTAGATGGTCATTTCAATTAGTACTTTTACGTCGTATACCCGTTAAAAAAATATTAAAAAATATCAGAGTTAAATTGCATTATAAGTATAAGAATAATATAAAAAGTACAATTACTGATACAGAAAATTATTCATGTGTACGCATATTTATTGAATTTCATGACAAGATACATAAAATAACGTTAAAATGTTTTTTCAGTGGGGAATATACAAATGATAAAGATTATTACCAAGAGAGTACTCATATAGCGTTATGTTCTTCTTCGGAAAGCTAACACTTGTAATTTGAATTGTTTCCAGGTCTTATTGATGCTTCTTTGGTATTGAACCAGCTTCAATGTAACGGTGTACTCGAAGGTATCCGTATCTGCCGTAAAGGATTCCCAAGCCGAATAATATATGCCGAGTTCAAACAAAGATATTCAATTCTTGCTGCAAGTGCTGTTCCACAGGGATTTGTTGACGGCAAAGTTGTCACAGAAAAGGTACTGTTGGCTTTGCAGCTTGATCCAGCAGAATACAAACTTGGAGGAACTAAAGTCTTCTTCAAAGCCGGTGTTCTTGGAAACCTAGAAGGCATGCGTGATGATCGTCTGGGTCTAATCATTTCCATGATGCAAGCCCACGTCAGAGCCTTTTTGATCAGGAAGGCCTACAAGAAACTTCAGGATCAGAGGTTAGTACTGATGGTTGTATTATATCATTTTAATCATTGAAATAAAAGAAAATACTGGCATACAAAGATTAATTATATCATTATTTTAGACTATTTATTTCTTCATGATTAGTATTTTGAAGTTAAAAAGATTGTAATGAACGTCATCAAAAATATGTTCATGCTTCTATACGATTTCTTTGTCTGCTTTTTACAAAATGCCTTAAGTTTTCGTTGACACATTTCAGACATGACAAAAATGTTATATGAAAAATATCCTTACCTTCCTGTCTACCCTATCTCCAATGTTTCACAAAACTCTTAACACACATACTTTCTTTTATATCAGAGTTGGTCTGTCTGTCATCCAGCGTAACATCAGAAAATGGTTATTGCTCCGCAACTGGACCTGGTGGAAGATGTATGCTAAGGTCAAACCTATGTTGAACATTGCCCGTGAGGAGGAAGAAATGCAGAAGAAACTCGAAGAGATGAACAAAATGGCAGAGGATCTATCCAAGGTTGAAAAGATCAAGAAAGAACTTGAAATTAAGAACGTTGAATTGTTGGAACAGAAGAATGACATGTACTTACAACTGCAATCTGAGCAAGATAATGTCATCGACCTTGAACAAAGAGTAGAACAACTTATCCAACAGAAGGCTGAATTTGAATCACAAATGAAGGAGATGGACGAACGTCTGCTTGATGAGGAAGATGCTGCTGCTGAGCTAGAAGGTTTGAAGAAGAAAATGGAAGGTGAAAATTCCGAGCTGAAGAGAGACATTGAAGATCTCGAAACATCCTTGACTAAGGTAACCATGATTTATTTTCCTGAAAATGTTTTAACAAAAATACCGAACTTCAATGCAAATTTGAAAAAAGGGGTATTCCATAAAACCTGACAAATCAAAAGCTCGACTATATCAACCAACGGAACAATAAATGGTGAATTATAGAAAATAAAATTGAGAATGGCAATGGGGAATGTGTCAAAGAGACAACAACCCGACCAAAGAGCAGAAAACAGCCCAGGGCCACCAATGGGTCTTCAACATAGCGAGAAAATCCCGCACCGGACGCAGGCTTTAGCTGGCCCCTAAACAAAAATATGTACTAATTCAGTGAAAATGGACGTCACACTAAACTCCGAAACATATAAATGAACTATAATTTAAAAAAACATACAAGACTAACAAAGGCCAGAGGCTCCTGATTTGGGACAGGCGCAAAAATGCGACGGGGTTAAACATGTTTTGTGAGATCTCAACATCCACCTATACCTCTAACCAATGTAGAAAATAGCATATTTTGCAGTATGAAGGCATGGGAAGGCTTTCTAAATATAACTCCGAAAATTCATTAATGTTTTTATTTTTGCTGATATCATATGATTCAGTTTTCTTGGTCCGATTCGTATATTGATTCGTATATTGATTTTTTGACAGGCTGAACAAGATAATACTCACAAGGAAAGCCAAATCAAGACTCTTCAAGGTGAGATGGCACAGCAAGATGAAAAAATTGGCAAAATGAATAAAGAAAAGAAACACTTGGAAGAGGTTAACAAAAAGACAATGGAAGATCTCCAGAAGGAAGAAGACAAAGTCAATCATCTCAACAAACTGAAAACAAAACTTGAACAGACTCTTGACGAGTTCGAAGATAACTTAGAGAGAGAAAAGAAAATCAGAGGCGATGTTGAGAAAGCTAAGCGTAAGGTTGAACAGGACTTGAAGGCAACACAAGAAGTCGTAGACGAACTTGAAGGTGTCAAGAGAGAAATGGAAGAAGCCAACAGGAGGTTTGTACAAAATATATTTTGTTACCTACATTTCAATGATGATAATAATAATATATAAGGTTCAAAACCCTTACCCTTCAGCGAAGGTAGTCTTAAGCAAAGATCAGTTATTCTTTCTACCTTCACTCGTATTTACATATCCTGTTATTTATACAGTAAAATCGGCATTCTAGTGTATGACTCTGGTTTGGTCTTAGTTCTTTTTCGGAATAAAGTTTAATTTCAAATAAGTTTGGTTTTAGTTCTGTTTCTAGATTTTATATGAATGTGCCATTATTTTAAATTTTAGGAAGGATGCCGAAATCAACAGTTTGAATTCAAGAATCGAGGACTGCGAAGGAGTTAATACCCAACAAAACAGGAAAATTAAGGATCTACAACAAATAATTGAGGAACTGGAAGAAGAATTGGACGCCGAGAGAGCTGCGAGAGCTAAAGTATGTCTCTATGGAATTCTTACATTATTATAGTAATCATGTTTTGAGTCAGGGGCTGAAATTAAATGGGTCATTTTGAATAGGTATATTTCTATCCATGTTTTACAAAAACAGATTGTCATTCGTTTCTTGAAAGAAGTAAATATATGTCTTATCTTTTAGATAATTTATATATTCATCAGAGCATGCCTTTATATTTTACCAATATTCCTTCATTTTAGGTTGAGAAACAACGCTCTGAACTGTCTAGGGAATTGGACGAGCTCAGTTCTCAACTGGAAGAACAAGGCGGTGCTACTCAGGCCCAAGTTGACCTCAACAAGAAACGTGAACAAGAATTGATAAGACTCCGCCGTGAAATGGAGGAAATGACACTCCAAAACGAGTCTCAAGTTGCTCAGTTTAGAAAGAAACAACAAGAATCTGCCAACGAGATGGCTGACCAGATCGACCAATTAAACAAACTGAAATCAAGATTAGAAAAGGAGAAAAAAGACCTTAAACGCGAACTCGATGACATCCAAAGTCAAGTTTCTCATTCCATGAAAAATAAGGGCGTGTCGGACAAGGTTGCTAAACAGATGGAGACCCAAATCTTTGAAATGAACAGCAGAGTGGAAGAAACCCAGAGAACCATTATTGAAATCAATACACAAAAATCCAGACTTCAGAGTGAAGTTTCTGAAGTCAATCGACAACTGGAAGATGCTGAACATGTCATTGGCACATTGACCAAGGACAAAACTTCCCTTACCCACCAATTGGAAGAATCCAGACGTTCACTTGAAGATGAAACAAGGGTAAGTTTTTAATTATAAAACATATAAAATATGTCATTTTTCATGTCACCATACAAATGCATGCTTAAGATTGGCCCATTTGCTTCTAAAATGACGTGCATAGTTTGAAGCCTGGTTTCTATGATGAGTTTATTTATCACAAATAATTACTGTCAACCTTGCTTTCTTTTACAGCATTTTTCTACTTTCTAAAACTTTATCTGAATTCACAATCTAGTTGCGGCTAGAATTGTGTTATTTTACATTAGAATGGTCGATTTTATTTTGAATATTTGCTTGTAACTTATGAAACTTATTATTCATATAGATGCGCCAGAAATTCCAGAGTGAGGTTAGAAACTTGAGTGCTGACAATGATGCAGTTCGTGAAGCATTTGAAGAAGAGCAGGAGGCAAAGAGTGATCTCCAACGCCAACTCTCAAGAGCAAAGAACGAAACACAACAATGGAGATCTAAATATGAGAGTGAGGGTGCCTCCAAAACAGACGAGTTGGAGGACGCAAAGTATGTATTTCTAGTTTATAGGACGAACGAGTTTTCATATATCTATTTCAGTGTAACAAGTGTGGACACAGATCAGTGTTGATAGTAATTGTGTTATAAATGTTAGCATGTTTGACATTGTTTTCTCCACTGAGTTGTATTGTTGTGCCCTATCAGATGTTTTCTGATTTCTTTCTAAGTTTCCCTTATAGAGCCCTATATTAAACTGTGTTCCACAGTGACAACCATCTTGCTTCATTGTAATAACATTTTCTAATACTGTCATGGAAGCAGTCATGTATTTTGTTTATTAGTCATTTGAAAGAACTACAGAGAAACACAGTCTGTTGTTAATTATTATTTTCCTTGGAAAAAAAATATAGAGAAATACAATCCCCTGTTAAGCGAACATTATTCATTTAAAATTTCTGTCCTTTCAGACGCAAACTTGCTGCAAGATTGGCAGAGGCTGAACAGGCAGCCGAGGTGGCTAATGCTAAAGCTAGTGGATTGGAGAAGGCTAAAAATAGGCTGCAAGGAGAACTTGACGACCTCCTTATTGAGGTTGAACGTGTATGTATAAGTGCAAAGATTTCAGTAATATTTTTCTTATAACAGAAGCAAAGTAAAAAATTGATAAAATAAACATGGTTTTTCCGTAGCTTTCTTTACGGTAGAGGTTTTCTTCGTTGTTGAAGGCCGTATGGTGACCTATAGTTGTCTCATTGGCAATCATACCACATCTTTTTATTTTTATATATGCATATACATTTGTAATGGATAATTGATTGATATTAGCTTCACGCCGCATCAGCGCAAGAAGGCTTTATATCGCGGCGATACTTGATACTTGATTATTATTTTGAAATCAAATGAATGGATACATTTTGTTAAATTATATGTATTTTTATTTTACCTTTACAGTCAAATGTTAGCTCCAGCACTGTAGAAAAGAAGCAAAGACAGTTTGACAGGACAATCCAAGAATGGACTGTTAAAGTTAAGGAACTCCAAAACGAGGTTGATACAGCTCATAACGAGGCCCGCAGTTACTCTGCTGAACTCTTTAGAATTAAAGCTCAGTATGAAGAGTCCCATGATACAATTGAGTCTCTGAGAAGAGAAAACAAAAATCTTGCTGGTAAGCTATACGAATGCACCTCTAATTTTATTGAAAATATATGGAATTAAGAGCTGATCTCAGAGAAAACCATGCAAAATCATGTTGTTTGTTGGAAGGTCCAATGACTAAGCGTCACTTTGAAATTGTTTCGAAATATAACTGTTCGTGCTATTTTTAGAAACAGGTGTTAAAAAGGCTGGTGAATCTTTTGATGAAGTAAGCAGCCATTGAATTTTAATCACAAGCTCTAATTTCATACTTGAATGTTCATTGATTTATGCATATTTGTAATGTTTGTTTTAAATATTTCATTTTGAACCCGATTGGTACTTAAACCAATTCATAGAATATGCAAAAGTATAAAGGATTATAATGGGTATAACTTATATGCTTACAGATGAGATCCGTGAGGTTACTGACCAACTAAGTGATGGTGGCCGAAGCTCCCACGAGATCGAGAAGGCTAAGAGACGTCTTGAGATGGAGAAGGAAGAGCTCCAAGCTGCTTTGGAAGAAGCCGAGTCCTCGTTGGAACAGGAAGAGGCTAAGGTCATGCGTGTTCAACTGGAAATTTCTACCGTCCGACAGGACATTGACAGAAGAATCCAAGAGAAAGAGGAAGAATTTGAAAATACTCGGTATGTTATTAAAAAAATATGACTTATTTTACAAAATTGTTGCTCTAGATTTTCAACTTTCTGTCATAAGAGTAGTTTCTTTTGATATTTCATGATGAAAAGATTTTAATATTATGAACTTTTTCAATTTGCCATTTTTAAACTAATATCGAAATTAGATGTTTTATGCTTTTAAGTAGATATAAAAGAATATGTTCATATCTTTAATGCATATTAACTGTTTAATTGCAGACGCAATCATCAGAGAGCTCTTGAATCCATGCAAATCAGTCTGGAGGCAGAGGCTAAGGGCAAAGCTGAGGCACACAGGATCAGAAAGAAGCTTGAACAAGACATCAACGAACTGGAGATGGCACTTGATACAGCAACTAGAGCTAAGGCCGAGGTTGAAAAGAATGTTAAGAGATATGTCCTTCAAATTCAAGAACTCCACAGAAAGGTTGAATCAGAAACACATGTACGTGATGAGTCACGTGAATCTTACGTTCTGACTGAGAGACGATGCAACGTTCTCATCAGCGAAATCGATGAAGTCAGGTCAGCTCTTGAACAGTCTGAGAGAGCAAGGAAGGTGGCTGAAGGTGAACTCTATGAAGCACAAGATCGCATCAACGAATTGGCCGCTCAAGTCAGTTCAGCACAAGCTCAGAAGAGAAAGGTCGAGGGAGATATGCAAGCCATGTCTGTAAGCACTTTGTATTTTTGCTTCAAAAACCAGCCATATATTTTGGAGTGTAGAATTAGTATTACTTTTTTATGCAATTATTTCAAAAGCAAAAAGTGATTTACATTGTACAAAATAAAATGATTTAATTGAAAATCAAATTTAAGTGATAGACATTCAACTTTTAAAATAAACTACTAAGACAGTTATACTTGAGGCCTTAAGTTACATTTGAATTTGACCGGACAATGTATTTACTTCATATTTTTCATTTACTTACTTGATTAGGCTGATTTTGATGAACTTCAAAGCGAGATCAAGGCTGCCGATGACCGTGCTAAGAGAGCCCTTATGGATACCGCAAGAATTGCTGATGAACTCAGAGCTGAACAGGAACACAGTTCTCAGGTGGAGAAAATCAGAAAATCTTTGGAAATTACCATCAAGGAATTACATGTCCGTGTCGACGAAGCAGAATCAAGTGGCGTGAAAGGAGGCAGAAAAGTCATCGCCAAGTTGGAACAGAGAGTAAGTGAAATATAATTGGCCAAAAAAAAAAGGAAATTAGGAATCTTGTAACTAGAAATAATTCAACGCGTTTTTTTTTTTTCTGCTTCAGATTTGCATTATTTCAAAAATATAACAAGTTAATTGTTTTATTATTAAAAAAGACTGCGATACTACACCGCTATCAAAAACAATGTTAACAAATTAAAATGGAATAAATTATTATGATGATTATTTCTTCATCAGGTCCGGGATCTGGAGAGTGAATTGGACAATGAACAACGTCGCCATGCTGAAACACAGAAAAACATGCGCAAGGCTGACCGCAGGATGAAGGAATTGGCCTTCCAATGTGATGAAGACCGCAAGATGCAAGAAAGACTTCAGGACATGATGGACAAACTACAATGCAAAGTCAAGACATACAAACGTCAAGTCGAGGAAGCTGTAAGATATTTATCTTCTTATTCTTCCGGGGCAACTGGGATCACCCCAAGTTTTTGGTAGAGGTCGTGTTGCTCAGTCATTAGTTTTGTAGACTTGTTTGTCTTTTCGTTGTCTTTTGTTTTTTACCATGGCGTTTTCAGTTTTTCTTGGACTTATTTATTTTGAATGGTACCTTGTTAACATATGTCTCACTTTTTAAATATGTTTTACTCATCTTTGAATCCTAAATTATTTGTAATAAAAAAAGATTGTGGTTTCCGCGTGTTTTAGGTTTCAATTCTAAAATTATTTTAAAGAAACTACTACATAAAAAAAAAATCGGAATACTAATTAAGTATTGTCAAATTCCTGTCAAGTGTATATAAATGATATGTTATGAAAGTGTCTCTTTGTACAAGGGAATTGTGCGAGAGCAAAAGAGCACATGCAGAAGCATAAAGTATTTCGGAATATAAAATCACTCATTTCTGATTGAGGATCGTATGAAGTGTGGTCCTCAAAAGGCAATGTTTATACAATCGCGTTATGCAGTACCAGCACATACTGTGGTACTGATGCTATAGAGTATAAGTACATTGGACATCTATTAATTATCTGGTTACTAATTAGTGTATTTACATTAACGCATGTGGCTGCTTAATTGTTACTAACATAGAGCAATTAGTCTATTCACCATCAAGGCTAATTAATGGTCATCTGGTATCATTTTTCGGATCGGCTATATTACATTCATAGGTTATAAAGTGCAACATGTTTACATGCTATTTTACGCAAAGTCATGTCAAGTTGATTCCACCAAAGTTTATCTGAAACTATTAAATATATTTTTGCTTTTACTTTTCAATTTCAATTTCAGGAAGAAATTGCTGCAATCAATCTGTCTAAATACCGCAAAGCCCAAAGCGAAGTTGAAGATGCCGAAGAGCGTGCTGAGAGTTCAGAAGCATCCCTAACAAAACTTCGTTCCAAAAACCGTAGCTCAGTTTCCAGTACTAGAACAATAAAAAGTGTATCTATTAGCAGAATGAGCCCATCAGTAAGTAGTATTATTGGTTGAATTATATTTTATTTTATTTTTGAATTACCAATCGGTAAACATGCAATAAGCATTCGATCATAGAAACGAACGCAAAATTATGATTACCAATGGCTGAAGTTAAACATCATGAAAAAAGAGCATGGCTATTATTAACATTAGTGTTGTTGCATTTATACATATAATGTTTGGATTTAGAAACGGGTCGTGAATTTTTTTCATCAAATTGTTACATTCCGTTCTTCTTTTACAGAAGTAAGATGTTTTGCATTCAAAGTGACATGGAGATAAAAGGTAACTATGAAATATTAATTGACAATGATGGTTTTTTTACCAATCGCAAAGCAACATAGCCTTTACACGCCAATAGAAGTACTACAGATGCTTAGTTATTGTTAAACAATATATGAAAAAATAACACTTGTTTTTGGTTAGTAAACAACTGAACACTGCAAAGTTGACTGACGGTTTTGTGCAGTTCTGTTTAAGCTCTTGGTTTAATATCCACAAATGCTTTAAAAATCTGATTTCTCTTTATTTTAACTTATGACTGACTTACCTGATGTAAGGTTCTTCCAGAAACAGATGAAAAAAAAACCTTATTGCATTTTTTTGTATTGTTGGTTTGCCGTCTTTTTTATATATATAAATAAGTAGTTGTGGTAGAATTTCCAATGAGACAACTCTTCACCAAAGACCAAATGACATAGACGTTAACAACTATAGGTCATCGTATGGCCTTCAACAATGAGCAAAACCCACACCTCATAGTCAGCTATAAAAGCATACCTATATATATATCTCCTTTTATCCATATCGTACATTAGTATCGAAATAATTGTATTTACATTACAAATCAGTGTTTTTTTTTATAATTTTCCTTCTTTTTTCAGACTAGGATGGGTGACAACTTTAATTTACCCTTTATCCTGTGACACAGCCAGGGAGCGAAGAAGACTGTTATGTAGTTACATGTGAAATGAACGTTTTTAATGAGAACTTGTATAATTGAACTTTTAACTTATTGAATTATTTATTTATTTATTTATTCAATTCATGAGTCTAGTTTTACAGCGATCATTGACATGTAAATATTTAAATATTGTATGTATGACCTTCCTAGGATTTGTGTTACAACGATATTTTTGTTATTCCTGCAAATAAATATACATGATAAAACTTCTGTGTTTTGTCAAACAACCTGATTTAATGTTTAATGAATCAACAATTTAAAAAGAGGCGATAGATACCAAAGGGACATTCAAACTCATAAGTCGAAAATAAACTGACAACGCCTTGGAAAAAAAAACGAAAAAAAGACCGAAAGGCAAACAAAAGTATAAAAAAAATACAGACAACAAGAGACTGAACAACTTGAACCTCACCTAAAACCGGCGATGATCTCCTGTGTAAAAAGACAAAAAGACAAATAACAGTATACAAAACAAAACATAGAACACTAAAGACTGAGCTACACGAACACCACCAAAAACAGGGGATGATCTCCTGTGTTCTAGATAAACATCTGATATATAAATAATGACTTTTTTTTACGAAAAATGACTGATGATTTATTGATTAAACTTCATTTCGTGTGGAGGTACAAACTGAAGAATTGTGATGCAATATAGGATACAGTTAATATAAAAATAAAGTCGAAGAGGTATGGTATCCAATGACACAACAATCCAACAGATCCTAAAATAAGTGAATATAGTATACGGCCTTCAACAACGAGAAAACTCATACCGTATGTTTGTGAGAGCTCAATCGTCCCCTTACCTTGGACAGTGGTGTAACAGCACAAGATAAGAACAAAGTGGTATAAAGCCCCCATCACACTAGACCAAGACCATGAAGATCACACTACGATCTATAAAAAAATAAGATCGCAGTGAGATCGTGGAATGGTCGGCTTGAATATTCAATATTTCAGTTTTCACGTTCAAACCATGACCTAGCTACGATCCTTATAAGATCATGCTACGACTCTGCGTGTACGACAGTAACACGTTCTAGTTACGATCTTGTCGCGCTCTTGCTACGTCTAATAAGACCTTACCACGACCTACATGATCTCTGTACGCTTCTACCAAGACCTTCCCGATCGCATTACGATCTTAATACGAGTCTACTACGATCGAACCACGACTCCACTACTTTTCCACAACGTTGACACTACACTTTTCGTCCCTATAAATATCTTGACACCAGTTTCCTTGATAAAACATGCCACTAAAGGTATCACTCCAGTCATGCTTCAGTGATTCCCTATATAATCAACCAAATTTTTCCCACAAAAGGGGGGGGGGGGGAGGGGTGGACCACAGGGAGCTGATTCCGATTTGTAGTATTGTATAAGGAAAGTATGAATTCTTTAAGAGTCTTTAAATGTATGTGTATGTGAGTGTATGGTTTTTCCTAGTTCTTGAGTCTGCTTTAATGTGTATGTCAGATGGAATAGCAACAAGATGGTATGATATCTTATATATCATTAACAATCTTGTGCGTAGCCTACGTTCTGCTGGTGATAGTCATTTTAATGTGGTAAGCATGTTTGTAACACTACTCGTATTGTGGTATTTATTGCAGATATAGTGAGCAGCTCGTCGTTGATTTTTTGAATATAAGCTGTAATATTGGCACTATTTGTTCGTGTAGTTCATTAAGAACCTCTTCTTTTAGCACCAAGACCTTAAAGTTTTTTTGATACCTTTATTGGCATGTTTTTATCCAGGAAACTGGTGTGTACAATAGGAAAGTCAAGTTATTTATAGGGCCGAAAAGAGTAGTGACAACGTTGTGGAAACGTAGTGGAGTCGTGGTTCGATCGTAGTAGACTCGTATTAAGATCGTAATGCGATCGGGAAGGTCTTGGTAGAAGCGTACAGAGATCATATAGGTCGTGTTAAGGTCTTATCAGACGTAGCAAGAGCGCGACAAGATCGTAACTAGAACTTGTTACTGTCGAAGCAGAATCGTAGCAGGATCTTATAAGGATCATAGCAAGGTCATGGTTTGAACGTGAAAACTATGAAATATTGAATATTCAAGCCGACCATACCACGATCTCACTGCGATCTTATTTTTTTATAGATCGTAGTGTGATCTTCATGGTCTTGGTCTAGTGTGATGGGGGCTTAGGGTCGCAGCGAAATATTTCCCATTGCCTTCCCCGATTGCACCACGTTTCCAATACGATGCTTCTACTCCCATCGCGATCTTACTACGTCCTTACTACGACCTCCTTACTACGCTTCTACTACGACTAGTTTTGGCCACGACTGCACTACGAATGTTTTGAGCATGTTCAAAGTTAATTGGTCGTGGACCTCCACGATCATGAAGACTTGGCACGTTCTTACTACGACCTTCACGATCTTACTACGACTTCTAAAATTTTTCACAATTTCTGAGGTCGTAGCGGGATCGTGGTCCTAGTATGATGGGGGTATTAAATAGCCAGTCTGAATAGCTGTCACAAGCTGACCGGAAAATAATCCTCGCCGCGATATATTCAAATTCAAATTCAAATTCTTTATTTCCTGATCACAGGGCCCTTTCAGGCATTACAAAATTTAACACGATCATTCACACTTTCATACCAATCTTTCTCACTCCGCTCGCTCTGATTATGTTAATTAGATACAGTACATTATAACATACACAAAAGTCATTAATCAAATGAGTATAAATCATACAAGTTCAGAAAGTGAATAAAGAGAGATAACTCTGATTGTTGAAATAAACATTTTCTTTTTGCCAGGTAGATGGTTATTATGATTGAGCACAATTATGCTGTTTTCTTTCTGCAAAAGTTAAGCTTTAAAAATTCACACAATAAACATAAAAATGTGTTGTCTTCGTTTATCATTATCCATAAAACCAGGTTATTTGTATTTAGATATTTTACATTTGGGAATTTGTTATCAATCTGAGATAGTAAAGTTACTCTCCTATGGTTATATTTAGGACATTAAAGTAAAAAAGGTGTTTCCTCCTCTACTTGGTTAAAATCACAGAACTGACAAAGCCGTTCACATCTGGGTAACAGTTGTAGTTTTCCAAGAGAGTTGTATTTTCTCTCATGCCTTCCAGTTTCTACTCGTAGAGAGTGATTACTTATTCTAAATTTAGATAGTGTTGACCGATTATCTTTATTTCTTATTTCTAAATATTTTTCAAACTGGAATATAGACTTAAATTTAAAGAAAGTGTCTAATTTTCCTTGTTTATCAGGTGTAGAATCTTTTATACTTTTCCAGAATTTAAGGAAATCATCTTTTAGTCGTTTTTTTTTATTAGTACTTTGAATTTGGTTTTACTAAGATTTTTGCAAATTGAATGGTTAATGTTTAATTTTTTGCTGAATAATTGATCATTTGAGTACCAGGAGTTGTCTTTATGATCCCCATTTGTATATTCATGATGTCCATTTTTTTAATAAGTCACTCGGTGAGTGTTCGTCTAATCCAGTACATAAACATATATGTTATAACATCAACATATAGGGGGAACCTTCCAAGCTCTGATATAACTGCCATATTTGAGCTCTGCTTTGAAACAACTTATATGTATTTACAAAATCTAATATTTAACTTTTCATGTTCCCAGTCTTTGAAAATATATATCCTTTTGTGCTGATGCGACGTAAGGCAATCACCAATCAATTAATCAATCAAATCAATCTGACTTGGAAGTAGTAATAAAGTCCGTCTCGGCTAATTGTCACATGCTAGTCGACATAAACGTGTCCGAGGAAAAAGTTCAATATGGCATCCCCAACGGAATAAACGTGGGTCTGGATTGGTTTTTCCTTCATTTCTTTACTCTTTTTAAAATGTTTACGACCATTTTCTCTTTCTTTATTAATTTTGGCCATAATTCTCCATTCTTTATATGTCAGCAACCCATTATTCTCTATTCTATACTTTTAAGTCTATTTTCTCTACGCTTTATATTTTTGCCGTTTGCCCCTTTAGCCCATTATTCTCTATTCTATAAACCCCACCCAGAACAACATAAACTGTAAGGTGTCATTATATTTTTTCGTAGGGTAGGGGTGTTATACGAAACTCTTGCCCGCGCAAAATTACCGACAAGAATAGTCAAATGGTGTACAATATGAAACTAGAGGCTCTAAAGAGCCTGTGTCGCTCACCTAGGTCTATGAGCATCTTCAACAATGGACTCTCTCCAACATTATGGACTAGAATAGAATTTATGACACAAATCTTTTTGTTTTGTTGATTTTGTATTACTGATTTTTTTTTTCTGTTTTTTCTTTAGTTTTTTGTTCTAAACATAAAAAACAATAAAAAAAAAAAAAAACAATTAAGGCAATCACTCCTATAAAGAGTAAACCAATTTTACTTAGATGGTTGATGTTATTTGTAGAGCTTGTCTTGCTGATCATTTTTGCTGGTTTAAGTGGCTTTCAATCTGTTATAGTTTTCAAGATAGTAGGCAAAATCGTAAAATATTGGTAAAAATCGTCATTAAAGAACAAGTACTCCTTCAAGGGTCGACTGATGATTTTGGTTACACTGAAATGCAGTCAACTTTAGCGTTTGATAGTTTGAAACCATCTCCAGTATAGTATTTTTCATGATGCTGTTAACAATTTTGGTTGCAATACATTTTGTATTTGACTTATTTATAGATCAAGTATTGCTGATCGTTTTAAGTTTCTATTTATCTATTATCGTTTTTAAAATATTAAAATATAGGCAAAAAAGCTTAAAAATGTTAAAAATCATTATCGTAGGGCAATAACTCCAATATGGGGTCGTCAGGCAATTTCAAGATTGTAAACTAATTTGTAGATTTTGGCTTGCTGATCAATTTGCATATTTAAGTATCTATCTATCTATAAAAGTTTTTTCAGATATAAGGCAAAAAAGCAAAAAAATAAATAAATATAAAAATCGTCATTAAAGGGCAATAACTCGTCTGATGGTTTCGACTATGGGACTTATTTTAAGATATTGTCTTGTTGACCATTTTTGGTATATAAAGTTTTTCTCTATCTATTATAGTTTTTCAGATATTAGGCAAACATGAAAAATTGGTAAAATTCGTCATTTAAGGGAAATAACACCTGTAAGAAGTCGTCTAAAAGATTTGAAGTAACTGTACAATATGTAGATCTCATCATTCTGAACATTTTTGCACCGGACAGATTTTCTCCATTCATAGGCTAACGGTTTTCAAGATAATAGACCAAACTTGCATTTTAACCCTATGTTCTATTTTTAGCCATGTCGGCCTTGTTGGTTGGCAGGCAGGGTCACCAGACATATTTTTTAAACAAGATACCCTAATGATGATTGTTAACCACGGACGACGACGATGACGGACGACAGACGCCAAGTGATGAGAAAAGCTCACTTGACTTTTAGGCTAGGTGAGCTAAAAAAATTTGTAAGGGTTCCGCGGAACCCAGTGTCTCGCCTACTTTTGCTGTTAATCGCAGGCTCAACAAAAATGAGGAAAAAAATCAATAAACATATTCCTTTAGATACTATCTTTTGATTGTAAGAAGCTTCTGTCAAAATTTGGTATAAATCCAGGATAGTTTATGAATCTAATAAATGTTTTAAAAACTTTAACTGCAGACTGTATTTAATGTTAACTGGAAGAAAAACTAAGTCCATTTATAAGTAAAATACGGATAAACAGGTACAAAATTTTAACAAAATTTCCTTCTAGATACTATCTTTTGATCATAAACAAGCTTCTGTCCAAGTTTGGAATAAATCCAGGATAGTTTAAGAAAGTTATTAAAATTTTAAAAACTTTAACCACAGAGTGACAATACTGGCAGAAAAACTAAGTCCATTTATAAGTAAAATACGGAAAAAATGAAATTTTTTTTTAACAAATTTACTTCTGGATACTATCTTTTGATCATAAACAAGCTTCTGTCCAAGTTTGGTACAAATCCAGGATAGTTTAAGAAAGTTATTAAAATTTTAAAAACTTTAACCACAGAGTGAATGTAATGTTTCCTGGCAGAAAAACTAAGTCCATTTACAAGTAAAATACGGAAAAACGGGAATTTTATTTTTACAAAATTTACTTCTGGATACTATCTTATGATCATAAACAAGCTTCTGTCCAAATTTGGTACAAATCCAGGATAGTTTAAGAAAGTTATTAAAATTTTAAAAACTTTAACCACAGAGTGAATGTTATGTTTCCTGGCAGAAAAACTAAGTCCATTTACAAGTAAAATACGGAAAAACAGGAATTTTATTTTTACAAAATTTACTTCTGGATACTATCTTATGACCATAAACAAGCTTCTGTCCAAGTTTGGTACAAATCCAGGATAGTTTTAGAAAGTTATTAAAATTTCAAAAACTTTAACCACAGAGTGAATATTTGTGGACGCCGCCGACGACGACGACGCCGACGACGACGCCGACGGAATGTAGGATCGCTATGTCTCGCTTTTTCGACTAAAGTCGAAGGCTCGACAAAAATGAAGATGTGGTATTATTGCCAATGAGACAAATCTCCACCAGAGACCAAATGAGGTACAAAGAAAATAGCAAATATTTTAGCACTTGTACCAATATACATCACCAGTATTGTGGTTTTATCAGTTGGAATACCCTTGATATATTTACTAGCCAGGTTTTTGTTGTTATCAGGATGAAAAATCATCATAAAACTGGTAGTCATACACAACGCAGCTTCCAGGAAAGGGTTGCCAAGTAAAATAAAATGCTTCGTCGAGCGCAGCCTGATACATCCGCAGAATTCAAATCCCTGAACAGTTGGGGCAAGTTTGGGCACAATATTCAAGCTTGATACTGTCTGAATTTGGATTGTGATCAAATTTTGACATAATATAGGTTTCTGACACAAAATAAATGTGGTCAAAGATCTTAAAAATTTGAAATGGGACATTTAATTTACCTAGTATGGTCTGATATCCAAAATCTAACAACATGGTTAGATTCAGCATATAAAAAACACCAAAAATTTCATCAGTATTTTTTTGCTTTTATAAATAAATCAGAAATAATCATTGTAAAAATGGGAAAATTTTTGGGGAAAAAAGCAAAAAATTATGAAAACAAAAATCCCCCCAAAAAATTTGTCCCCCCAAAAAAATTTTTTTTTGAAAAAATTTGAAATTTTAGAAATCTTGAAGAAAAAAGTATGAACCTTCCCCCAAAAAATTGAAACCCCCAAAAAATAAATTTTCAAAAAAAATTTCAAAAATTTTGAAGAAAAAAAAATATGAACCCCAAAATATAATTTGAACCCCCCCCCTCAATTTTTTGAAATTCTGAAGATCATTTTTTTTTCAGGAAAAATGTACAATTTCAGAGAGTTCCATAAACTTTAACACAAGTTATTGTGTGGAAACTAGAAAAATGCTTGTTTTTGGTCCCTTTTTCTAAACCTTTGGGGCACTTACCCCCAAACTCAATCCCAGCCTTCCCTTTGTGGTATGGAACCTTGTAGTACAATTTCAGAGAGATCCATACACTTAAACACAAGAGGGACGAAAGATACCAGAGGGATAGTCAAACTCATAGATTGAAAATAAACTGACAACGCCATGGCTAAAGATAAAAAGACAAACAGACAATTAATAGTACAGAAGACACAACAAAGAAAACTAAAGACTAAGCAACACGAACCCCACCAAAAACTGGGGGTGATCTCAGGTGCTCCGGAAGGGTAAGCAGATCCTGCTCCACATGTGGCACCCGTCGTGTTGCTTATGTTATTACAAATCCGGTAAATAGTCTAATTCGGTAGGTCACATTCGTGAAAAGGGAAGGGTATTGTAGTTACGACATAAAGAACATATCCGATATCATCTGTGAAACGGTTATTCCATAACGGTCAACCAACTCGTGATGGCGTCTGTAAAATTTTCGAAGGGATGATTTCAACTTCACCACTTGGAAGTTATTGTATGGAAACTAGAAAAATGCTTGTTTTTGGTCCCTTTTTTGCTGCGAATTCCTGAACATTTGGGGCAAAATTATATATTGTGAGGAAATAGATATTATTAATAATTTACAATATAATTTTTCACATTTGTAACAAACATACCTTAAACAATATTTATATCAACAACTTTATATATTGTGAGGAAATATGCAAATCAACAAAAAAGCATTATCTTTAAATAAACAAAAGATCTTGTTTAGATATAACATTACATAATGTAAGGAAAACCAGTGTATTAAAAAATTCACTTACCTTCATTTTCCCTCAAGATACGATCATAATCTCCGTTCAAATTTCCAGTGGAATTTGCAACCATAAAAACCCATTTAAATACATCATAAAAGTATTAAAATAGAAAATGACATACACAATCATGGCTAAAATTAATATATCTTCATCAACATTTAATAGTAAGTTCTAAAAATAAATTGACAGCTTGTCACCTCAAGATAATACATCATTTCTTTATGACAAAACCATCGTAAGGGAGGTAATTCAAATATAATTTAAAAAATTTGAAATTTTGAAAATTCTTGAAGTATGAACCCCGCCCCCAAACAATTTGTCCCACCCCCAAAAAAATGTTTTCAAAAATTTTGAAGAAAGAAAATATGAACCCCCCAAAAATATTTTATAACCCCCCCAATTTTTTGAAATTTTGAAGATTACTTTCTTTTCAGGAAAAATGTCACAATTTCAGAGAGTTCCATAAACTTTAACACAAGTTATTGTCTGAAACTAGAAAAATGCTTGTTTTTGACCCCTTTTCCCCCTAATTCCTGACATTTGGGGCAATTACCCCCAAACTCAATCCCAGCCTTCCCTTTGTGATATGGAACCTTGTGGTACAATTTCAAAGAGATCCATACACTTACACACAAGTTATTGTCCACAAACTACAAAATGCTTGTTTTTGGCCCCTTATTTCTAAACCGTTGGTACCATAACCCCCAAAATCAATCCCAACCTTCCTTTTGTGGTACTGAACCTTCTCGTAAAATTTTATAGAGATCCATTCACTTAAACTTAAGTTATTGTCCGGAAACCAAATGTGTCTTCGGACGATGACGCAGACGACGACAACATGATAGCATTATACAAACGCAAATTTTTTGCGGTCGTTTAAAAAGAAGCTGCCGGTTTCGTTTGGTATTTTGATCCAAATGTTTATGTAAAAAATGGGGAATGTGTCCATGGGACACAGATGATGCCCCTGCTTGCATATCATATAAAGTTATAAAGGGGCATAACTGAAGAACAGTAAAATTGACGCTACCCAAATTTGTACTTGATCTGAGTTTTGTGGTAATAAGTATTGTGTATAAGTTTCATAACATTTGGTTGAGGCAAACTTAAGTTAGAGAACGGAAACGAAAAAATTATCAATTTTTCCATTTGTAACACAGGCACTCGTCTCAGAAAAAAAAATTCCTATATACCTTTATATAAAGGTATATAGGAATTTTTTTTCTGAGACGAGTGCCTGTGATTTGTAATTGGGCATAACTCTAGAACGGCTAAAGTGACACCACCATAAATTCAAACTTGATCTGTATTTTGTGGTAATAAGCATTGTGTATAAGTTTCATAACATTTGGTTGAGGCAAACTAAATTTAGAGAAAGGAAACAAATAAATGGGGAATGTGTCCATGGGACACGGATGATGCCCCCGCATGCATACAACGTTATAAAGGGACATAACTCAATGACTGTAAAAGTGACGCTACCCAAATTTGTACTTGATCTGAGTTTTGTGGTAATAAGTATTGTTTATAAGTTTCATAACATTTGGTTGAGGCAAACTGAAGTTAAGCGAACGGAAATGAAAAATTCAGCAATTTTTCCATTTGTAAAGGGGCATAACTCTAGAACAGTAAAAGTGACACCACCAAAATTCAAACTTGATCTGTGTTTTGTGGTAATCAGCATTGTGTATAAGTTTCAAAACATTTGGTTGAGACAAACTAATGTTAGAGAACAGAAACGAAAAATTCAGCAATTTTTCCATTTGTAAAGGGGCATAACTCTAGAACGGTAAAAGTGACGCCACCCAAATTCAAACTTGACAATCTGTGTTTTGTGTTAATAAGCATTGTGTATAAGTTTCATAACATTTGGTTGAGGCAAACTAAAGTTAGAGAACGGAAACCAATTTTGGGACGTACGTACAGACGGACGGACGTACAGGCGGACAAGGGTAAAACTTAATACCCCCTCTGCTAAGGCGGGGGCATAAAAATACCATATGGGAAACTTGACACATGGAGGAATTTTTCCCATTGTAATCTAAGAATTGTATATTTAAATACCTTGGCACCATGAAGTCGTTTTTATAGTACCAAGCCACTTTGCCATTTTGTTTTCTTAACAATTATTTTGATCATTATTGATATCTTTTAAATACATTTTAAAACCAAAGTTGCTTTATATATAATAGTTAAAAAAAAATACAAATATTTTTATCTAAATAAGTGTTTTCTTATTCAAAGAAAAATAATGTCAAAACTGAATTGTGACTTTTGTCCTGTGACTTTCTGTCCTACATTCAACATATACTTATTTAAAATTTCCAGTTCATTAATTAAGAAAATTATTAAGAAACTAAGGCTCCAACTCCCTCAGTCAAATTTGACCGTAGACGAATTCTGTTAGGTCCATTTGGTCATATAGCTTCTAACGTTGCAGCGTATCAAGTTACGCATCGTTTAGCCGGAATTGAGCGTTAATGACAAAGGTTAATTCAGTAAATCGCTTCGGATTTCATAAAGAATTTATTTCATTTACGATTATGACTTGAAATCCTGACATCTAAGGGGGTCAAATTTGATCGGTAGTGGGGTTAAAAAAACATTGTAAAGAAAAGGTGTAATTATAGCTTTTCAAACAAATCTTTATTGAGCATTATTTAGTTTATAACTTTTTGGAGCAATATGTAGTTTATAACTTTTTGGAGCATTATTACATTAAAACGATTGTTTAAATAACTATTGTGATTTAAAATTGTGACACCTTAATGGGGATAAATTTTACATGGTAAAGATTTAAAATACCACTGCTATGAAAAGAAGCTTTTGATTCCAGATACTTTTCGGAGCACTATTACTTGTTTAAGTAGCTTCAATTAATTTGATGATTTTAAATTCTGACTTAAAAGGGTGAAAGGGTCATGATAAAAGGGGGAGTGTGTCTGTCACAATACCATGGTTTGTCAAAAGTGTGTAATATTTTTTCCACCATATATTTGATTTCAGATACTCTTTGGAGCATTATTTTGATAAAATTGTTTAAATAGCATTGATGCTGTGACATTTGAGAAGAGAGATAAATTGGCAATGGTAAAAAAAAGGGGTGTATAAAATAAAGTCTAAGAAAAAGTGTTATCAATCTTTTCCAACATAGGAATTTCATTTCATTACTTCTTTAAGCATAAACACTAAATAATGTATGTTAGATCCTTTGATTATGTTACACAAAAACATTGGATGAGTATTATACGTTGGAACTCAGTGTGACAACCTTTAACCTTTACTTCAAGCAATGCAAGAACCTACTAGGAATTTCTCAATAAACATATTTTACCTTAACTCAGAGTTGAGATTTCCTTGCTTCTTTTATTTCTTATCCTCAGCATACATTTTTACTAAACAAGTATTTCAAATAAAAGTTGACAGATTTTTTGGACCTAACTTTCAATGGATTTATCAAAGTTGGAACATATGTGTCATTTAAATGTAGGTACCAGTGCTATATATATGTAATTTGATTCATTTTTAGTCATTTTTAGTATGCACATTGTAAATTATGGCAATATTTGTTAGCCATTACAGTATATTATGGATTTATAATTGTTATGGTGTCTTTAAAGAGGTACTAAAACGCTAAAATCATATTTGTCTTATTCTAAAGTTCGTAATTAACATTTAAGAATGCAAAAAACCCGATAAAATTTCATTTTGTAATTATCGAGATATTTGCAAATTACTGTCAGTTTGTCATTTGAACACCTGAACCATTTAGTAAAACACGCCACTACAACTCACTACTTATACCCAACGGAAGTGACGCACAGTGGGTCACCCTGATCAAATACGTGTGTTATATCGTATGCAAACAGATCACGGCTTGCTAAGTAAAATAACAGTTTTGAAATGAATCGATGACAATTATTACATTGAGAATATTGATAACCATTTGTCGAGGCTTGATAATCGCATAAATATTTTAACCAAATGTTTATAATTAGAATAGTATTGAAAAACCAAAAGCACAAATCAACATTTTTTTCTATAAAATATTAACATGTGCATCCTAAAGTGGCGGTAGAAGCAGAAGTAGAACCGTGCATGTTATTTTTCATGGCGGAAAAACGGCATTCAAAATAGGACACTCCCAACACGTGCTTCCAAAAGACGACGGAGGGCGTAACTTGTTGATTTGTTAAATTAAACTATGTGGGTTTTCTGAGCTACAAAAAATAAAATTCTCTTTCTTACGACTTTAGTTACAGCAGCATTTCACAATTATATAAGTTTATTCTCCAGTTAATGTGAAGAATTGAGAACTGTCGGTCACAGTAATCTGCTTGTCTGGTTTAGCAAAACCTGAATATGTATTGATCAAGCTATTTCATTAAAATGAAATACTGGATAGACTTGTAATTAACCTACACGGAGATTTAAAAATCAAACAAAATTTTAAAATAGAAATCAGTATAAGTATATATGATTGTCATAGTCCTTGGACCTTATGTAAAAATATTGCTATATGTGTCATAATTTATACTAACGTTATATCAGATCCCAGTATCATGAGCATAGTCCTACCTACGGACGAATGTAGGATAGAAAGTCACAGTACAAAATTCACAATTCAGTTTTTAGTTTATTTTTTTTTTTTTTTTTTTTGAATAAGAAAACATTTTCAAATTATTTTGTATTTTTCTAGAACTTTTATATATATGGCAACTTTGTAAACCAAATTTATTCTGAAAAAGTCAATAATAAAAATAATTGTAAAGATAACAATTTGTCAAAGTGGATTGGTACTTAAATTTCATTATGACATAGTGCCAATAAATATATCCTTTTCATGCATAAAATTTGACATCTATTCATTACTCTAGGTTTAAATGAACTATTTCATAAATTGTAAAATGAATATATGCAAGTAACCAAAAACAACTGTAGACATTTTTCCTATGTTTTCAAACAAAACTAAACAAATAGTATGTGTGACTTTTGTACTATCAAATTTGTGACTTTCTGTCCTGGAACTTTTAGTACGTTTGCCATAGAAACATATTATACAATTGTAATCTATGTCTGTGCCTAAATCACAGGCCTATTTTATATGTAAATATATATATTTTTTTGTTATTAGAAAACAAGATATAAAACCTATATCCAAGGATTTGTATAGTAGTCTTACTATACAAATCCTTGCTATATCGTAGAAATATAAGAGCAATAGAATTATTAAATAAGTTAAAACAGATTTGAGCATTTAAAACTACAACAAAACCACTGATATAAAATCTTTAGAAAAGGGTGTGCATTCCCAAATTACTTTTGTCCTAAATCCTGAATGTTATGATCACACAATTTTTTTTTTTTTAAATAAAAAATTATACCATACCGCTTTTAAGATATTGACCTTTTCTTTCATTTAAAATTTAAGCAATGACAAATGAATAACCAAACAAGAAAAATATTAATCCTCTCGATCACCTTTTGATCCTGATAATTAAAACAGTCCGCACTTTGACACTACTGATAAGTAAACATCCTGTATACAGTAAGGTAAAGATCAAACAGCAGCTATTATCCATCCCTCAGGTAATTAACAACTTGGCCATGCAGAAATGCCACCTGTTGTTTATAAAGTGATAAACTTTAAAGTTTGATAATTAACATTATTAAAAGGTATTACACATACCCGGTTTTTAACTGGCAATTAATTATTTTATTACATGGAACCGAAGCCTCTACCGTCATATCTTGTCAAGATGTTATGCAACTTTACGTACAAGACATGTAAATATAAACCATATTTTTCTCGACTCAATATTTGTTTTTAATTAATAGCTAGATTAATGATATATTGACCGTCAATTTGTCTCAGTTCTACGATCAGGAACATTGTTTTCAGTTGAAAACTCAATGTTGAATTATCCCAACCCCATCCCCCCTTTTTCTATTGAAACACGTTATTAATACACTTCCCTTCTGAAACATATTTTGTTCCTTTTGAAAAAGTGGTCATAATGAAGAATGAGCCTTGAATGGGTAGCGTAATTCATTGGCAGTGCTTTAAATCAACGATCAGGAGAAAGTTCATTTATTAAACAACGTTGAGATAAACCAGCAGGCGCGTAGCTGCCTTTACGCAAAAAATCATTTGCTTGCACATATTTTTCACATAAAAAAAATAATTCTGAAATTGAATTACGGATAGTCTTTAGTCTTTACGGATTATCGTGTCGGGCGATGTTTGTACTTGCAACAAATCTCTGATGTCGTCTCTAGCAGTGACTAATAAGGAACTACATGTATATCCTTCAATATCTGCAATCTTCTCAATCCTAGCTACAATGCCTGTTCAACTAGTTCAACTACTGAACGGTCATTTAGTGCATTACGGCGACTGAAAACTTATCTCCATTCAACCATGGTACAGGACAGACTATCATACATGTTCACAGAGAAATGGATATCGAGTTCTGCGATCATTGGCCTTGGCAAAAAATAGATATATGGACTTTGGATATTAACTATACTTTAAGTCTTACATGCAATATTAACATTTGATATTATAGGCTCAATACAATCACCTTGAAAACATCATAGATTTATATTCTCTACTTATAAATCAAGACTTAAAAGTGGCCGTTCGATTTTGTATTCCCATTGTCCGTTCGTTCAAAAGACTATTAACTCACCTGGGGTATCTGTGTCTCAAATTACCTTCTACCGTTGTTGTAGAAACCTCTCCTTTGATTTGAAAATTACCTTCGTGAGAAACACTACGGGTGTCTTGCAAGAAGCAGGACCTGCCTACCCTTCCGGAGCACCGGATGTCGCCACATTTTTTTCGGGTCCGTGTTTTTCATCTGTATTTAGTTTTCAATGTTGAATGTTTTTGTTTGTCCTTTTGTGTCTTATCTGTTCTCCGGGTTTGTCATGTGTCCATTGATTGCCCTTCTATTGATTAACGCTTCGGACGGTTGTCGAGTCTTCCTGATCTTTCCGTTTTATATAATTTAGCAAATTACGGAACTCACTAGAATTTTATTATCGTTTCATAAAAATCTGGTATAGTAAGAAACAGATAGGGTATTTTTCATGTTCAAAGCAGTCACTGTAATTACTCATATGCCCGGAGCTTCCGGGGGATTCGCTTCCCTGGACCTCCGTCTAGGGTGCTGCCCTGGATCCCCGACTAGAGTGCTACCCTGGACCAGCTGGGGACTTTGAGCGGTCCATAGTCCCCGTCCCCCTTGCCAAATCACTATAAAAGTCCACAAGTATTTACAAAATAGGAGTTTGGGCATGAAGGAGTGATGTGAATTTCATAAGCATGGCATATTGGGAAATGCCCGAAAAAAAATATTATTTTCTGCATAAAATGGTGCAAAAGAAATTTTCGCCTCGCTCCGCTCAGCGTTAGTTATGATTGCACTTTATTTTAGTCCAGCTACGCCCCTGGCCGAAGAAGTGACCCACAGTGCGTCACTTCCGGTAGATTTGGTTTTAGTGCTGTTTCCGGAAGAAGGGTTGATTGGATTTCCCTAAGGTAAAAATAGTTGAACTTTACACGCTATTATCTCTGTAATTAGTAAACCAAATTGCATCGGGTTTTTGCATTTTTATCAATTATTTTGAACTTTTAGATAAGAATTACTTGTTATGTGCGTTTTAGTACCTCTTTAAGGAAATAATGAGTATAAAATTAGTGCTAATTAAGTATTAAGTCTTATTTTATTTACAATTTTCAGCATATTTATCCCCTCCCTCTCCAAAAAAAAAGGGAAAAAAATTCTTAACCAAAACAAAAATTCTGTCGTAAGCAATACAATATGTATTCTCGTTCACATACAAATTACAAATTAATACATTTTGGAGAAAGAGGTCCTAGATGAAAAATAGTTCAAAAACATACAAAATTTGTAATAGTGCATTAAAATGATCTTCACAAGCAATGTATAGCACTGAAAATCAATTATATGTAATTAAGGAATGACTGTAATATTTTTATGTTATTTCAATAGACAGAAAAATATTACAGTCATTTCTTAAAATTCTCAATTCCATTTTAAACCGGAGAAAACCATGAAAAACGTTGATGACGTCATGGTCACATGACAAAATTATGTCTATGAGCTGATAAACAAAACAACATCAGCCAATCAGAAAACGTTACATCCAAAATTAAATTATAAGATGTATGTATGACAATTGTAAAATGTGTGAAATTCATTATTCAAACTCTGTGATTAGAAACTTTCAATTTTGTCCTTTCAGCGAAAAAATACTGGCAGTCTTTTTCAAATTAATGATGTAGTTTACAATTTTTTTAAAAGGGTAGCTTTTAGGTTTGACAAAAGAAGTCCCTGCATTCACAAGCATAGGCTCAATTACAACAGTTATGTACCTCTTTACAGGTTTCTCTTAATACAATTGTGTGTTGGGTGAAAAATGGCAATAATTTTGATTGTGTAATTGCAAATATGGTAATAAAGGATTGCAAAATATGTGATTATTAAATGAAATTCTTTCAAGCTTTCATGCATCCAGAAATGCTCCTTCCATACAGTTTGCATTGACAGTTAACAGACTCAATCCTACCAAAGAATTGTCTCCCTTTGCAAAAATTTATAAATTTTGAAACATGTTTACAACTTATAAGTTATTTCAAGTGTATTATAGTGTGATGTGATGATTTATCTGAATAAATATTGTTTAAACTAACATTTCATCGATACCAATTCAATTGTTTTAAATTTTATTGTGACCAAACTGCAAGAAAATTAAGAACTCCATCATTATAATAACTGCATACTTTTTCTAAAGACACCTGATTTTTAACACTTTCTTGTAGCTCATATAAAAATCCATATATGGATACATCATGTCTTTGTAAATATTGCTTTTTCTCTCCTGGAATCCAGATGGCTGAAACAAATGGGTTTCCACCAATAGAAAAACAGTTAACATACACAGGAGCTAAGTTTTTTCTTGAATTTTTTCCAAGTTCATAAACAAAGTTTTCCAATGTTATCTGAAGCCAGGACACAAAAGTTGATTTTTTTTCTTTGTCAAATACTGATGAAACAAATAAATTATCAAGTTTCCCTGCAACTGATTGAGCTATCATTGTAAAGCCACTATTTTTCATTTTTTTCATTCTTATAAGATGTTCAGCAGCATTTAAGTTTACACAAATCTCTTGCTGCACCTCAATATAACTTTCTCTTAATCCAATAATATAATAAATGTCATTTTCATAACAATATGACTCCAACATATAAATATATGCATTACATAAATTACAGTCTTTAACCAAATCATGAATATTTCCTATATTTTTGTTGATAAAAACTAGATGCCTGCTTGTTGATTTTTTCCAGATAGCATTCACACACAGTGAATCTTTATGTTCAGTAATGTCCACATGTGACAAGTAATAACCTGTGAAAGACTTTACATAACTCTGTAAGTTATACAAAGGTAACAATAAAAAAACAATTTGCTCCTCTGAATGAACCACAAATTCATTATTTGAAAGAGACTTGGTCCATAGTGGTAGATGTAAAATTTTTGACAGCCCATACTTCATAAGTCCATCTAGGTCCATGTCTTTTGCCCAAGTGTTGAAAAACAAGGCCCAGCTTAGTCCAGATTTATGACAATGAACAGTTGTTGATGTTCCTTCCATAGCCCCCGTATGACCCCAACTTAATCCATTATTTTGAACATCAAGTCCTAGCCCATACCACTGGTCGCTGAACTCATAACATGGCTTTTCAATCATAAGACGGAAACATTCTTCTGAAACTAATGGTTTATCATCCCTGCATAAATATAAAAAAAACCTGTTGATATAACAAATTTACATTTTGAACAGTTTCATTAATTTCTAGCAATGCATACAGTGGGGTGGTGGTGAAATGGAATGGGAAGGGGGTAAAGTGTCCACAGAAAATAAGGGGGACCAGACAGTCCAATTTCAGAAAAGTGTAATAAAACAAGATTATGTGTTCATAAGACACAATGTTCTGCTCACACTATCTCATTTCCATGTTCAATATACCACGAAACTCTTGGTGAAAACCCTAATTTGGCATATATACTAATAAGTTTGAAGAAAAATGAACATGTGTATTATCATTTAGTTTCAAGTTGATGTGACTACAACTTAAATGAGACAGATGTAAAAAATGTTCTAATGGTTAAATAGACAGATTTTTTTTTACTATTATTGAAAAAAAAAATTCAGACAAGTGAATTTACCAAAAATGTATTTCTCTATCTGTATCATACAGACTCCAGCCTAACCCGTGTTTAATTAGAAAAGTGTGTCAACAAGGTAGCCACATGTCTTTCTGTTTTTAAAAAGAACTAGTTTAAATAAAAACATCTGGGGGTGACAATCCTGGATGATATATAACCCAGAGTGTGCTCCTGCCACATACTTATTTAAAGTAAATATTTGTTGCATAAGGGAGGATCCACATTACTAGGGAGGGAATTTACACCCTAGAAGCCTACGGCTTTTTGAGATAATAATCCTCATCCATTACATCCCCTGGATGCTTGGATGAGGTTTGTATTGGCATGACACCATTATTTATACTATTTTTAAAACCTGTTTTCAAGACTTTATGAATTATTTTTTTTTCTCCTTTCTAAATTTTTACTGAATGAGAAAATCTTCAAAAACTGGAAATCCTTCAATGAAACTCTAGAGCCTGTTTCTGACGAATCTAGAAGAGTGCTTAGACAGCTGCAATCATTTGAAAAGTATCACAATGAATATATCTGTCTACATAAAGCAGTAAAATTGAGTGTAAGATAAGGTGGTTTTGATTGTAATTCTTTCACAATACCTGTTAATTTCATTAAATAGTGCCAATAGTTCTACAACAGACATAACTAAACCACCATAGGATTCAGTTCCTTCCATCTTAAATCCACCATACTGAGCTGGCACAGACCCTTCATCTTCAAACACAGATGGCTCCAATATATTCTCACGGTTGTTAAAATATTTTACCTGTTAATGCATTTTGAATTTATTAATCTGCAAATTACAATCTAATTTAACATATTTCACTTGCCATAGTCACAAATTTTCATGCTAAAAAAAATTTCTCTCAGTTATGTCCCTTTGTAAAAAGTATTCAATATTTCATTTTGCGGAATAAGTGTGCAATATTCCTGAATACAATTTCCTTTCAAGATAGCAATGTTTACAACAGCTAAACATGGTGTTCTTGTCATGTTGGAAGTTTTGTAGCACAATAAATGTGTTATGGTGGATCATCACTATATATTTGCTCAGATAGAATTTTCTTATACTTTGCCAAAATGGAGATTTTGCCATGCTTTTTTAAAAATATAATCAAAAGTAATCGTCACAAAATTTGTGAATAAAAAGAAATCTATGAGATAGAATTTCGAAATAAAATATGAGAAAATAGGTTTTATAATATGCTTTAAGGTGAAAGGTATGTAAATCAGTGCCTCTAATGGAAAAGGGAAAAATTACGTTTGTTGTAATGAGAGTTATCTCCCTTACACCAGAAAAATATTTTCAAGATGTCAGGAGATTCTGCCGCATTGGACAAATGGACAATTACGATGGAACTGTACTCAATGCACTCTATCAACATTTATCAAAAAGTGCAGTTATTGTACATGAAATTTCTTGTTCGAGTTAAACAGATCTTCCCCCGCAAGAAAATGAAAATAGTTTAGCATGGTCTGATGGTCAGAGAGTGGTTCAGGTTAGTTTACTGGCTGACCAATTTTATAAAAGCTTGTAAGAACTGCTATACCAAAAAAACTTATATGGTCTCGGAAGTATACCTTGTTGCAACTGTCCCTACACTAACTTATATCGATAAACATTGGGAAATGGCACAGATCAGCATTAAAAAAGGAAATTCAATGTTGATATGGACCGTGAACACGAAATGAATAAAAAAATATATAAACACATGCATATACACACATGTATATAAACGCAATAAAATAAATTAAAGCTTATACTATAACCTATTTTTTGATTATTTTCATTTCATATATTGAAATGCCAAAGTAAATACATATACAGTTTCATAAAAAGAAATAAATTCGTCTCACAAAACAACTGACAACACTATTCAATTTTTATGTCATGCTTATTACTGATATTCTTGACATTCATGCTAGATAATGACTTTCCAACTAACATTTAAAAGTTCATAATTATTAAAACCGTTGTATTCAGTGCTTTCTTTCATGTCCGCAATGCACGTCCATAAATAGAAGAAAAAAGTACTCAGAGTAAAATTTAATTTATATTGTAAATATTCAACAAAAGTATTAAATTTTTTTGTGGTTGTGGCATGAATTTTTTAATATAATGACGGAAATTACTGGATTAGTGTAAGAGAGGGAAGAGGAAAAGAAACTTGAATGAAAGGATAGTGGGCCTTGTAAACGGACGAACAGGAAGTAAAATGGCAATTTCAAGATGAAAGAAATATATAAAAAAAAATATCTTATATATACATGTTGAATTTGACCAATTTATACGAAACATGTTGAATGATAAGCTTCAAGCACGAAAACATGTGAAGTAAAAATTGCAAAACCGTTGCATGAAAACTACCATTTACCATCGCTTTGAAAAATAAACAATGAACACCAAAGTTCATATATCATACTGAAACTTCAAAAAAAATTTGTTTGCATTTGTTATTGCATTTTTTAAGAATGCACAAAATTCATGACTATCTATTACAATTTCCGTAAAAACTGTAAACAAATATTGCTATCAGGCAAAATATAAATTCGAGTTTTTATTTTTGCCATATTTTTTCCTTTGCAATTTTGGCATTAATTAAAATATCGCAAAAATTTATGTAACAAATTTTCCAATAAACAGAGAATGAAATTTTTTATTTCAAATTATCCTTTATTGAGCGGTCGTTGATTCATACTGATTGATTCTTGTGACATTATTTTAAGTTTGTAGACAACTTTTCTACTGATGGAGACTTGACGTCGCGAAGTCCATTTGGCGACGTCCTGCAATTTCAACTTATTTTACATCAGCAACAGGTTTTCGATGGCTGATATATAAAAAAGGAGCACAGTGACACCATAAAAATTGTACACCAATAGAAAGGTAATTCCCATCCGAACAACATTTATTTTTTATAGAAAAATCGTAGGATTGGTTTTCACGGCAGAATAATTTAACCATTATATTTCAAATTTGAAGCATAATTGTAACATGATCATGCAATACCGGTATGTATTTCTTTTATCTCAAGTAATATCCATTTTTACTAGTGAAATAACTCTATAGAAGAGGGTCTGCTAGATGGGGTATACAGACTAGAGAATAAAGGAGAAAATATTATAAAAAAATGGACCAAAAAATTAAGACAGACAAAAAAAGACAAACATTAAGAAGAAAAGAGAATAATTGGGTGGTAATTAAAATATAAATAATAGAGAAAAATGGCTAAAAGAATTAAAGAATACAGAATTGAAGGACCCTCTCATCAAGAGCCACATAGAAAGTCCTTGGAGAAATATGATGAGTCATTTATAGACGAAACCATCTGGCATACAAAATGAATAGTCTCAGGTATCTCTGATGAGTTAATTCATATTTTACAAGACACCAGTAATACAAATAATCACAATAATGACTAGTTATATCCAGATAAATAAAACCAACGTGATCAGGCTGGAAGGTCTCGTCTGCTTTACTAATTATGATAGAATTTATGTTATTTCTTTAAGATAAGGGTTATTTCAGGTAATCTTTCATTTTACAATTTACTTTAGGTTTATGTCATGATTTTATTAGGTGAAAAGCTCAATTAGAATTGTTACAAAAGAAAACACAAATTTAACAAAACATAAAACTTGCCTCCAAAGAATAAGAGTCAATCTGTTTAGCATATCCTGGTAGTACATTGAAAGGTCTACAAATTTCTTGGATATAGTTCATGTATGGCATGCCAGTCACTGCTTCCATCACTTTACCAAGGATAGAGTATCCAAGATTGGAATATGCATGTCTTTTACCTGAAAAAGTATACATATAGATTCTAACACTGCATTAAGTGTTTTACAATATTTCTCAACTCGAAATAGTAAAATTTTCAAATTAAAAACGTGAGACTTGTCAAGCTTTTTAAAAAATATAAATTTAACTGTTGAGGGTGGAGAAATATGATATTGCACGAGATTCGTTTTTGGAATCAGCTGTTTCTCTAAAGACTTTAAGATGATATGAAGGCAATCTTAATCTTTCTTTGTTCAATAATCTTTAAAAAAAGGTGTTCTTTCAAGGTGATGTAATCAGGCATGGTCGCCTTTTTACATGATGTCACAATATCAAAATCTGAGGTAGGCAAGAAAATTTGAGGTCATAATTGAATTCCAACAATTGAACAATTGAGATCAATCTGACCACACTTGATTACAAAAATATAATCAATCGGGAATGTATAAATCAGCTTAGAATAAGAGAAAGAAATTTTAAAATACTTCAACTTATCCTTTGTTGTATCATCTGCCATGAAGCCAGTGCTTTGACAGACAGACCAGATAAATAACACAAATGATGACAAATATTGAAAAATTCAGGTTTTTTATGACAACATGTTTCTGGTGAATTTATATTATTCAACCCTAAATTTTCTGGTATTGTCCTAATGTTTTTATCTTTTTTTAAGTTTTCAAACATTAAGTAAGGAGGGTTTCTGATGCAGGAATTTAGAGAAAATAAATTACTGGTACTTTACTTGTAATAGATATGCATTTCCCATTTGTTCAAATATCAGAGTCAAAAATGTAAAACCTCTAGTGTTCATAAATATACTAAGGAGTAAAATTACATTAATGAACAAACAATCAACAAATTAAGACAACAACTTAACCCTTCAATAAGCCTTTAAAAATCTAGTGCCCTTCTTCAGTTAAAATAACATTAACTTACAATGGTTAAGTACACCAATGTGGAGTTGTTTTTTTATGAATCTGTTACACCAGTTGATCAAAGGTCAAATGGCGGAAACGATGTCATCGAACAATTGATTCTTACTGTGACGTAATAACAAAAGCATTGACATAGGAAATATATGGGAAAGTGCACAAGTTCAAAGTCATCTATTCATAAAGAAAACTAGAAGGCTGTATGGTGACCTATCCTTTTACATCCATGTCATTTGACACTAATATGCATTAATGGATTTTTCAATGAGACAACTGTAGATTTGACCTAAACTTTAAACTGTAAATGTATATACCAGGTGTAAACTGTAATTTCCTGGACAACATATATTTAATGAGAGCTTCGTCTCTATATGGATCCTCCTTCATTTTCTTAGGCAACTTCCAAAACACAGCATCTCCAACTTGGTCCCTGTCCCATCCACCAGAATGCTGTAGTAAGTGTCTGACAGTTATTTTCAGCAGTTTTTTATCACCTTTACCAGAAGGTTTATATTTTTTCAAAATACCATTCTGACCAAAGATCTTCTGGTCCAGTTTCAATTTCCCATCTTCTACTAACTTTAGAATCCCCACTGCCGTGATGGTCTTGCTAATACTTGCTAGTCTAAACAATGACGTTGACAATGCTTTTAGTCCAGAATTAGCTACACCATATCCTTGTGTGTATATGAGCTTCCCATGGAAACAGATTGCAAGAGACCCACCAGTGATGTCCTGTTGCTGCATGAAGTCTACAATGATCTGGTCTAGTTGGTGATAAGCTTCAGATGTCCACTCGTTTGGAGATATCTGCACTAAAATAATATTTATACAAAAGCTCAAATCAATTGATCTTACAAAGGTAGGGAGATTTCAAATATATATATATATATATATATATGCTTTCATAAAAAAAAACAAATCTTAATTTTTTAAACTTTTAGTTTTCCATTACCTTACGAAATACCATAGATTGAATCATTTTTGTGGTTACCAATTTTCATGGATACTTGATTTCATTGTTTTGACAAATTCACAAACATAAAGAATTTATAAAGGATAAGGTGAAGGCTCAGATTTGTGGATCATCTTTACCTACATCATCCATGAAAATTGGTACCCCACATACATCTTTACCTACATCATCCATGAAAATTGGTACCCCACATACATCTTTACCTACATCATCCATGAAAATTGGTACCCCACATACATCTTTACCTACATCATCCATGAAAATTAGTACCCCACATATATCTTTACCTACATCATCCATGAAAATTGGTACCCCACATATATCTTTACCTACATCATCCATGAAAATTGGTACCCCACATATATCTTTACCTACATCATCCATGAAAATTGGTACCCCACATATATCTTTACCTACATCATCCATGAAAATTGGTACCCCACATATATCTTTACCTACATCATCCATGAAAATTAGTACCCCACATATATCTTTACCTACATCATCCATGAAAATTGGTACCCCACATATATCTTTACCTACATCATCCATGAAAATTGGTACCCCACATATATCTTTACCTACATCATCCATGAAAATTGGTACCCCACATATATCTTTACCTACATCATCCATGAAAATTGGTACCCCACATATATCTTTACCTACATCATCCATGAAAATTGGTACCCCACATATATCTTTACCTACATCATCCATGAAAATTAGTACCCCATATATCTTTACCTACATCATCCATGAAAATTGGTACCCCACATATATCTTTACCTACATCATCCATGAAAATTGGTACCCCACATATATCTTTACCTACATCATCCATGAAAATTGGTACCCCACATATAAGAATGAATCAACAGAAAAACCTTTAATTCAAAATATATAGTAGAGGTTGTATCATATAGAGCATTATTTGATCAAAAGGAAGCAAATATAAAACCTATCTCTTTCGTCCTAAATGGAATTGGCTTTGATGGCAGACATTTGATAGTCTACGTTTAATTTATCACAATCTTTTCAGACTAAGTTTTAAAGCTTGACATATTGTACCAAACACTTGTCTAATGTTGAAGACCACATGTTGACCTTCAGATTCCTTTTGGTTCGTTTTACTTGCTATTGAGTTGCTGCCTCGTTAACATATAACACTATTTTTTTTTAATACAATTTGAATAGGCCTACTCTGGAAAAAGATAAAATGAAAAAATGTACAAATTCAAAAATCTGTAAAATTGTTACATCCTTTGTTAGTATTGGTCTCAAAAATTATATTCTTTCCTGATAATTCTGCTATCAATATAAAAACAGGAGATGTGGTACGTATGATTGCCAATGAGACAACTATCCACTAGAGTTCAAATGATCTACTTGTAAGCAACTATAGGTTACTGTATATCCTTCCACAATGATCAAAACCAATACCATATAGTCAATTATAAAAGGATTATACCTGATTTAACACTATAAGTATGATCCATTTATCCTCTTCTTATCAAGTTGACATTAATATCTTCAGGTTCAGGATATCCTTGGGTCAGCACATAATGGTGTAACTCATAACATAAACAAGACCTGAAAAATAGAAAAGGATGATTTACAGGTAATCCATATCAGAAAATTATGAACATGTGATGTTGCATATATAACCAATGTTATAAAAATTTTCATATTTCAGGGAAGACTGAAAGCATATATATTTTCAAGGATGATTTGAAATATAAGGAAAATTGTTTCATTAACTATGTTTTTTCAGATACATAATAATAATACTGAGATTCAGAAAAATTTAATACTAATGGATCTAAATTCAACTTTTTCATTGGTGTAAATGTGGTCAAATGTCATTCTCTTATCAACAGTAGAAAGACCCATTATGCATTACCATGTTATCAAAATGTCTATTATACAGGAATTATCACTTGTAATTTTGTCTGAAAAACTTGGTTTCTTCAATGAAACAAGATAAAAGATACTTATGAAGAGTGCATTATTATGATAAAAAGACTGCCGTTTGGGGAATACATTATAATGCCCTTTGGACAGTTGTATTGAATTAGATAATGCCCTTAGCATTATACATATCCTAGTTTCTGTACATACATGTACTACTGTCCCTTCAGACAGTTGATGTATCAGGATTATGCCCTTTTCATAACTATTACGTAAATAATTCATGAATACTAAACCTGTGGTTTTAGAAAATCCAAAAATTGATATATATAACCATTGTAGGCAAAACTTTGGGCAGAAAGGTGAAGTAATTCATGAAATTGAAAGTTATTAAGACGCACATGAAAAGAGAGAGAGATCCAGTAGGATTGAAAAAATATACCACAGCTAGGATTCCATCATTTTCCTGGCTTTCTAAAAATGAAAAAAATGTGAAGAAAATTATTCAATTGGACATTTCACTACAGCAATAAACTGAAATATTTAACCAGTTGATCAGTTTTGAGAGTTGGAATCAAACTGCAATTTGGTAAAACAGTGTAGCAAATTGGTATTGTGAAAGGACAAATGCCTCCGAATATGCACAATAATTCTGAAAAAAAAACCCAAATTGTTATATTGAATAAGCTATATATATATATATATATATATATATATCCGTTTATTTGGCAATCACCAATGGCAGTCAGCAGGGTTTAAGAACATTTGTTGTTCGACCTGTTAGTCAAATACGTTTTGTTAAAATATACTTTTCACTTTTTGGTCTTTTGAAAATGTTGTTTGTGCAGTATTTAGACCCCTCTACCAAGAAATTTGTTTTGCATGCACACGTATAAAAATTGCGGTTTTTATCCAACGCAATCATAGGTTTGAACGTTGTTTACAATTTAGACTTGTTTATATTTTTCCGTTTGGGCTTGTATTATATTTGCCTTCGGGTTTATATGATCCATTCATCCTATTTCAGCTCCTCAAAATTCAAGAGTCTATCCTAAATTGAGGTAAATTATATGGCCTTCCAAATAAAGTTTTGATTCCTAACATCACTGAAGAGACATTAATTGTCGAAATCCGGATATGGTGTACAAAATTTTTTGCACCTTTTTTTTGCGGTATACCATCTTTTTCACAAGTTTATTGTTTTCTGTTTGGTATTAAATTAATAATTAAGATCCATTTTGTTACAACTGTGATCTGTTTATTTGGCAATCGCCAATGGCAGTCATCAGGGTTTAAGAACATTTGTTGTTTGACCTGTTAGTCAAATGTGTTTTGTTAAAATATACTTTTTCACTTTTTTGGTCTTTTGAAAAATGTTGTTTGTGCTGTATTTAGACCCTCTACCAAGAAATTTGTTTTGCATGCACACGTATAAAATTGCGGTTTTATCCAACGCAATCATAGGTTTGAACGTTGTTTTCAATTTAGACTTGTTTATATTTTTCCGTTTGGGCTTGTATTATATTTGCCTTGGGTTTATATGATCCATTCATCCTATTTCAGCTCCTCAAAATTCAAGAGTCTATTCTAAATTGAGGTAAATTATATGGCCTTCAAATAAAGTTTTGATTCCTAACATCACTGAAGAGACATTAATTGTCGAAATCCGGATATGGTGTACAAAATTTTTGTACCTTTTTTTGGTATACCATCTTTTCACAAGTTTTATTGTTTTCTGTTTGGTATTAAATTAATAATTAAGATCCATTTTGTTAAAACTGTGATCTGTTTATTTGGCAATCGCCAATGGCAGTCATCAGGGTTTAAGAACATTTGTTGTTTGACCTGTTAGTCAAATGTGTTTTGTTAAAATATACTTTTCACATTTTTGGTCTTTTGAAAATGTTGTTTGTGCTGTATTTTGACCCCTCTACCAAGAAATTTGTTTTACATGCACACGTATAAAATTGCGGTTTTTATCCAACGCAATCATAGGTTTGAACGTTGTTTTCAATTTAGACTTGTTCATATATATATATATATATATATATATATCGAAGGATATATATAAAACTCTCTTATTTTTGCTTTGTTACTTTGTTACAGAATATTACTCAATAAAGAATTGATAGTGATTTTAATCATACATAGTTTATATAGGGTAAAATCATTTAATTGCATCGGATAGTTTCCATCTATCAAGATCAAAATATATATATTTTATTATTTGTCAGTTGTAAACATGATAAATTTAGCTAAAATGAGCATATAATGTTATTCGAAGACGTGACAGCTGACTTTAAATAATTATTTGATTGGATACATAAGTAAGAATATTTATATGTATGATACTGATAGAATAGAGAATGGAAACGGCGAATGTCTATAATGCCTATTATTCAAACTTAGAAACCCAAGCTTTATCATTTGTCTCGGGAGCGTAGCTATATTCCGACACCCCGAAATTCTGAGAGTCCATTAGTCCGACAGTCCAGTAGTCCGACAGTCCGATAGTCTGACAGTCCGATAATCCGACAGTCCAATAGTATGACACGAAGCCGTGCTGCTGCAAAGGATATGGATCTCGTCTTCATATAAGCTTATTTATATAAGTATACTGTCAAAACGCAAGCAGCTGAGTGTTTAAAATTTTAAAAGTGGAATGCGTTGTAATGGGATCCAAATTAAATCTTATACTGTTTGAACAATTAACCTTAGATTCCATTCCTGTTCATCATGTCAAAGTTGATAACAAGAATGTCTGTTTACATACATGTATGCGCATGTGCGTGAATGCAACGTATTATGTGGTTGAATGTGAAATGTCACATTATATTAGATGTATACTTCTCATATCTGAGGGGAGTTAGCCCCGAAGATATGAGACAACTACATCGGAATTGATTTACATAGAAGTAATAAATAATTTTTTTTATCTTTTCTCTTGTTCTTAAAAGAGCAATTAGTTTTGATAAAATAGGAAAAGTGTCATTATCTCAAATTTTCCAGATGCAGTAACACTTTCAGAAGATGTTTCATAGTTATGGATTTGGAATGAAATCTTAATAAATTGCATCTATTTTTCTGTCATCAAAATGATACCTTATCACTGCTTTTGTATGGCAATATAAATTGCTGTACTATCTTTAATTGCCAAAACCTGAACTTTTTGCTGATAAATGATAACGACTTCTATGTAAATTATAATATGAACCTAAGCATTCCTAGTGATAGAATCATCATGACATGACACTAAATATATATGTGAAAAAGAGAATGCGAATAATTGCATGAGGGTCGTTGACATGAAATATATTAGTTTTTATATTAGCCCTACACTCAATGCGCCAGCATCGCCAATAAATTGATTCGGTTCTCTGTTTGTTTTTTTTCACATTTGTATCCATTACAGATTAGTACCTTCCCTCCCCGATTCCCTGTAATAACCTTTGCAGCCATCACTAAAGTGTGTATGGTTTTGAAGTAGAAGCATACAACATGCATTATAATAAAATTGACACTTGAGTTAACATACGGGATTAACCATTCGATTTTTGTTGGGGCTAAGATGGACTTTGAATTAATAAGGCAGGATCCAAAATTTTGCGAAAAAATCTAAGGTGATCTACATTCACCTCCATGACTATTTATAGAGGGTGGTAAAGGATTATTTTGGTGCAACATGTTTTCCCATTTTTATTTCATGTGCAGCCGTGTATTCACCGTGTTTCTTGAAATCGGTAAAAGATCAACGTGCAAGAAATTTTTAATTGTTTTGGTTCATCATGAAATGGCAATTTTATTTCGCTTTCGTTCTTCCGTGCAGATACCCCTCTTTATAATATGAAGAATATTGTATGTATAAAAATGTGATGTGAACAAATGTAAGAGAAAAGTTGCAAGCAAAACTGCATTTGAGACCGTTATTATTCTTCAACCAAAGTAATGTTGTATAACTGGAGATACAAAGGTAGTTGAACTGGTTGAGTTAGGGATGATTTTCTTTGGCTCAATAAATTAGAGCGCTGCCTTAAATGGATCCCGAAATTGGTACCATCTAATGTATTTTCACAATAGTACTCCTTATTTTCTATTAAAGAATGTACAATTTGTTTATTGTACTGTTAACTACAGGATCTTATTTGACATAAAGATTCATATAAATATTGATTTATAGACATTTCCTATTGAAATATTTATAATTATTAATTGTGACTTTTTGTCCTATCAACCAGCTTGTGAGTTCCTTCCGGTGACATTAGTGTCTGTTTATCCTTAAACTCCACAAAATTCATCCTCGCATCAGTCTTGGAGTCAAGATTCTTACCGTATAATGACACTCTAGTAGACATGGTAGAGTAAGAGAAATGATAGACATGATCGTCCTGGATATTGAACTTTCAATTTCCCACTGGTTTCTTTCCCTTCCAGTTTTTGAGTACTTTCATCTGTCATAACACCCAAAGCAGCAGAGTAATATTATACAGAGAGAAAAAATGATTATGGACGGAGATCTTTGATCATCTTTGTGTTGATTTGATAATAATAATAAATCAAGCATTTGTCCATGCAAAATGCTAAAACATGCGAAAAGGGAGACAACAAACACAGTAAATCCTATACTATAGGTAGTGTGATGGGAATTTTTAAGAGCTGGAGGGTCACTCACTTGTAATTAATTTGGCTCTTTTAGTCTATTATAATATTTAACAATTTTATTACTGTATTGATAAATATAGGATCTTCATTTGACATAAACCATATATTAAATATTTTGAATGGACATGATGATGATATCGAAGGGACAGAATGTAAGTTCCTCCATAATATTTGTTCCAAAGAACTTTTAGCATATAACAAAAGTTCCATTGGGAACTTTCTTTATATAATATTTTATCCAATGCTATAAGAAAATTTCCTTCACAAAGGATAAAATATTACATAAGAAAAGTTCCCAATGGAACTTTTGTTATATGCTAAAAGTTCTTTAGAATAAATATTAAGGACAATATTTTAATGAATGGCTATTATTTATTTTGACTTTATTGAACCATAAAATTAATTTTGACTCTTCACATTGAATAATCCATGGCGGATTATGTTAAATGAAGAGTCAAAATTAATTTATGGTTCAATAAATAAAATAAATTATTGCCATTCATTATAAATAAATTTCTATCAAAATAAGGCTCAAAGAACTTTTATATTATTTATATTAACAATAACAACGTACACACATGTTGGCGTATGAATACACATAGTCAGAGTGGGTGTCGCCATAAAATTGACAACATTGAAAATAAACGTAATACTTTTAACCAATCAGAAGACAGTGAATACACCAAATTTATTTATTATATAATAAAGTTCCAGGCATTTTGGAATATTGGCTAGATATTATAAATGTTTCAGGAATAGTTATCATGGTTATTAGATAATTAAAGTTCTAGAAATATAATGATCAAAGTTCTAGGAATATGTACTACAATATCCAAAATGATTTCTAGCTACAAATGTATGGAAGTAAATTTCCAATAATAAAGTACAGGCATTTTCATCTGAAATTTGTGGCTAACTTCATGCTTGACTAAAGTTTAAATATGTGCAATTTTTGTTGTATTCCTCAGACTCCATTCTTTGTATGTACTACATGTACAGGTAAATGTCATGTGAGGTGAACATTAATTAAGATGTAATCAGGTGTAAAAAATCAAATGACACTCTTTCTTTAAAGGAACAAATATTATGAAACCATATGATGTTTTAGTTCCAGGAAAATATCTTATGAAGGTGGTGAAATAGTATTATGTAATGTTTGTTCCCAAGAACTTTTATTATCCATTGTTTTGTTCCAGGGGGAACAAGTATTATGCGGAACAAATATATGTTCACACAATATTTATCAGGCAGGTGGGACCGGTGCAAATTCTGGTTATGACAAAAAAAAGTGAATGTCCTATACTGATTTTGGCTGTAAAAACTCAATGTCCTATGACTTGCATGCAGAAAATAAGTATGTGTCCTATTAACTTTAACTTTATCTAAATTAATCTGGCACTAAGCGATAGGATGTCCTTAGTGAAGTAATAAATGAAAACTGTTTTTGAATATTGTTGTTTAAATATGTGCATGATCAATAATACAATAAAAAAGACATTTAAGATTGTACTTAAGTGAAATTCTAAAAATCTGGAATTTAAAATTGATACTATAAATCAGAACAGCAAAGCAACAGATAAGCTAAAAATATTGATAGGACTTGGAACTCCTTTTCCAGATATTTGATGTTTAAAAAATAGAGAGAAATTAGCTTTCTTGGATTTTTACCTTATATTTAGCATTGGCATTATTTGGCTGCAAATCGCAAGAAAGGAAATCTAGAATCTGCTTTAAGTTTGTCAAATGACTTTTATGACTTATTGAAGTCTTCTATGAAAAGAAATGTTTCAAATACAAATTTTGATCCTAATATATTTATTTTAATGACCTTCAAAAAAATAAAAGTATTTCTATTGTAGATGTGATGTTAAACTTGCAAAAATACAAATTGAAGAAAACATGTATTAGCCCCCTTTAAAGAAATATACTCTTTTACACATGTTAAATTTGAAGAATAGAAGTGTTTGAATTCTGTGTGTACTCCAATTATATTTGCTTCTTGTTGAAATTTATCGTCTGGCACAATATTTGATTTCAATTGTTAATTATGAAGCTATATACATACATATAAAACATGCAAGAACGGTTTTACATTTATGAAATATTAAAGTGAAAAGTTTATAATAGGGTATGAAAATTACATCTGATAAAATATATGTATATGTTGTTCAACTTTGCCTATTTACCTTGAAAGAGGTTTCTTCATTTAATTTGTTCATTTGATGATTATTACTTGCTTTTTAATGTCCATGTTTATTTGTCTGCAAATTGTTAAAATGAGTGTATTCATATGAATATGAAAATATCATGTATTTCCATGATAAAATATTAAAGATGATGATTTAAGCCAAAAAAATAAAGAGCCGATATGTCATACTTGAACATTAATAAAATTTGCCAATCAAACAATTACTATAGTAAATATAATTTAAGTGTGTTTCTTATTATAAAGCACATGTATACTGAGAAAAAATAGTTTTAAAAGCAACATAAAATTTTAATTTAATATATTTTAACAAACAAACTTTACTTTTAATTATAACAAATAAATATAAGTTTACATTGTTTTTGTTGATTGTACAAATGTTTCTTGTTTGAATATTTAGTTAATAATTTTGTTTGTTTGATAGCAATAGTTTGAATAAATCTTCATGTCCTATGGTCACCAAAGGTGAAAAAAGTGGAGACCCTATGCCTGAAGTGGCTGAAAAATGTGTTTATCCAACTGTGGTTTGCACCTGTGCTACCTGCCTGATAAATATTGCACAGTCCCTAAAAACAAAGTTATACTGTCTCTTTTTTTTTGGTGTCCAAAAATGAACAATCTAAGTTAGAATTATGTGTCCATTTATTTATGAGGAATTGTTAACAATATCAAAATTGTGTGTATTTAAGGTAGCACTACTGTCATAATTTTCTGACTCAACCAACAGTCTTTAAAGATTAATTTCTCCAAAACTACTCAATGGATTTTAAAATCTTTAACTCATTTTAAAGCTGAAATATTACTCTTTCTTAATACATAGATAAATTTATTTTTGGTATAATAAATCTCAAAATATAGCTCATTAATTGCCAAAAAGTGGTCTTCCAACTTGGATGGAAATGGCACATTCAGGTCAAATGGTAGTAAAATTTGTTTTCATCCCTTAATCAACCATATACAAGCTGCAAAACAGTGTCTCAGATTTTGATATATGCCTCCAGTAAGAAGATATATTGATTTAACTGCTGGGTGCCAAACCTCATTTCACCTTTCATCTTTGGAGACCTATAAATTCATTTAGAAACAAATTATCCAAAAACTGGGACACGGTATTGTAGAAAATACTCCCTTTAATCACATATATCAAAGTCAAGCCAAAGGGGGTACCCATCAAGTTTATATTTTCATTTTTGCCTAACAAATCTCATGAAAAATTGTTTTGAGAAATAACCTAAAAACGGAATTTCCCCCTTAGAACCCCTATAAATGCAACATAAATACAAAAATTCCACTGGGAACACCCCAGGAGTGTTCTGATACCATTACTTTATCAATAGAACCACACACTTTGTCTCTTTGATGCTCTAATGCTGTAAATTTTGCATTATGTGTGGCACTGTGCAACACTAACTTGGCATTTGGCTGGAGTTTGACGTCACAGATTTGACCAATATCTGTGATGTAGTAATTAAATATAGACAAAGCTCCGCCTCTGTCCAGACAGTCTAAGATAAGAGAATAACAGGATTGACCAGCTGCATATAATCAATATTTAACATCATTATTCTCACTATAAAGAATAATTTTCATTTGTATTTTAAAAAGAAATATACTATTACTGAAATTAGCTAGAACATTAAAATTGTGAATCAAAAGACATGTTCATAAAGATCCAAGACCATCCACTTCTTTAAAAAGACACTCCCACATGATTTTTGAGTTTTATGGAATTGAAAATTTCACATAAACTTAAAATTGGTTAAAATGCCTAAAACTGTATTTAAATGTAGAAGACCAAAATAGAAGAAATTTATACAGGCAGTCAGAGGCTTTCAAAGATACTTTCACACTCTTTTCCATATTTTTTCATTTTTGTAGATTTCTTCCCTTTAGATTTTTTCATTTTCTTTTCTCTGTTTATTAACATGTTATATAAATTACTTTTGTTGCAATACAATGAGATAAGACCACAATATTTATCTTGTGGTCAGGGATTAACAGCTGGACACTGGTATCAACAGATGATTGACATATTAGCCCTCCCAAATGCCTATATATTAAGATTAATTACCATGTGCTTTTATTTACATAAGTTCATTATCAATTTACTCCCTGTTGTGATATGATAATGACTGGGATTTTACAAACTGTGCAGAATAATACTTAATTCAAAATTATGCGATAAAAAATATCTTCAAAAATCATTGTCAGACTGTAGTGCTACCATAAATATGAAATAAATATATGTATGCTCTTTTCGGCTCCTTTTCGGTTCTTTTCTGTTCTTTTTGGTCCTTTTCTGTTCTTTTCTGTAAATCATCGCTCTTTTCTGTAAATAGTTGGACCCATATTAAGTGCAGCAAGGGTCGTTTTGTATGATTTCCCCCCAACCCATTATATACAGAATATGATTAATCCAAACTAACTCTTTTGCTTCTCCTCCCCCCTTTTTCCCATTGTAGGTTTTCCCCTGCACTTATATACCTTAATTTTTCTGCTGTTTTTTTGTGTTTGTGACTGTTTACAAAAAGGAGTCCCATCCAAATCCTGAACTGAATTGAGTTACTAGTCCAGAGTCTGGTGAGGAAACCTTGGATATGTAATCAAGGCTTGAATAAATACCAAAAGACAGGTTTGGGCCAAGTAATCCACAGTTTAATTATAAATTCCAATTAGATGCAAACATATAATTGGCAAAATATAGGCGAAAGACAAAAATGCATAGATCAGCAAAACTGTGGTACTCCAAAATTTGCCCAAACCTGTATAGAAGTAGTGTGTTGGGTGTGTTAAGAGGAGGTTGTGAAAGCCGTAGTAAAAGCTTGCATTACCTGATGACGGTATAATAGAGATGGGTCTATATATGCCTTATATGCATCGCTACTCCAGTCGCCTTGAGCTTGTATGACCTCACTAGGGAGGCCACATTCCAAAGCAAAGGAAGCCCCACCCCTGCAAAAACTATGACCAGAATATTGGTTGCAATCAAAACCTAAATGCTGCAAAGCCCGCCTTAAGCGACTTAAAAAGGCTGGATATGTCAGTGGCGTTACTAAATTTTTTTGTAAATAGATAAAAGCAGGGGAAGGGGTTGTGGTCTGAGGGACCAGATTATGCAACAATAATAATGCACTTGCAGGACAAAATGGGGAATCTTTTATCCTGGGAAGGGGGATCTCTAATACCCTTTGTGCATACTGAATAGTCTTGGTCTTGTGGATTCTTAAAATAACCCCTTGTGGTTGGAAAATAATATCCTGTCTGCTCAAATGAACCTTTGGATCAAATTGTGCAGGTGAAGGGGCTAATAAGTTGGATTTCCTCAGAAATGAGAAAAATGCAACCAAACAAGCAGCCCATAGTTTCTGCTGAAAACTTTGCTGCTTACAGCCACGCCAAATTGAAAGTGAAGTGAGCGCACTTTGTTTCAGCAATATCTTAATTAGTCATGTGACTGGTCAACATGAGAGCCACCTTCCCATTGGTTTCAGTCAGTCTCTTGACCAAATATGGACTGACGTCCGAGAGGCAGACATGCCCCAGCTGTAATCCAACACCACCTTTGTACGTTGTGGAGTTTCCCTTATCAGTGCCCCATAGGATGCATACGTCTGATAGTGATTTTATTTTTGATTAATAATATATTTAATTAAATACCCTTTATATATTTGAGCACTTTACAGTTTTTGTAAAACATATTGCTTTTCATCATGTTCATCATGATAATGTATTACTTTCATTTTCTTACGTAAGGATTTTTTATTTTGTAGATCGTCTATGTTCAAAAGTTGGATCTGCAGCAGTCAGTGTGCTTTTTGATGGACATTTAATGTTTTTTTGGTTTATGTAATAAAATAAAACTTGCTGCACATATACTGGCAAGCTGGTCCTATAATAGATCATAATAAACAAGTGGTTGTTTTTATTGATAAATATTTTATGTTGGGTTTAGTTTGATTAATAAGAAGATAAAAGATGATTCCTAAAATTGAACTCATTTGATAGAGTGGGCAATTTACACCATTGATGGTGATTTATCCTTTATTGATTGTATTTTCACAGTTTTTGTTTTGTACACCTGTATTATTATATAATTAGTGATTGTAGATTGACAGATAAAGTGAAATCTCATTTTTGAACCAGATATTTTTTCTATTGAAAGATTTCATTGAAGCATGAAGAGATAACTGATAAAATGGATTGGAATTTGTCCCACTGCCAGAGGAAAATATATTGTGGACATTTGGATGTGTTTTAATAAGTAAGGTCAGTATATAAGTATATTCATTTTTAATATTTTCTTTTTCTGCAAAAAGAAAATTAGAAAGTATGAATTTCAGGTTGAAATACCTGCTTTGATATTTCAAAATTTACATGAACATATTAAATGAATATGTTACTAGTATTTTAACCATGGATCTGAGCAATTAGCTATAAAACATAAACAGTCCTTTATATTTCATGTCAAGTAATATAATTCAACATCATATTACTTTGCAAAAAACATAGACATATAATGCAGTATTATATATGTCAGTCTGGCAAAAACAAAGCTTTGAAAAATTATGACATATTTTATGTTCCATTTAGTTTGATTAATTAGAAGATAAAATTGATTCCTAAAAAATGAACTCATTTGTAATAGTGGCCAATTATGTATTATATATGTCAGTCTGGCAAAAACAAAGTTACTCTAAAATGATCAGATATCATTTTGAAAAATTATGACATAAAAACATATTTGAATTGTGGCAACTGATTCCAATCTGATTTTTAAACATGCAGGGACTTTCAAAATTGAAAAAAAAGAGGAAAAAATGTCCTAATTAGAAATTTAGTTTTTTTAGAATTTTTAGTACTAATATTTCATTTGGAAAATCTCAAAAAATCTTTGTAGAATCTCATTTTCTTAAAGCATTTATATGTGTACCTCAAAAACTGATAAAATAATAAAAATAAAAAAAACAAAGCTATTTTTTCTTGGCCTGGTATTTAAATCCTTAAGGTAAAATAATTGGAAATCTTTGATTATATATATTTGAATTATTCAGTGATCAGGTATGAACGGCATTATTTGCCTTTGGTAACAGTAGACATAGCTATTTCATTTCATTTAATTACAAGGAATAATCTAGCTCTTTTCCCTGGTGGATCATTATACCTGCAGGAAAGTGTTGTCTGATAATGCTTAACTCCCCTTTTTTAAATCAATACTTTAAATTGGTAGTACAAATATAACAACACGTTTGTTGAATCACGTATTTGTTATTATCAATGACCAGGGTAGAAAGTAGGACTATAAGATACAAAGCTTGGATTTTTAATTATGTAGGTGAAAGCAAAGGTAATTAAGGTTATATTGTTGTAGGTGGTCAATTATGGTGGTCAGTTACAATCAATTTATGGACATGTTCATTCCAGATCTTCATTTTCTTTCAATGATAATTTATCTGCTTTTGTTAATTGACATTTATATTAAATAAACTTATTTAGGTGAATAAGTGATGAATATTTTGCTGGTGTAAGAATGACATTTGAACAGGATATCAGTATAGTATTATAGTATATAGTTTTTACCACATACCCTTAGTATTTTGTTTTACCACATTACCTCTTTAAAAGTAATTTATCATTCAGTGTGCTTAAATTTGATCATTACAATTATTTTATAACCATTTAAAAACATGAAAATAGCATAAAATATATTTATTATTTTAATTAATGAATGATACATCAGATTTATTATGTCACAAATTATAAATTTGAATTTTGAAAATTGAAATAAATATATGTTAAGATTTTATACAGAATTAGTAGTAGATCTTCTTCTTTTGAGTTTTTGGGGCGTCTTTCCTGGTGATGAACCTGCGTCCTACTGATTACTTATAGTATGTTGTTTCCCTTAGTGTCTCGTGTTGTGTTGCAGGTGTTTTTAAGTTGTGAATTTTTTTTAAGCATTTAGTGTGTTATAAAGGTTTTTGCTTAGTTGCAAACTGTAGCAGATTATTTAGAGTATGTATGTGAAAGTACTTGATATAATGTAATTTATTGTTGAAGCCAGATAGATATAATGGCTTCAGTATTTCAGGTAATAGCAGATTTTCTTAAGTTGTGAGATTTTTAAGCGTTTAGTGTGTTATAAAGGTTTGCTTATTTGTAAACCGTCAGCAGATTATTTAGATAAAATATGTGAAAGTACTTGATATAATGTAATTCATTGTTGAAGCCAAATAGATATAAATGTCTTCAATATTTTAGGTAAAAGTAGCAAGTAAAAAAAAAAATGAATATAAAGAAAAACATTTATGAATCTGAATGTCCATCACAAAAATGGAGATTAGATAATGCTTCCTGATAGCCCCATGTCAATAATTAATAGAAATAGCCTTAAACTGAATTATAAGTCAAATAAATAAAACGTTAAACAAATAAATAAAGTTATTACTGATTATTTTTATCTTCTGCTGTATAAGCAAAAGTGATATATTTGAAACCCCCATAAATACCAAGAGACCAGTTTGAGTTCTAGCCCCTTGTTAAGAGAAAATTACTGTGGTACTTAATATTTAGACAACTGCCCTCACTATCCAGGGCGCCACTGAATAGACAATCTGGTGAATAAATTTTACTCACTTATTGACACAGAGACTTCAGAAAGTACAATTACCTTATGGTTCTGACCCAAATATTGTCGTCCTGATGTCAGCATAATTATTGATTAATTGATTGGTGTTTAACGCCACTTTCAGCACTATAACGCTATTTTGTGGCGGTCAGATTTTTTTGTCTTAGGAACCAGAGAGAACCACGACCTTCGTGCAATTGCAACTTGCAGGATTCCAACTGACAACCTCAGTGTTGACAGGCTAGTGATACATTAGTTTGACTACTTAGACTACTCGATCACCGAGGCCCTGTGTAATTCTAGAAAGGGTTTCTTTACAATGACGCTTATATGGAAAACGGTATAAAAACACAGATGGAAGAACAATGTACATTAGATATGAAACTAAATTCAGAAATTAATGCATGCATTTATTATTGTGAATCCTTGACCACTTGCAAAAATGAGAAATCTAATTAATGTGATCCCAAACATTTAATGAACAAAAATCACCACTGGAATTACGAATGCAAATTTTTATTATTGCGTACCTGATACTGTAGCATTTTTTCGCATGAATAAAAAACATCACAATAATTTCTGAACTTACAGTACTAGCTCCAAGTAAATGAAGTAGAAAATCTTTAAAATAAAATGAAACTTGTTTATTTCAATAATGATAATGAAATATATATATATATTAGACCTGCCAACTCTCCCATTGCATCGAGGATATCACAGGCACTTGTCTCAGAAAAAATTCCTATATACCTTAATATATTAAGGTATATAGGAATTTTCTGAGACAAGTGTGTGGAGGATATCCCGTGAGAGGTGTCGACCTGACCCTTATAAAACTCAATTATTTAGACTAAATACTTTAAAAAGGCATTCAGAGGAGTTAAAAACACATTTAAACACATGTATACTAATTCAAAACCATAGATGTTCCAATTAAGTACTGTAATGACATGTATAGGTATTCATTAGGTACTCGTTGTGCTTAAAATCCTCCATGGAGATTTTGAAAAGTTGGCAAGTATGATATATCTAGATGTACCTATTTGCTTGTAGATTATTAAGAAAAGTTCTAATTATTAGCTCTTTTTAATTAGTTAATAAGTTAAGATACGCTATTTATGTTTTTTTTTTTTACAGGAAATGAAAACTTTGTGAAGTGGTAATAGGATGTGCATTCTCATCAGAAGAAATTAACAGACAGCCTAATTCAAGTAAGGTAGGTCTTTCATAATATTTTGTACTAGATGGTAGATAGAATAGATTGCTAGTCCCCCCCTTTTCAAAGAAGATTAGGTTACTGTAAATTCAGAAATAATTGCGAGGTTTTTATTATTGCGAATAATGCGACTGGGTGAGAATCGCAATAATAAGAACTCACATTCTGATATCTGATACATATATCTGTATACAGATATTTGTGAAATCGCAATAATTAATATCGCATTTTTGTCAATTCTTCAAAAATCGCAATAAGTGCACTCAATAATTTCTGAATTTACAGTATTTAAAAATATAAAAAACATTTTCTCTTACTTGACTTACATATTTTAAGTTCATACACAGTCTTTATAATATTTGAATATGGCTTTAAAGTCAGACAATTTTTGATAGTGTTAAAAATTTTGGAAAATTAAATTTAAATTTGACTTATTACCATGATTATACTATTTTGTATACATCTGGCTTTATTGATTTAAATATATTTGAAATAAATTATATATACAGGAAAGAGATTTAATTACAAAACTGTAGTTACTCTCATAATTGAGGGGGATTACACAGGGTTACTCATTTCCCAAATCCAGCTTTTTTTCCCCAATTGTTTACCCTTCTTTTTCCTGGATCTCACCTTTTTACCACCTATATCCCACTTCCCCTCTTTTTTTACCCTCTATATCCAACCTCCTCAATTTTTTAACCCTCTATATCCCTTGCAAATCCCATAAGCCTGTGACTCTATTCATAATTTATGAAGGTTTTACTTATACTCATGCTAAATTTAGTGTTATATTGTTATCATTGCATGTATACAGGATAACACTATACAAGTTTATTTAGCTTGTGTCTGATCCTATTTGTATCATTGATTAAACAAAATAATCATAAACTAAACTAAACTAAGGGTAAACGTTTTCTTATTTTATCTTTTTCCTATGCAGCTCTTTATATATATTTATAGATTTTTAAACACTTTGTTGAATTTATCCCTTTAGCCCTGCATGCCATGGAATAAGTTATCTATTTTAAAAGAACACATGAAAAATTCAGCAAAGTGTTTCATTGAAAATATGCTTATGAAAATTATCCAGGACAATTAGTCAGAATTTTCTTGAATATACTGTGGATTCATTTGTAGGATGCCAGTTTTTCATGGATTTCGTGTTTAAAGGTGAACAACGAATTTAAATGTTCTATGAAGTACAAAATTTCTGTAGGCTAATGTATGCAGACTTTTCAAAACCATGAAATAAAATATCCATGAAAATACATTTTACCTTTTATCCACAAAAATTGGTATCCACGAAAGTAAATGAATCCATGGTTCAAAAATCCTTATCTTAAGACACGCTAGAAGCCCATCTTTGCGATTTAAACCTCTGAAATTCTGACACATTTAAAAAAGATAGGAAATCAAATGAAGATTAAGTGTATTATTTGCAAAGTACATGTCTGATATATAAAAATAAGAAGATGTGGTATGATTGCCAATGAGACAACTCTCAACAAGAGACACAATGCCTGCATGCACATTAAGTGTCTTTTGATTATTTTCATCATTAGGTTGCTGTCTCATTGACATATACCTTACATCTCCTTTATTCCTCTGTGTTTTTTTTAAAGCCCCCACTGCTAGGAAAGGGGGCATAAAGTGTTACCCTTGACCGTCCCTCCTTCCATTTGTCCTTCCCTCCATCTGTCTTTCTGTCCGTCCTTCCGTACCTCCCAAAAGTATCTTCACATATTATAAGCAAGCTTGAGCGGGGGCTTTTGTGTCTTCAAAATAAAAGGTGTAGTGTGGCTTGTAATTGTATATGGGTAAAACCAAAGAGGTCTGAACAGATCAACAAACTTGAATGGAAGTGATAATGCAGATATTCTTATTCAACATAAATTGAGAGATATTGAAGATTTCACATTCTCAATATTACTAGTTTTTAAGCACCTCTGAATAGTATATATAAAAATAAGAAGATGTGGTATTATTTCCAATGAGACAACTCTCCACCAGAGACCAAATAACATAGAAGTTTACACCTATAGGTCACTGTTTGTTTGATATACATTTTGATAGTAGATTATTAAAGGTACTAGCTTCATCGCTGGTCGATTGCTTTTCCTAATAAGTGTTAGTCCGGTATCCTAAATGTGCACTTTTAGAGTGTTTATTATCAAATATTTATACAAATTACTCAAGCTGCTTTATTATTAGGTATAACATCCGTGTTTCTGATATCATACTTTTAATCAGAATATTATACAGCATGTCATAAAGGGAATTTAAATGCAAAAATCGATCAACTGGGTTGTAAAATGTAACAATATGTTGTTACTAAATTCCAGTGAGAAAATAACAAATTAAACTTCATAAATATGCTTATATTAATTATTTACCTTTGATAATATAAATTACAGAAAAACCTTTTAATCCTTAACCTTTATGATATATATGTAACTAGCTTATGATATATATGTAACTAGCAACAGATTTCCATACTTATGGGGGACATTGTCTAAAATCAGCTTTTTGCATATTTATCCAGTCCATAATGAAACAAAACACTTTGCCATGTTACTATGACCTATTTGTTGTAATAACAATGAAATGAGTCTTTTTGAATATCGGCATAATGATAAGTTGTATCCGATGAAGACATTTTATTATCAAAGGCACTTATTTATAAAATCAAAATTATTGTAATGTATTGGTGCTTATTAATCTTCAACAGTGTATTTGAATACAAATTTCAAAATGAATTAAATTTGCTACAACACAAACAGTTCATTGCTCTCTTTCAGAAAATTTAATTTAAACTTGTTGTAATAAAATATGTCAGAGACTTTTAAATTTAAAAAAAAATTTGTCTTTTAACTAAGAAAATTTTATGATGCATGTCTCTGCACCACATAGCATGCGAAGCGTAACAGTTTATATGCAGTAGTTCACAAAATAAAATCTCATTATGATACGGTAGATTTATTAGGATATATTTTAGATTCCATTTATAAAAATCTATAGAGCAGAGAATTTTGATTTTTATCCATTTGTTTTATAATGAATCAGTTAATTTAGTAGGTCAAATATGTATATTATAATTAATTTTAAACATTATCTCAAAATATACAATTCATTTAATTTAGTACAATTAAGGCTTTATAGAAATAGATCTAGTTTGAGGCAGCTGTGCTGAGCATTTTTGTCCTGTTTCGAGCTGAATACAAATGAAATTTATGTCTTGAAATAATGTATGGTTGGTCTTCTTATACTGCAACTCTTAAAACTGTTCCAAAGGAAATATTTTGAGTAAAAAATCAACAATTATGAATTTGAAGCAGACAACATAAAAATGCTGCAAACCTGCATAATCTTTCACAAGATTATGGATAAATTCTACAGAAAATGAACATCACAAACAAGGCTTTATATGGTCAGTGACTGTATGAGGCCAACATTTATATGGTCAATTCATTTAGACTGCTCAAAATTAGTACAGACATCAGTATACTTATTAAAGAAATGAAAATGTCAAGGGAAGTAACTTAGATTAAATATAAGTTTTAATTTCTTTTCTATGTGTAAGCATTTTAAAAAATATTCCCAAACCCCTTTTGTCATGTACCAGATAAAAAAAAATGATGTGTACCTATATATTTATCTGTTTATTTTTTGTTTTAAAACTTAAAGTTAAATAAAAATACCAAAATTATGTATATATAAATGAAATTCATTGAAATCTTTAGCTGAGGAACCGTAGCTCTTAGGTCCTTATGATTTTGTTTTACAATTTGTTGACCATAGATCCGTAAAATTGGTAAAAAATATCATGAGGACCTAAGAGCTACGGCTCTGCAGCTATGAAATTATGGGGTTAAAAGAAGGAATTACTATTTAACTGCTAAATCTATAATGTCATATTTTGATTTTGTTTTTAATTTGCAGATAATGGGAAACTTTGGTGGCCATGCTTTACCAGGATCTTTCTTCATTGTTTTTTCATTATGGTGGACAATACAGATGTTTAATAGATATTACGCATCCCTACGCAAAAATACAAAATTCACATCTACTCCTACATACCCATGTACTTGTTTATGTGGCCGATTCAAAGATTTTCCCATTGAATCCATAGGCAAAATATTATTAGTTGTTGTTGGATTATCCCTAGAAATATATACTGGATACAATTTCTCTGTGCATAAATTCACCACTCCAGGAAATGCCCAGCATGCTACAATGTTTTTCTTTTTCGGAATGAGTGGAGCGATAGATTTCCTTGTATATTTAAAAGCACCTATACCTAAAGATTTGGATTATGTTATAGTGCTAATAGCTTTAAGTGTTGAAGCTTTATTATTTCATTTCCATCTTCATGGACGAAATGAACTGAATGTGCAACTACATACGTTACTTATATACACAATTGTCTTCAATTTGATCGGGGTGATTTTAGAAATGAAATATCGTCACAATGTTCTAGCAGCGCTTTCTCGAGCCTTTTTCTTTCTTGTTCAAGGGACTTGGTTTTGGCAAATAGGTTTCATATTATACAATCCAAATCCATATGCAGAAAAATGGAAGCCAGATGATCATGTGGAATTAACTTTCGTGACCATGTACTTCACATGGCATTGTGGGATAAATTTTTTAATAATGTTAGCAATAGGCAGTTGTGTAGCTTTTTATCAAAAGAGATTTCATACAAACAGAGAAGATGATATAAGTATGAAAAGATTGATTCATACTGGAACAAATGGGCAAACATTAATTTCAATGGGAGACAGTGAAGACAGTGATATAGAGTACCAGAAACCAGTTGTCAGATGATACCTGTATAATACAGAGAAGAATAATTCATATCAAATCAGTTACGCGTTGGGCAGATTTGTCCACAGTCATCATATCCACATAGTACACAGTCATTATATTCACATAATCCTCACAGATGAGAAGCTTGTAGATATATTCTATTATTGTTATTTTCATTTATCTTTTCAACTATTATATAGAGCATGCAGGACTCCTCATGTCGATGTAACAAGGCTGCATCGGTCAGAGCTGACAATTTATGTCTCATTCTTAAGTCCTATCAGAAAATTAGTCACATTCATGATTCTACTATAAATTCCCAATTATTTGTAGTAACTTAGTGCAATTTTTCTCTTGGGTATTGCAAAATATTATTTCTTTTATAAGTAAAAATAGGTATGTATATATACAAACATTTTTCCATCCTATTTATTTGTATTTATTCAGAAGTTTATATATTATGTTTTTATTATATTTACAAACATTTTCCATGCTTTTTATTTTTTTTTATTCAAAATTTATAAAATATTTACATATGAACAGATTTTTGTTATATTCAAATTAAATGTCATATTCCTTGATTTCGTATGATTTTGATTTTATTGACCCAACCCCATGTTATTATATTCTGTGGCAGTCGAAATTAGTCCTCCTTTTGCACACCCCTTGTCTTTCTATGTTCATTTTATATCATCCATTATGTTCACAGAACTTGTTTACTTGCTACAAAAAAAAATTGATAATTCACTATACATTCCTTTATTTAATTAGAATATCTGAGTTATCTCCCTTATATGGCTAAATTGAAAAATATTAAATCTAAAAATTAAATATTATGTCTTTCAAACTTTTGTAAAAACAGTCTTATTGATAAGATAAAATGCATAACTTTCTTCATTTAGATGAAAAGTCTAACAAATGAGTTACACTATTTTCTCTCAAAGTTTGCATATTTCATTTAAGATCTAGTCGATTGTTTTCTGTTATTTTACAATTCAAGATGGTAGAAGAACCTGATCTACCAAATTTTTGTATACATATGCATCTTAGAGAGTCCTTATCAGGTACCATTTGATGATTCAGTAATTTATAGGGCTTCAGTAGGGTACCCCTTAGATCACAAGGTCACATTTGAAAATTGCCTCAGGTCATGAGATCACTTTTAATCAAATTTAAAGGCAAACAGCAATCCACACAACAAATTTTAAAGGTCACCTGTCCTTTTAAATAAGAAGTCATGTCGCAAGGTCTCCTGCCAAACCTTCCAAGGTTGCAGACAAGTTAAAATGTTTTGAAACTTTAGGACCAGAAGCACATTATCCTTGTTACTTATGTTACTTGTTAAAGAAATTTTTTATTCAAAAAAGTTGACTCTTGCAACAATTCTTTGAGGGGTTAGTGGGTGGCCTGTTGCAAGGCAAAATTTCTGTTCATATCCAATATACCCTCATTTTCCAGTGGTAGTCAAAATTTCCCTGACCTTCCTTCTGGAAGCCCTCTATTACAGGACCTACCTATTGTATATATTGTTAATTAGTTCTAGTCCTCAACATACATGAAATATTTGCCACTGGACATTAAACAACTAGCAATTAATCAATCAATTTACAAAAAAGTTTCAGCGACAACAATATCTGGAAAATAATAAAAATTTAGAAACGCACACTTAGAATAAATTAAAAAATTAATTGAAATGGACAATTTTTTCTATGGTTTATAACCTGTAGTGACCTTAAAGTTTGCTTAATTTATATTTCAGTTTGTTTTACAATTGATCGACTTAGTACTACTTGTAGTTTGATTTATAAATACCATTTAGTATGTGATAGATATTAAAGTATATTTTTATTAAAATGTTAAACTATTTATAAGGCTTAGTCCACATATAATTGCCTGTATTGTTTTATAGGAATATTTTTATACACCATACACCCTTGGAAGGAATGAGATATTATGGTACATACATTTTATAGTCTGTTAGTTTGCTATGATCACTTTTGGTTACAAATTATTATACAGTAAGATGTCACAAAGACATGCTACTTTAGAAAAAAAAATCTTTTATAGATTTGAATTTTGTACAAATGTTACTAAGTTAGGGACGACATCAAAAGATCAATGTAGGATAAAAAACTTAAATCAAATAGTTTGGGGGTGGGGGGTTAAAATTGCTGCAAGTTTTGTTTATCCAAAATCGATTTTACATATATCCATATTGGTCAATCAATTTTTCCCAAATTAAGTTAAGAGGGGTGGGGGTTAGTGAAAAAACTATGTGAATTAAGTTTTTTATCCTACATTGAACTTTTGATGTCTTCCCTTACAGTACTTTGTGTATTTAATGAACTGTGAATTTCCAGCTAAAATAGCTTGAACAATCCTTGAATTTCCAGCTAAAATAGCTTGAACAATCCTTGAATTTATAGCTAAAATAGCTTGAACAATCCTTGAATTTATAGCTAAAATAGCTTGAACAATCCTTGAATTTCCAGCTAAAATAGCTTGAACAATCCTTGAATTTATAGCTAAAATAGCTTGAACAATCCTTGAATTTCCAGCTAAAATAGCTTGAACAATCCTTGAATTTATAGCTAAAATAGCTTGATAAATCCTTGAATTTATAGCTAAAATAGCTTGAACAATCCTTGAATTTATAGCTAAAATAGCTTGAACAATCCTTGAATTTCCAGCTAAAATAGCTTGAACAATCCTTGAATTTCCAGCTAAAATAGCTTGAACAATCCTTGAATTTCCAGCTAAAATAGCTTGAACAATCCTTGAATTTATAGCTAAAATAGCTTGAACAATCCTTGAATTTATAGCTAAAATAGCTTGAACAATCCTTGAATTTATAGCTAAAATAGCTTGAACAATCCTTGAATTTATAGCTAAAATAGCTTGAACAATCCTTGAATTTCCAGCTAAAATAGCTTGAACAATCCTTGAATTTATTTACACAATGATCCATGGTGAAAAGCTTTTCACTGAATTTTATGATTTTGCATGTCTTTTGTAAGACTTTGTCCATTGCATAACATGTTTTTCTATGAGTCTTTTTGAAAACTGTCCATCAGCTGCTTAATCTGCTAGGTAATATTTTCTTAGCCAGGCAAATTTGATTGATTGTCAAGTTTTATGACACTTTCAGCACTTTTATATAGTGAATACCAGTTTTTATTGATGGGAGTGCCCTATAGAGAACCATTGACCTTCGGTAGGAAAAATTGCAATCCTAAACAATTAAGATTGGAATCCAATGCTCCTGCTATGTGGGGGATTCAAACTCACAACCTGAGTGTTGACAGGCTAGTGATACAGTATATGAACTATTAGACCACTTGGCCACCAAGGCCCCTGCAGACAAAATAGCCTTGTCGATTGTATTGATCCAGTGTCCACAACAATGGCAAAAGGTGTGATAGCCATTTCATCAAAATTGGTGAAATTCTTAAATCCTATCAAAGTTATTTTAATTTTATTAGTGAAGAAATAGGAAAACATGGTCTGGTGACTTTAGTTCATAACTGTTATTTGTGATGTGTCCATGGCTTCTTGAATGTATTATAATTTATATATAAATTGTCCAAAATACATCATATTAAAGTAAAGTTTATAGACAAAAATATTAGCAGCAGCCTAATAACCAAAAGATAGTAGATTTATATCAACATCTTCATATAAGACAACTTTTTGACAATCAAATCTTTCACTTTACTCCATAGGATTTGTTTTTGGCTAATACAAGTGACAGACAAATCTTAAAGCTCTACCACAAAGTGATAAATCAGATTTTAATCATATTCGTTTGTTTGGAAAGGGTGGGGCTCTATAGGTGCTAACGCTGTTACTCAATTCTGAATATTAATATGCTCCAATAATGAGTTAAATTTTACAGTTTTTGTAGTATTGACCTTAATCAAAAGAAGTTTCACTTAAATCAAACAAAACAAGAAATAATGTTTCAAATTGTATCAGCAATGCTGATGCCTGACAGAATAAGGTCATGTGAACATCAGATGTTTTTTTTATCAGCCCCATTTATGGGCATTATGTTTTCTGGTCTGTGCGTCCGTCTGTCCGTTCGTTCGTTCGTCTGTTCGTCCGTCCGTTCATCCCGCTTTAGGTTAAAGTTTTTGGTCGAGGTAGTTTTTGATGAAGTTGAAGTCCAATCAACTTGAAACTTAGAATACATGTTCCCTATGATATGATCTTTCTAATTTTAATGCCAAATTAGAGATTTTCCCCCATTTTCACGGTCCACTGAACATAGAAAATGATAGTGCGGATGGGGCATCCGTGTACTGGGGACACATTCTTGTTTTTATATATTTTTTAGAATTTAAAAATTTGAAATTAAATGGGCCAAAAAAAAAATCCCTTCATCATATCATCTTCTTTCAGTATTTATTCTCTGGGATAAACAATTTCTTGTCAGCTATAAATTGAAGGACATTCCATATTTAAGCGTACTTTGAATTGTCTAAAGCTATTGATCTTTTAAAGTGTTGTCTATTTGTACATGGCTGTGTCTGTTTGTACAACTGTCTTTTTGTTGCATTAGTCACATATTTATCCTCAGAATTCATATCTTTAATACCCCATATAATGAAGTTAATTTAATTTCTTCTATCTGTTATGTTAAAAACAAAATGTTCTTCAATTTGACCTCATGAATACATTACCATAAATGGATAAAGTGGTAACAAATAAAACGTACAAAATTCTTTATATAGTGTGATGGGGTTGTGGCAATTAAACAGTTTTTAAAACTTGCAAATTTCAAAATTGTGTGATATATGTTTTGCATTTGAAAAAAAAGAGTATTTCGTAATATTAGTGAAAAGAAGTGCAGTTTACCGAAACGAAGGTTTTAAAAATCATAATAATCACCTTTATTCATATCAGAGGGTCTGGATGGGGGTCCTTCATTTCTTTATTCTTTATTGTTTTAGGTCATTTTTCTCTATGCTCCATATTTTTTTTACCTGTTTTTCTATCTTCTTTATATTTCAACACCTCATTATTCTTATTCTTTTATTTTTGGTTTATTTTTCTATATTCTTTATTATTTTGGCCCATTATTCTTTATTGTGTAAATCCCATCCAGACCCTCATATGAGTTATACATGTTATTAATATTAATGTTGTTTTTGATAACCAGGACTGTATGTTATACATATATATATATATTCCCAAAATATTCCATGTTGGTACACTAAACAATGTTTATAGTGGTAATTTTTAAATGTTAAAATAAAACAATCCAAATACTTTGGTTTCATTTTGTTACATATTGCAACAGCAGGCTTACATTAGAGATAGATATGTTTTGTTTTTTGAATGTATTGTCAAGTTATGCATCACCAGGATTTTGAAAAAGGTGGGGCCAAAGGGCCCCCAAGCTAGACAAAATTTGTAGTGGAACTAACCATAAATAAAGCTCCACAAGGGGGGTGGGGGGCTGGGCACCCTGGCTCCCCCTAAATCTGCCCCTGATCACCAGAGTTGACAAAACTTTTACTTTGCACTGCACAATCACAGATTGGTCATTGGTGTCATAAAAAATTAAAATATAAACATTATTAATATCCTGCGAATAAAAATAACACTATATAAAATTTGTGAGTCAGAAGCACTTTTCCAGATTTACCTTCATCTGGAATGCTGAAACCCAACTATCTGAAAGCCATGGATGTATAAATGTGTAGAGAGGATCGTAGGTATATATAAGTTTAAAAATTCATCTCCTGTAAATTCAGTAATTATTGTGATTTTGTAAGAATGGACAAAAGTGTGAGATTAATTATTGTGATTTCAGGAAATTTGCATACAGATATATGTATCAGATAACAGAATGCGAGTTTTTATAATTGGGTTACTTACCCAGTCGCATTATTTGCATTAATAAAACCCTCGCAACAATTTCTGAATTTACAGTAAATAAAGAATTTATGTATTTTGGTTGTAAAAAAGAAGTCACAAGGGTCTTTTATAGCAGAATATATATACCTGTATGAAGGTATGGGTTTTACTCATTGTTGAAGGCTGAACAGTGACTTATTGTTGCTTATATTCACTTCATTTGGACTCGAGGAGGGTAGGAATGCCCTTTACCGTCAGGCGTCAAACTGCCATTTTCGGCTACCGTTAGCGTCAAATTGGTTAAAATTTTACCGTGATTTGTCAAAATATTCTTATGGTGATTTGTCAGAGGTCTCAAATAGTTATCGTTAACGTTATTTTTGGAAAAAAATTAAAGTGATTCGTCAAAATCAGTCGATTTTTTATCATCTAAATGAAACTGTACATTTTATCATCATGCACCAAAAATTACTGTTAACCTCATTTGGCAAGAATTTTTAATGTTATTTGTCATGAAGGTACCCCCATTACGACCCTCCTCTAGTGGATAGTTGTCTCATTGGCAATCATACCAAATCTTATTTTTATAGTTTTCACTAGACTGGTCCCAAGCGTAAAGAGGCTTGTTATCAAAATCTAGTATATTTATGTCTGGTACAATGCAACAGTATCATGTTCGCAATAATGACTAGAGATGTCCACATAGCCAAACTAATACCCTACATATATGCATTTTAGTTGCTGTTGTGAAATTCAGTATTAAGGCAATGATGTTTTGAGATTTTTTGTTTTCAGCCATTCATTTTATATATATCATTGCCTCTGTGTTAGTTGTCACACGGTTACTGTTAGGTCAATCTGGCAGATTTATACTGACCGAGGAAAATAGTCTGAGATTTGTAAATTTTTGTAGGTGATGTGGCCTTAAAAGAACAAAAAAAATTATATTTCTCTGATTTTAGAATTATTCCCAATTCCCACTGTTTTCATTGTGTTTTAAATAAACTTTTTATTTGAAAAAAAAAGTAAAGGTGTGAAAGTAAATGAGACAGCAATCCAACAATAAGAACTAGAGGATCCTAGGAGCCAGAATAAATCATCAGGCAAAATATGTCATTTTAATATTTATGTATAAATTAACAGAATATTTTTTAATTTACAACAGCATTTAATCCCCTCATTCAAATCAAATACTGTATATTCATTTATTTTGATGGGTACCAATTTTCATGGATTGATGCAAAATGACATTTTCATGGATTTCATGGTTTTGCCAGTCTGCATACAAGCCTATGGAAATTTGTACTTTGTTGAACATTTTAATTTATGGTTCACCTATACCCAGGAAATCCATGGAAATTGGTATCCCATGAATTAAATGAATCAATAGTAGCCCATCTCTATAGCAGTCACCACATTATTAATGAAAGGACTTTTAGATCTCAATTTTGCTATTTATAGTTTTTAATATTTCTATATCCATTATAGTTTTTACAATAATACCTTAAAACTCAAAAAGTTGAATTTGAACTCTTGTATGGACGGAATTACAAAAAATGTATAATAGACCTTGGACGTCAATCATATCAAGTTTTATATAAATGGTTGGTTCAGTCGTCTCAAAGAAGATCTTTGATTTATGAATGACAGATGCCAAGTGATAGCAAAAAGTGATACTGGCAGTTCAGATGGGCAAAAATACATTCAAAAAATGTATAACAGACCTTAGGGGGTCAATCATATCAAGTTTTATATAAATTGGTTCAGTAGTCTCAAAGAAGATCTTTGAAAATATTTATGAATGACAAATGCCAAGTGATAGCAAAAAGTGATACTGGCAGTTCAGATCGGCAAAAATACATTCACAAAATATGTGGCAAATTGTGATTGACCTTTTTATATAGAAAAACTGTGAATTAATTCAACTGAGACAATCAAATATCCAATTAACATCAAAATTTGAAATAAATAAAACAATTAAGAGACAATGATGTTTCCTGACAAGATTTCTGACTTAAGAAATGCTTGCAATAGTAGCATATGTTTTGGTTATGTTTGATCTGTATGCACTATAAAACCCAATCGATAATCTGGATCAATGGAATGAAAATAAATGGGGAATGTGTCCATAGGACACAGATGATGCCCCCACTTGCATACAACATTATAAAGGGACATAACTCAAGAACGGTAAAAGTGACACTACCTTAATTCAAACTTGATCTGGGTATTGTGGTAATAAACATTGTGTATAAGATTCATAACGTTTAGTTGAGGCAAACTAAAGTTAGAGAACGGAAACAAAAAATTCAGCAATTTTTATACGACCGCAAAAGTATATTGGTATCACGTCCTCGTCATCGTAGTTGGCGGCATCAGCATCAGCGTCGTCCGAAGACATTTGGTTTCCGGACAATAACTTTAGTTTAAGTGTATGGATCTCTATGAAATTAAACCAAAAGGTTCAATACCACAAAAGGAAGGTTGGGATTGTTTTTGGGGGTGATGGTCCTAACCGTTTAGGAATTAGGGGCCAAAACAAGCATTTTTCTAGATTCAGGACAATAACTTGTGTATAAGTATTTTGATTGCTCTGAAATTGTACCACAAGGTTCAATACCACAAGTAGAAGGTTTGGATTCATTTTGGGGTAATTGCCCAAACCGTTCAGGAATAAGGGGCCAAAAGGGTCTAAAACAAGCATTTTTCTAGTTTTCAGACAATAACTTGTGTTTAAGAGTATGGATGTCTCTTAATTTGTACCACATTTTACAAAAAGAAAATTTCTTCAAAATTAATTTTTTGAAAGGGGAGGGGGTAAATTTTTTTTTGGTGGAGGGCAATTTTTTTCCTCAAAAGAAAATCCTGTTCAAATATAATTTTTGGAAAGGGGGTAAAAAAATTTTTTTTGGGGGGGGGGGTCAATTTTTTTTCCAAGATTTAAGAAATTGTCAATTTTCCAAAGAAAAAAATTGGGGGTCACAATTTATTTTGCTAATTCTTTGTATATAGTCTGAAAACAGATTTACTAAGTATTGCACAACAGTAAGAAATCTTCAATTGAATATAAATTCAAATCATACATTTGGATTCGGACAATAACTTTAGTTTAAGTGTATGGATCTCTATGAAATTTAACCAAAAGGTTCAATACCACATAAGGAAGGTTGGGATTGTTTTTGGGGGTGATGGTCCCAACCGTTTAGGAATTGTGGGCCAAAAAGGGGCCAAAACAAGCATTTTTCTAGTTTCAGGACAATAACGTGTGTATTGGTATTTTGATTGCTCTGAAATTGTACCACAAGGTTCAATACCACAAGTAGAAGGTTTGGAATCATTTTGGGGGTAATTGCCCAAACCGTTCAGGAATTAGGGGCCAAAAAGGGTCTAAAACAAGCATTTTTCTAGTTTTCAGACAATAACTTGTGTTTAAGTGTATGGATGTCTCTTAATTTGTACCGCATTTTACAAAAAAGAAAATTTTGGGGGGGGGGGTCAATTTTTTTCCCTCAAGATTTAAGAAATTGTCAATTTTCCAAAGAAAAAATTTGGGTCACAATTTATTTTGCTAATTCTTGGTATATAGTGTGAAAACAGATTTACTAAGTATTGCGCAACAGCAGAATGTATTGCACAACAGCAAGAAATCTTCAATTGAATATAAATTCAAATCATACAACCAATTTCAAGTTCTTTGACTACATTTATTCTGTGTCAGAAACCTATAATGTGTCAAATATTTAATTACAATCCAAATTCAGACCTGTATCAAGCTTGAATATTGTGTCCATTTTTGCCCCAACTGTTCAGGGTTGGACCTCTGCGGTCATATCCAGCTGCGCTTGGCGAAGCAGTTTATTCCATTTGTAAAGGGGCATAACTCTAGAATGGTAAAAGTGACACCACCAAAATTCAAACTTGATCTGTGTTTTGTGGTAATAAGCATTGTGTATAAGTTTCATAACATTTGGTTGAGGCATACGTAAGTTAGAGAACAGAAACGTAAAGTTCAGCAATTTTTTTCATTTGTAAAGGGGCATTAACTGTAGAATGGAAAAGGAACGCCACCAAAATTCAAACTGACATGTTTAACCCCGCCACATTATGTATGTATGTGCCTGTCCCAAGTCAGGAGCCTGTAGTTCAGTGGTTGTCGTTTGTTTATGTGTTACATATTTGTTTTTCGTTCATTTTTTGTACATAAATAAGGCCGTTAGTTTTCTCGTTTGAATTGTTTTACATTGTCATTTTGGGGCCTTTTATAGCTGACTATGCGGTGTGGGCTTTGCTCATTGTTGAAGGCTGTACGGTGACCTATAGTTGTTAATTTCTATGTCATTTTGGTCTCTTGTGGACAGTTGTCTCATTGGCAATCATACCACATCTTCTTTTTTATATTGATCTGTGTTTTGTGGTAATAAGCATTGTGTATAAGTTTCATAACATTTGGTTGAGGCAAACTAAAGTTAGAGAACGGAAACCAATTTCAGGATGTATGTACGGACGGACAGACGGACAAGGGTAAAACTTAATGCCCCCTCTTCTACGGTGGGGGCATAAAAATAGTGTATTTAAAAAAGCTTTATATATATAATTTTGTTAAAATAAGCATTCACTAAAATTTATAGTTGTGACTTAAATTACCGGTAAATATTTTTGCAATAAAGTATTTAGGTTTCAAATGCACTGTTTGTATGTATGTGACTTTTATGCTTTTTGTTCAACAGAAACATTGATAAACCCAACCTGAAGTTTAGCCGTATAAGTGAAAGATTTTGTAATTTGAAGTGAAAATAATTTAATCGTGTATGCAGTTCAGTTGCATTCCAAAATGACCAACCCAACTCCTGAATAATTTAATTCATTTTGCAGTATTTATGTACCAATTTAAACTTGTAATGTCTTGTTTGAAACTCATGAGTCAGACTATGAATCTTCACCAGGAGGTGCTGTAAACTGTGTTTTTGTTTTTTCATTGCTTATCATAATTCTTTTTGCCATTAATTTAGTATTTGGTGAGAAAATGGCGTGATTTTAAATAAAAAGTGTATGATTAATAGGATATACTCATCATTTGTTTCCCTTTGTGAGCCGCTGACTTTCTTTTACTGTTATGTAGATTAAGACTATGTCACATAGTAACATTTGTTATGATGACAATATTAAGGTTCCAATTGAGGAAAAAACGTCATATACACCCTAGCAGTTTGACATCTCTGTGTAGTTATCCAATCACAAAACTCGACACATTTGTAATCCGTAATATATTCATTTTGTTTTATTTACTTATCAACTCATTCTTGTCCTTCTTTAGAAACTGTAATTTGCACTGTATAGTTGTTATAAAGTTAGTATAAAAATTTGTCTTAATTAAAGCCTGTTGAAAAAAGCCAGTAAAATTACTCTATTTTATCCCAAACCATAGGATTAATCAAATTTGTAGGTTTTTAAGGTAATTATGCATGATTCTCCCATATATATCATGTGAAGCATAAATAGATCTGTATCCCTGTATATCCATTTGTTATGGTGAATGAATTTAAGTTTAATGAATAGATTCATGAACCATAAATACTGTATAGTAAAAAGAATAATTTATGTGATTACTTTTGAAAACCTACAACTTCTTTGAATGTTTCAGATGAATGTCTAGCCTTGTTTTTATCGGGTGAGGGTCTGGATGGGATTACAGAAATGAACGATGCACAGAATAAAGAAATCACCAAATTACATAAAAATTTTCATGAGAATACAAAATAAGCGTTATATTTAAAGATAAAGAAAATGCCCTTAAAATATTTAAAAATACAGAAATAGTATACTTAAAGATAAAGAAAATCCATTGAGAAGTTTCTGAGGAGAAGATTTTTAAAGAACAGTTTACAGACGATGGATGAACAAAAGACGGATGCAATTAGTGATGGCAAAAGCTCTCATGGTCCTTCCGGAAGTGTATCACAATATTCTGATTTTATATGAATCTTATATGGACTACGTCTTAACAAAATAACCCTAGACCAAGACTTTTCCATCTAAATAGCATCTTCGTAACTAACCATTGTTTCAAATACTGAAATATCAAAACAGAACTCTTTTGCAAGTTACATTATAATGTAACAATCTGACATTATTTTATTCTTTATTTAACAGATTCAATACACATCAATGTAAAGCGAAACAAATATTTCTTTCAATTAATTTGACCTTGTCATCAATGGAGATAACTATTCAATTGAAGGGAGATAACTATTAAAAATTTAATCAAAAAGAATGTTACTGTCTTGTCAACTTCAATGCAATTATATAGATAATGTATTTCTAAAAATATTTCTTGATATGATTACAAATAACATTAGAAAGTATTTAAGTTATGGGCAAAGCTTTAAAAAAAATCAAATATAAATTTCTACAAAAATAGACATTAACAAAGGACGGAATAAATAAATAAATAAATATTTATGTGAACTACATGTATTATTTAGTCCATTCAATTCTATTTAATCTTGTCTATTCTGGTAGAAGATCATCTCCTACATCTTCATCAAACAGCTCATCATGGTCCATACGCTTTGCTGCTGTTTTTGGTCTTTCCATCTGTGGTCCTAATGGATCAGAATATGTGGAATCTGTAGAAGAAAAAAAAACATACTTTTTTTTATATCTCCCCAACCAACATTTCTCCATTTTCTCTTGAGAACATTTACGTAAGAAATGATTGATATAAATGATTAAATCCTTTTTTGACTAGTTGGATACATTGATTGTTGGGTTCTAAACATCCAGTCGCAAATATTTCATGCACGTTCAGAACGATCTTTTAGTTAATTTATACAGCAGATATTGTACATAACATTACAATCCTTCCAGAAAAACTTCATATTCAGGATTTTTTGATAGAAGATTAATAGTGACTAAATTTGAAAGTCAGGGAAACTTTTATATCTCTGTAAAGGATTATTTATTATGTAGGGGTAGAGTTACTGAATACTTTGGATTTATTCATTTTCATAGTTAACGATTATATGGGGATTGGGGAATTGTGGTTATTTGATTTTTGTGGTTTTGCCAAAGTCTGCATACAAGCCAATAGAAAATTTATATTTCGTTGAATATTTAAATTTGTGGTTCCCAAATACCAAAAAAAAATTGGTATCCAACGAAGAATAATGAATCAACAGTATCTCAATTTCTGAAAAAATATATCAGAATCAAGCTTTGAGTTTGTAGAAGACCTGTTACGATCATGAAGGAAGCTTGAAAGCAAGCACAGTTGAATCTGTAAACTGACCCAGTCACCGTCCAACCTTATAAGCAATTCTGCAAAGTTGTTACAGCTAACACCAAGAAACTGGACAATATGATTATCAGAGGACAGTACACACAGAGTAAAATTGTGATAAAGAATAAGCTAGAAGTGACGCGCAATAAATAAATGAAAAATTTATATATCTTGTTATTACAGGTAGAAACTGTCTAACATTTCCCTTTTACCATTACTTTACACATGCACACTGTTACATAGTGTTCCCCCAGGCTATTTAAGCGCTGAGTAATATAAAATTTCATTGTAACACTATAGATTTTTTTTACTTTTAAATTTCCTGTACTACCTGTAAAATTTTGATTCCTGCTTTTGCTTGTCTGAAATTGACTGCCATTATTTTACCTGTAGATTAATCATATTATTTTAAAATGTGTCTCATTTATACAAGCTTTAAATTTTCAATACTTAAAATTCTAATAAAATGTAACTTATTTCCTTTTCTGGTTATGTATATAAAATACAGTTATATTTCAATTTATTTTAATTTAAATAAGTTTACAGTATAAATGTTACATCACGTCTACTACAAGGGTGTTTAACAACCTCGACTAATAATGAGGGTCTCACACGAAATCCTGGGGAGAACACTGCAACAGTTATACATTATTTGTATGACAATCAAGGAGAACATTACAAACTATCAATTAATAGCAGGTCTATCCAAATATATGAAAACCATAATCTTACTCAGTACGCAAGCCATTTCTGGACCTTACTACATTTTCTCTAATTCTTAGCTCATAGTCATATATCCCAGAAGTTTGATAATGTTTTGATAATCAACATATGGTTTCTTTCATTTTAGTTTTTTTTAGGTCAAAATTCAATTATGATGTCAAAATTTCTTGCAGTTCTTTGAAATTTTCTATTGAGATGTCAAGAAAAAAAAAACTATCATGCCTTCTGACGTCACATAGCAAGAACACATTTTTTTTGCATTTCATTGAAAAAAAAGATCAACATGAACATATTGTCTAAAAATTATTAGAGAAGCAGATTCCACCACCAAATCTTGTGCTTTAAGATATTTCTCCACTCTTGAAAGTTGAATTCTTAGTAACTGAAATGTCTGCAAGTCTTAAAAGTTGAAAATTTGACTGACTTGCAGGGATAATTATTGTATGACACTCTATGCATTGACAGAATCTCTATGTATTTGTCCTGTGTTTGTACCAAGTCATATGGTGGTTTTGAATTCCTATTCCTTCCCAGCATTGAAATTACACAAATCCTACTGTGTCAACCAGAATGGAACTATCAGTTATTATGCTGTTAGCTTGTTGATTTGGAGGGTTTGTTTATGCATAAAATCATACAAATTTGATAGTTGTAAGGGTATTCTCTGTTGATGTCATACCTGCCGAATTTTCAAAATCTCCATGGGGGACTTTAAGCTCAAGAGGTCCTAATACTCTTATATTGCCACAAGTGTTTTTAATCTACTACTATATTGATTGAATGAGTATGTATATGCTTGAATACCCTTTTAACTCATTTGAATGCATGTTTTGAGGTGTTCAGTTCATATACTACAGAATTTCAAAATTCAAGTCAACACCTCTCATGGGGGATATCCCCCATAAATAGGGATAGTTGGCAGGTCTGTGATGTTTGTTTGCTTGTTTTGTGAGGTCTAAATAATGTGATACTTATCATTTTCTGCAAACATTACAAAATTCTGACCAGTACATTAATTCAAAGAAAGCTTGTTCTCAGCAAATAAAAATTAACATAGGCACAGTAAGAATATATAGTAAAGCATGGTATACATAGTTGTGTATACGAACCTGGTTGTCCTATAAGATGCATGCAAAAAAACACAAATTTATCATCATGCAATATGTATATGCAAAGTCCCAACTGTTCAAGTATGTAAATTGATTTTTTCTTTTTTCCAAATTCTTGCAAATAATATACAATTTAGTATCTTCACACAAACTTGGATGACATTCATTTCTTTAAACAGGTGAGACAACTAATACCATGACATTGATAATATGGGTAAGGGCTGTTCAAAAACTTATCAGATGGGGGATGGGAGGCACTCAATATGGTGGTTTCATTTTCCTTAAAATTTTTAAAGAATTATGAAATAAAATTTTTTATTTAATGGTTGGTAAGGGCCTTAAAAAATGCCTCCCATGCCCCCCATGTGTTTAATTCTGGAACAGCCCTAAGCAGCATAAACAGAAAGACTAAAGCACTTAAGATAAATAATTTTATATTTTTATATATGTTTTATAGCTAAACAACAAAATGAAAACATGTTTTCCCATTAGGCAGAGAGGAAATGCTCTTGTATTTTTCACTATACATATCATATGAAAACAAAAACTGTCAAAAAAGACTAAAAGCACTGGAAAAACTCAATTGACTGGAATATTGACTCTACACTGCATATCGGGAACAGAGTAGAAGTTCAAAGGCATACTTATTAATATACAAATAGAAAAAATAATTCGGCTTTGTTGAAATTTGCTTACCATAATCCATTGTTATAAAACGTTACAAGTGAATTGGACACAGATCACAATGACACAGATACAGACCCTCGAACGGATTCCTTTATACCACTAAAACAAACTTTTATTATAAGGGCTATTCCATTAAAAAGAATGTACCAGGGTCGGACGGCAATTAAAAAAAATCCCATTGGTTGTTGATGTGTTGAAGGGTGTATGGCCAGTGGCCCTTGGTGTTTAGAGAAAATAAGTATTGTTGGTTGTTGGTCTTCTTTGAAAGTCAGTTTTCTTGGCTGTCGGTTTCATTGTGTTATTTATTATTATTTGTTTTTGCAAGGACTTATATAACCGATTGTTTTTGTCGCCTGCTCTTATCGTGATATTTCGAAAAACATAACTGTTCCCGCGACTTACGCAGCGGTAGGCGCAACGTTGTATTCTACCAATGGTACCAGTTCCGGAAGTGCAACAGTTACTTCCCTTTAATGACAAGCACATGGGGAATGGCACACGATGTCAAAAGATTAAATAAATTAAATTAAAATAATTCAGGGGTTGAAATTAGCGGTGGTCCGAGGTCCGCGACCTTCCACTATTGCAAATGGACTTTCATTTTGGTAACTAGCTACGCCCGACGAACCTTCGATTTGAAAGAAAATAAAAATTAACTTTGCCGACCTTTTTAACCATCAGTATGGTAATTTTAAAGCCATATTACTATTGAGATCGTATACCCCTCCAGGGATTTTTCTAGCATTCCACAGGGTCCGGTATTCGGACACATTCCCAATGGCAATGGTAAATACCCTACATTTTGTTTCCTATTTTCAATTAGGGACCAAAATTTCCAAACGATCTCAAAATTTATTAGTATCTTTATTATTCATGACAGCGATGTTTATTTTGTTCAACCGCTAGCTTTATACCGAAAATCGCCAACAATTAATGTGTAAATCCGAGTAAAATCGTATCTGACTGGCATTGAAAAACAATGGATGTCATAAACCGGAAATGGAGACAATTACAATACCGGATCAGATTCCGGGTCGGATAAGGGTAATCCCGGGTTTGCCGATCAAATACAATAAAAAAAAAAAAATCCAGACAGGTGACAAAATACATCTATGATGATTAAATATAAACACTAGAATTGAAAACCAAAAGATATATATAAAAGAAAGAAAAAGCATGCAATATTTTATACAGAAACTCAAATTTACTTTTAGTTCACACATTTTCATGTCATAATCCAATAAAATGTGACAGTAATTTTCTTTATCATTAATAAATATTGATATTACATGTACGTGTAGATGTTTTATAGAGTATACACATATTACTACAATTCCAAGAGGTAATTTCTTCTCAATTTTGAAGGGCCAGTAAAATCTGGAAGTTTCTTACTTTATTTTCACAGAGGAACTAATATAATAGTGCAACTAGATATGATACACTTAAACAGCTTTGAATTTGAATTGTATACTTGGGTATGATTTGAACAATATAAAAAGAGATATATATTGCCCTTTATATTATAGTAAAACCAAACAAATGTTTTGGATCTTTATTGTGTGGTTTACGCTTGTTCTATGTTTACTTCTACACAAATATAAGATAATAACAAAAGTATAGATCCAAAACATTTAATAAAAACAAATGTATACACCCACAACATATATTAAGTTAACAAAACAATATATTTGCAGTTCTATAGACCACAGTTCTAATTTTCATCAGTGATTTTTATAAGCTTTGAAATGTTTCAAACCCTGGTGACCAAATTATATTTTTCATATTTAAGATTTAAAACACAATGAAGTTTGATCTCATTTCTTCCTCTTAAAATGAGGGGATGGACAGGAAGGGTCAATGATTCCAACTTCCCTCCCCCTCAATTCTCAGTTCCGTCCCCCTGAACTCCCACTTCCCTCCCCCTCATTCCCAGGTTCCTTAACCCTGTTCACCCCCTCTAAAATGTCCAGCAACTATAATGTTTAAATAACAATTCCTATTGGTTGTGGTAAATTAGGTAAAATAAGTTAGATATATTCCAGTTGGTTCTTGTATTATATGAAACAACTTCCTGTTGGTTGGTGTTAAGATACATGGTACATTCCTCTTGGTCATGGGGGTACTTAAAAAAATGCCTTCCGACCCTAGTACCTCCTTTTTAATGGAATAGCCCCAAGGTATAATAATATTTGATCCTGCATGAAGAATGTATGAATTATAACAGTTTTATAAGGTGTTATAGAGTTGTTTGTTCATTAAGCTTAAGCATACTGTGATTTCATGTATGTTACATCAGCATTATTTTAAGCACAATTATAGATAGCAGTAAATAGTATCTTACCAATTTCCTGTTTGTTGCTGACTTGATATGGTTTCCCATCATCATCATCATCTAAAGCAAGTCGATTACCACCTGACCTGCGACCTTTAGAACTAGGTTTCCTTGATCCACCTGCACTAGTTTCACGATCTGAATCAGAAAAAAAATTTAACAAAGTTCTAAATTTTTCATTTATATGTAAAAAAAATAAATGAAACACAAATATTTTAAATTAAATAAAAAGTTAAGCTAGTTTACTTCATCATATACTCTATTGTCTATCCAGACTGCAAGTAAAGAAACTGTCAAGGTCTGTTATCTTTATATTTGCACATGTCTAATGTCAGAAATGTTAAAAATCTTGTCAGAAATATGTTCCATTTCAGAACAGGACATCTTCAATACTTCCGCCATAAGTTAACAATGAAAATTTTTCAACAGTGAATAAATATCAATCTTTTGGTTAAAATCTATAAAAGATGTGTGTGCAGGTGAAAGCAGGGTTTATGTTGTCTGCATTTAGTGATGTATTTTTTTTCATAAGTGTTGTAATTTGAAAATCATATCAGAGAATAAACTAATCATACAATTTTTTTTTAGTTTTCCCCTAAAATCTCTTTTTTTTTGGACATTTTTATTAAACTATGCCATGCACATCTAATATATGTTACGAAATGACTGTAAAATTTTATTTTAGAACTAGTATTATTCAAGGAGAATTTGCGCACATAAAACTTTAAAATTATCTGAATTAGTAAGTTTTGTTTAAAAAATTAGGTTTAATAACATATAATTTGTGACAACTATGAAATTTAAACACAATAATTCGTAAGCTGCTTAATAACTGTGTAACATTTCATGTTAGCCATGGGAAAACTGTAACAGATTTGTGCTTAAAAAATTATGTTTCATGTGAAAATGCTTTAGCCCCCACCTGCCAAAAAAAAAACTTGCAATTGAGATACGTGAATCTACTTATTCTGTTTAACAATCATATAAAATTTGATTCCAGTCCAACCAATAATTAAGGAAAATTTAACACAATTTTTTATATTAAAGCTGCTTAATAATTGTGTAACATTTCATGTTAGTCATAGGAAAACTGTAAGAGATTTGTGCTTGAAAAATTATGTTTTGTGTGAAAATGCTTTAACCCCCACCTGCCAAAAAAAAAAACTTGCAATTGAGATATGTGCATCTACTTACCCTGTTTAACAATCATATAAAATTTGATTCCTTTCCAACCATTAGTTAAGGAAATTATGCCTTTTTAAAAAAAGTTGATGCATGAAAGGACAAAGTGAAAACTAAGGGGCTCAAGTATTTTTGATGTAGGGGGCCTAAATATGTCTTTCAATGTGTATTTACATTATGTGATTCAAATGAACTTGGAAGTCCATAAATTAGGGAACTTTACAAATGACAATACTTTTACAATGTTTTGTTAATCTTATAAAATAACACATACCACTTCCTGCACTGCCTTCACGTTTGGCTCTACCACTACCTCTTCTTGTCCCACTACTTGCACGCTGAAAAAAACAAGTCAATCTCACAGCTTTTACAAATTAACAAAAATCCATCTATGTTACTTTAGTTCAAAAAATATGCAGATTTGGTTCCAAAGAATTTAAATGAAATGAGAACAATTATTTTAACATGGTGGGCATTATCTTTATACCGAGCATTAGCGAGGTATAAAATGTCGACAAATATAATGTCTATCCATGTCAAAATGAGCATAGAGCATGGCATGATAGAATTATTTCGATTCTAATAGGAAAATTTAGAACTTTTGTACTTCAAGGCAGACCTATAATACACGTTCAAAAGGCAGCCATTTTGATTTTATGAAGCCAAAATGATATAAAAAAAATCAACCATTTCACGATAAAAAATTAGCAGATACACGTTAACCTACTTTTAGAATGATTTTATTTTATTTCCTAGCGAGCAACACCAACACAAATGTCCATTTTGTTCTCTGGTGTCGTTCAAAATACAATGATGTTGCAATTCTAAAGATGAGGATTCTAACAACTGCAGGGTAAAGCCTTTAACATTGAGTAAAACTAATACCATAGATAGTAAGCTATAAAAGGTTGTGGCCCAACAAAATTGGAAACAATTAAAAAAAAAACATCCATCTTTACCAATATGATATCTTATCATTTACCTGGTCCTTCAGTTCTTTAGCTTTCTCAGCTTTCTTTAACTTTGTGGCATACTCCTGGGCCTCTTTTAATCCAAGATCTGAACAAATCCTCACCAAAAATTTCAAACCTGCAAATCAAATATAAAGTTGTTCATCAGTGCTCTTCTTTGTTGTATAGCAACAACATATTTCATATATAAAGTAACCAAAAGTTAGTGTGCAATTATATATTATCTTGCACTAGTGCAAATAAAGCTTCAAATTAGAGACATCATTAGTGACAAAAATAAGTTTCAAACAGTTTCAATCTTTCAATTCTTTGCTATACAATAAAAGAGTTATTGCATGAATATTGCTCCTCATAAAGTATATATTTCAATTAATTTGAGTGCCTCCCATGCCCCCAACTGATATTTTGAAAAGCCCAACAATTGTTGAAAGTTTATCTATATAACATTGCAAAAAACCTACATTCTAGATTATCTGGGAACTTCCTATGTATATGTTTGTAGGTTTCCAATGCTTGTTGGTAGTTTCCACTTCTTCTGTGACAGCTTGCTATCATCAACTGCCATTTTACCTGGTTAGGTCTGAAATAGTTTACACTACATGTTACTAAATGAAAATAAAAACACACAGCATATACAGTTAGTACTAAAAAAGGTCCAAACAACTTCTAGACAAAATGAATTTTGTATGTGTACAGTATTTTCATACTTCTTTCCTTGCTTATTATTTTATAAATCACATGCCAGATTAGAACACTTTACCTGAAATAATAAATTTTAACTTCATGCCAAAATAAATGAATTTTAATCATCAAAGAACATTCTTACAGAAAGTATAATTATATACAGTACAATACACACATAGAATTAAACAACCAGATTATGCATGTATCTTACTGCATTTGTTAAGTAAATAGTTTAATTTTAAGGATCTTAACTAATTCTTAAATATGTAAGTCTTACTGAACAATAGCAGCTCTCTCAAAATAGTGTATAGCCTTCTCACAAAACTGGGAATCAATGTAGTAAGCTCCTAACCACTCTATTACAGGAATGTTGGATGGAAAATATCTGTAAGACTGAAAATAAAATAACAATAGCGTTTAAATTTTTTATACATTTAGAAACATAATATATTAAATTTAAAAATTCACAAACATTCATCTTAACTTTTGTGCCATTAGTTTTTCATTCAAACTACTTATGAAACATTTTCATCGTTGTATAACATTCAATTCTTGTGAAGGAAATAAAACCTTTCCCCAGAATCAGTTGATGTTTACCAGGCCATTTAAATTTTTGCAAATTGAACTGTCCCACTGAATTAATTTAATAGCAATTGTTCACCGTGAAATTTATCTTTTTTGTACAGTCAGATTAATCAATGAATGATTGGTTTTTTCAAGGTGAAGTTTAAAGTTCCCATTGAATGAACTCAACAGATATTCAATTATATCCCTAGTTATTCCAGCTTCTCAATAAACATACATCATAGTAGTACTGGAATGCTTGTGACTTGTCTCCTTCATTGTCATATATCTCTCCTGTCCTAGCCAGTACTGATGTATCTGTTGGTGCCACACCAATCAACTGCATAAACCTGACAAAGAAAACCCAAATATTTTACTATGTATTTTAACATCTATATAAATGCAATACTATTGATTCCTTATTATTCATGGGATACCAATTTTTGTGGATTTTGTGGGTAAAGGTGAACCATGAATGTATAAATGCAGACTTTGGCAAAAGCCCGAAATCAAATATCCACAAACATACAATGGATCCTAAATCCACGGAAATTGTAATCCACAAAAATCAATGAATCCACAATATTTATCCTTTTACAAAATGTAGCTTCAAACACTTTTTTGTTAGATTGTTAAAAGATTCTTTCACTATTTGAGGATAAAGAGTACCGGTATCAACATTAGAGACAATAATTGGATAAAATATCTATAAAGATACCACATGTTGTGTAAGTGAATTGTCATTTATTATACTAATACTGTGGTGTCTCAATATGATAAATAGATTTGCAGAAAGCCTATACAGTCCTTTATGTACTATATTGACAATCTTCTTTAACTTTAATCTTAAAACCTAACGATAATATGAGACCACTGTTGTCAATGACACCGGCTGATTTGGACATGCTGTAATGTGCCAGTTCTTCTAACTCATCACTGTGAGCTTTGTATCAGTAATGGAAGCATTAAAAAAGGTACAAGCTGATCTACTTGACAGTCTCGGACACTAAAAGTTTCTATAGTGCATTCCAAGTGCTGGATAAACTGAAGACACCAAAAACACTTTTTTATTTGATTTCTACTTCTACCATATAGTGACAACCTTGAACAAATTGAAAATTATATGTCAAAGGAGGATAACTTACAAGATACATGAATATTTTAGAATAGCAACGTACTGATATCTCTTATACATCTACCCCATATCCTACATGTAAATAAACTCAACATATATATCAGGCTTAAAATTTTGTACGCCAGATGCTAGTTTACTAGTTAAAGTGGCAGCAAAAAGTACTAAGTTGTAGAGCATTGAGGATCCAAAATTTTGAAAGGTTTTGCCACATACAGTTAAGGTAATCTATTCCTTGGGTAGAAAATCCTCAGTATTTCGCAAAAGTTAAAAGTTTTGTAAACAGTTAATTTATAATTATGATATCAATGATAATTGATAAAACATTTCTATTTATCAAGATACATACCACTCTGTTGCTTGTGCTGTGTCTTCCAATTGATCATGTCTGTTACTTGGTTAAGGAAATGTATTTAATAAGTTCTTTCAAGGTACAGAGATTGATAAATTAAAGACTAAAGATGAAGACTGAAACCGCTCTTAAACAAAATCTGTGCATTCCTTTAAACGTCCAGAGAACGATAAATCAAAGATTAAAGATGAAGAGTTAAAAGCTCTTAAACAAAATCTGTGCATTCCTTTAAACGTCCAAGAATGATAAATTAAAGACTAAAGATGAAGATTGAAACCGCTCTTAAACAAAATCTGTGCATTCCTTTAAACGTCCAGAGAATGATAAATTAAAGACTAAAGATGAAGATTGAAACCGCTCTTAAACAAAATCTGTGCATTCCTTTAAACGTCCAGAGAATGATAAATTAAAGACTAAAGATGAAGACTGAAACCGCTCTTAAACAAAATCTGTGCATTCCTTTAAACGTCCAGAGAATGATAAATTAAAGACTAAAGATGAAGACTGAAACCGCTCTTAAACAAAATCTGTGCATTCCTTTAAACGTCCAGAGAATGATAAATTAAAGACTAAAGATGAAGACTGAAACCGCTCTTAAACAAAATCTGTGCATTCCTTTAAACGTCCAGAGAATGATAAATTAAAGATTAAAGATGAAGAATGAAAACGCTCTTAAACAAAATCTATGCATTCCTTTAAAGGTCCAGAGAATGATAAATTAAAGATTAAAGATGAAGAATGAAAACGCTCTTAAACAAAATCTGTGCATTCCTTTAAAGGTCCAGAGAATGATAAATTAAAGATTAAAGATGAAGAATGAAAACGCTCTTAAACAAAATCTGTGCATTCCTTTAAAGGTCCAGAGAATGATAAATTAAAGACTAAAGATGAAGATTGAAACCGCTCTTAAACAAAATCTGTGCATTCCTTTAAACGTCCAGAGAATGATAAATTAAAGACTAAAGATGAAGATTGAAACCGCTCTTAAACAAAATCTGTGCATTCCTTTAAACGTCCAGAGAATGATAAATTAAAGACTAAAGATGAAGACTGAAACTGCTCTTAAACAAAATCTGTGCATTCCTTTAAACGTCCAGAGAATGATAAATTAAAGACTAAAGATGAAGACTGAAACCGCTCTTAAACAAAATCTGTGCATTCCTTTAAACGTCCAGAGAATGATAAATCAAAGATTAAAGATAAACACTGAAACCGCTCTTAAACAAAATCTGTGCATTCCTTTAAAGGTCCAGAGAATGATAAATCAAAGATTAAAGATGAAGATTGAAACAGCTCTTAAACAAAATCTGTGCATTCCTTTAAAGGTCCAGAGAATGATAAATCAAAGATTAAAGATAAACACTGAAACCGCTCTTAAACAAAATCTGTGCATTCCTTTAAAGGTCCAGAGAATGATAAATCAAAGATTAAAGATAAACACTGAAACCGCTCTTAAACAAAATCTGTGCATTCCTTTAAACGTCCAGAGAATGATAAATCAAAGATTAAAGATGAAGAATGAAACCGCTCTTAAACAAAATCTGTGCATTCCTTTAAACGTCCAGAGAATGATAAATCAAAGATTAAAGATGAAGAATGAAACCGCTCTTAAACAAAATCTGTGCATTCCTTTAAACGTCCAGAGAATGATAAATCAAAGATTAAAGATGAAGATTGAAACAGCTCTTAAAACAAAATCTGTGCATTCCTTTAAACGTCCAGAGAATGATAAATTAAAGATTAAAGATGAAGAATGAAAACGCCTTAAACAAAATCTGTGCATTCCTTTAAAGGTCCAGAGAATGATAAATTAAAGACTAAAGATGAAGATTGAAACCGCTCTTAAACAAAATCTGTGCATTCCTTTAAACGTCCAGAGAATGATAAATTAAAGACTAAAGATGAAGACTGAAACCGCTCTTAAAACAAAATCTGTGCATTCCTTTAAAGGTCCAGAGAATGATAAATTAAAGATTAAAGATGAAGAATGAAAACGCTCTTAAACAAAATCTGTGTATTCCTTTAAACGTCCAGAGAACGATAAATCAAAGATTAAAGATGAAGATTGAAACAGCTCTTAAACAAAATCTGTGCATTCCTTTAAAGGTCCAGAGAATGATAAATCAAAGATTAAAGATGAAGAATGAAAACGCTCTTAAACAAAATCTGTGCATTCCTTTAAACGTCCAGAGAATGATAAATTAAAGACTAAAGATGAAGATTGAAACCGCTCTTAAACAAAATCTGTGCATTCCTTTAAAGGTCCAGAGAATGATAAATTAAAGACTAAAGATGAAGATTGAAACCGCTCTTAAACAAAATCTGTGCATTCCTTTAAAGGTCCAGAGAATGATAAATTAAAGATTAAAGATGAAGACTGAAACCGCTCTTAAACAAAATCTGTGCATTCCTTTAAACGTCCAGAGAATGATAAATTAAAGACTAAAGATGAAGATTGAAACAGCTCTTAAACAAAATCTGTGCATTCCTTTAAACGTCCAGAGAATGATAAATTAAAGATTAAAGATGAAGATTGAAACAGCTCTTAAAACAAAATCTGTGCATTCCTTTAAACGTCCAGAGAATGATAAATTAAAGATTAAAGATGAAGAATGAAAACGCTCTTAAAACAAAATCTGTGTGCATTCGTACAAGTATGTAAAGTAAATGCAATTGTAAAACTTATACACAGATCTTCTAAGTCAATTCTGTTAGAAAAACGACAATTTAAAAAGGATTGAAATTTAAAATTAAGTTCAACAGGAGCCAATTTAGCACTAAATCTTCGAAGAAAAATCCCTTGTTAGTGATTGAGACATGAAAAAATCCTTTTTGTCTCAGCTTAGAAAAAAGTCCCCAATCTGAATGCAAGGAAAAAATCTAGGGGCTTAGAAATACTGGTAGAAAATATTATACTGATGATTGAAAAAACAAAGGAACAGGTTTATGACAACTATCTTTAAAATTTGAATTTCAGAACAAAAGGATACATATCAGCAATCTGGTACATAACTTGTGGACTGTTTCTCAGTATAGCATGAAGCTTGTAGAAACAGTCTAATGCATCCTCTAAACGATTCAGCTTCTTGTTTGTCAGTCCTGAAACATACATATCACAACATATAACAATGATCAAACAGAATAAAAATGGCATGTTTACTGTATTTAGGCATGTATAATCTGCAGCCTTTTACTCCAAAATTGAAATTGCCAGATTATAGAGTACTAAAAGCAAGAAAAAAGAGAACAACTTAATTTTTCAATGTTTGTTTACATTCTGCCATGTTTGTTCTTTATTTTTCAGATGGTGCCTTTATTTCTTTTTAAATAGTCTAAAAATTTACCTAATCCATATTAATATTCATTTTTAATTTCAAAATCTAATATAAAACTGATTGATATCAAAGTATAATGTTTTTTTTTACACAAATTTTTCTTTTCTTTTCATGGCATTGCTTAAAGAGTTATTAATTACAAAACGTAATTGATTAGTCGTACTTTATAGAACAGCCCAGATTTGATGTTTTAGACTTCTGCAGGTGTTTTGTTTTAGCATAAAGTCCTTCAAACATTAAGGTAACAATTATTTTCAATTCTTTCTCAACGAAGGAAATCATTTTTTTCATGAAAATACTACAAAAGATCATTCACAACTTGAGATATGCTGTCACTTTGATGAATTATCAACATACCTCCTTTTATCCAGAGTATTGATGATTTTCAGAAGGTACATATTTTTAAGCTTTTATTGTCATTTAAACTTAAATTTCTAGCAGCTCCTTTTCTTTAATGTTTTTTCAAGATTGGTTAGCATGGCATATGTATTCTGTATGGTATTTGTAACATTGTTTCTAGTTTGCATGACAATGCATCATATTTTTCACCTGTGAACTTAAACCTTTTACAACTGTTTAAAAACATTACCTAAATTATACTGAGCCTCAACACATGAAGAGTCATTCTGTAGAGCCTCCTTGTAAAACTCTCTCGCCTTCTCAAAATCTCCTTTTGTATATAATACATTCCCTTTGTTTACAAGAGCTGAAAACAAAAGAGTTTTTCTTATAAATACATGTATGCATCATCATAAAAATTAGCTTTTTACCCTGAAGGTATTTGTGTGCATACATACTGTTAATTTAAACATTTTTGCTATGTTTTCATTATTGCTGAAAATTGCGATAAGATAGGTGTCGCAAAAATAAAAACTTGCAATAAAAATTTGATAGTATTATTTGAATGCTGCATTCCTGAAATCTCAATAATTAAACTTGCATTTACATCGATGGTTCAACAATCACAATAATAAATGCACACAATAATTTCTGAATTCACAGTAATAGATTCTAGATAATACAAATCGGTAAAAAAAATTTAGTTAAAAAAAAGATAACAGATCAATTTGTTCTTATTTAAATATTCAATGTGAAAAAATTAGTTGAAAGACAATAAAATTTCAGCATTTATCTATTTCATGTAGCATGACAAAGTCCATTAAAAATTAGAAATAATAACTCTTTCTTGTCCAAAAATTACCTAGGACAACTTCTTTCTTCACAACCTTTCCTTACACCCATAAACAGCATTAATTTATTTTCAATTGTTTTATCTAAAATTCTCATACAAATAACTTTCTTTCAAATGTTCCAAAAGGTCAGGACACACCAAACTTTTCAGTAACAGAGAAATAACACAAGTGTACAAAGAAAAATATTAAAAACAATGTGATGTCTTTTTACAGTATTGTTGTTATTGGTGTGAACAGATTGGGTTTTTTTCACTGTTGTTCTTCTGTGTTTGGAGAGTTGACAGTGGGACTTTGTAGATAGACAAATGGACAACAGCCAGTACCTCTTTGCTTTAAAATTTTTTATCTAAAATTCTCATACAAATAACTTTCTTTCAAATGTTCCAAAAGGTCAGGACACACCAAGCTTTTCAGTAACAGAGAAATAACACAAGTGTACAAAGAAAATATTAAAAACAATGTGATGTCTTTTACAGTATTGTTGTTATTGGTGTGAACAGATTGGGTTTTTTTTCACTGTTGTTCTTCTGTGTTTGGAGAGTTGACAGTGGAACTTTGTAGATAGACAAATGGACAACAGCCAGTACATCTTTGCTTTAAAAATTACTAGCTTAGATTATTTTTTAAGGCACTGCAATGTTTATCTTAGAATTTTCTTTGTTTACATGAGCAATGCATTGGCAGTATTCAGAGGGTATGTCTATGTGATTGATACTAATTTTTGTTACGGTAATTAATTTCCTGTATTCCATGGATCATTTTGACTGAGTGATACAGTATAAAATGACAAAACACCTGTTAATACTGCAAAGTAATTGTTTAATTGAGTTCTACATGTTTCACCAACAAGAATGGCATCTTCATGACAAGTAATAGTATGAAGTACAAAACATGTGGTTATGTGGTTCGCCTGATATGATGGCACAATGAAAGTCATGACAACTTTATTGTTAAATTTGAGTGATACAGTGTATAACTAGTACAACTTATGTCTGATTAATGTCACAGAATAGATAGGTTTCTATATGATGTAATTTTGAGTAATTTCCCTTGGCTGCCATTTCGGAGGGGTAAATGGTTGATTTTCCTATTTGACTAACCAAATTGAAACATGTGGCAGAAACAAGTTTGATAAAGATCCTTACTAGATTGTAGTAAGGAAAAAGTAAGTTTAGGAAGTTAAAATTGTTCAGAAAACAACTTTTCTAGTCTAGCAGTCAGAATAATTATTTAAATTTGGCTGATTTATGAAGAAATATGTGCACATAGACCTCCAAAATGGCAACAAAAGGGAAGTAACTCTTGTTCAAATTGTGTCAATCAAAACCTATCTATACAGAAAAACAGATCTGACAGTAATAGAAGTTGTTCAATGATTCTCTTTATTAGTATGTTTCATACCTGAGGGATTATATCTGTCAGCCTGCATGGCAACCTCAGCATACTTGTCTGCCTGAGCCATGTCATTTTCCTTTAAAATAAATCACATTCATTTAGGCAAGAATTTCATTTAAAATATCCAATAAATTACAAAAGGAACAACTATTTGGTTGACTTGTAGTGGTGATTTTATGACATGGGATATAAAGATTGCTGTTCAAATTCAAAAGAGAAACTTTTGTACATTTGTACAGGTATTCTGCTCACTGGATATTGCAGTTGGGTAGCCTCATAAGAAATTGGAAGTTTTAACAAATGGATTTTTTTGTGTATATCAGCTCTAGCTCAAGCATACATTGAGATCTCCTTATCTCAACAGATGAATATAAAATTCTTACATCAACAGCAAATATGGTAAGAATCCTTAACATTATCCAGAGCTTACTCTTTTATGTGTAATTGTTATTCTTTCTATATGCCATAAATGTTCATTTGCCACCTGTAATTTGTCCTTTTATACATTTGTTAATTACCTGCCAAACTGAATTACTCTAGAAATTGTATGTGTCAATTCAGTTGTTCAATGTAATGTGAACAGAACCTTTGTAGCTATATAAAAGATACCACCAATAGTTGAGAGAAAAATTCAGAACTAAAGTAAAAACAATTAGATTAGAAGGGGAAGGAAATCACCCTAGAAAAATTTAATGATACATTTGTATCAATGTATAAACTGTGAAGAGTATTGACATGCATATGTATATCGTGTCAGGCGAGAAAAGGTGTGAAAACATGCCAAGAAATATGAAAGTAGTAATAAAGGTGCCAGAAGAATGCAGGCTTTTTTTACATTGTAAATATACACTTGAAATTTCTTGTCTGGTAAAAATAAAATTCTTAAAATTTATCTAATTCTATAAAAAAAAAATATGTTAGATAGACATTTACTTACTTTGTGATATTTTCCACATACAAAAAATATTCCCATAAAACAAAAATAAGTCAGAAAAATAAACCAAACAAAAAATAAATAAATTAACAAGAACAAAAAAAGAGCTACAAATAGTTCAGTTAGTATTTTATTCTACAATGTATAACTTTTATTTGAATGAATTTTATTAAAAAAAAACAAATTTGCTCAAGAAAAATATTGTTTTTATTTTTCCTGCAGAAATGAAAGAGTAGGGTTGTAATGAAAATAAAGTATAACTCCTATTACATATATTAATTAAGGATTCAAAGAGGAATTGAATTTATTCAAAGTTCTTAAAATGTCCATAAACAAGAATGCTTATTTCAATAATATCCTAAGGTGACTGAAAATGCTCTACATATATATACATATACACCAAACTTATCAAAATAGTGAAAGCTCTCTAACAATGGCAAAATCATAAAATAAATACTAGCTAACACAAAAACAAAAGAATTCCATGGGAACTGGTATACGAAAAGGAATACGGGGAGAGAGTCTGAAGGCAATATTAAAAAAATTGATGTGTAGTGGTAATATCTAACTAGATGGTCCAAAGCAAGGGTTCAAAAACAGTCATATTTGCCAGACAAGTCATAATCTGAAAGACCAATGACTGAAATGGTATTTTGAATTTAACAATGTTTGAAATAATTTCGGTATCTTCATCGATATTGTTTTTGAAACCATTTTGCACTAATTTTTTGCTTACAATTCCTTTCCTGTAAAAAAAAAGTATTGCCACTTGGTATTGTATGATAATCCAAAGCTGCCTTCAATATTACTGTTTTAAATGCCCCCTGGAGATATTGGCTAATATGATAGAAAATTACTGGCTTTTGACAGGAAAATTACTTAAATAGTTATCAAATTCAGATGATTTACTACATTATCTAATAATTTTTCATCAAAGGCTTTCAAGAATTTCGTTTTAGAAATTTTAAAGTTTTATTCAAATTATGTAGAAAAAAGTAACTTTTCACACAAGTATTATGTGTGCTTTATTTACTATGTAATACACATGCTTGCAAGTGTCCTCAAGATATGATGCTTAATAGTAAAATGCGAAATACTTTAACGCAAAATTAAATGAGTGGAACGTCTGAAACTATTATCAGTCATATCAAACATAGGAAACCACAACTCGTTCTTACATGTTTTAACTAAAACTGCTAGTGATCAATTTATACCTTTTCAGCTTCTATAGCTCATACTAATAATGTATGCAAATACTATCAGTTTTATTTTAATTTTAGTTGAATGTAGGTATAGATTTCAATGATATATTTTCATATACAACTACATGCACATCTTTTTTTATTCTAAAGTACTTAAAAATGTAAAAAAAACATAATTTACAATACCCTTATAAGAACTATCAATTGAATTAGATTCAATTCCCCCCTCCTCATTAAAAAAAATAAAATGCTTTGCTGAGCGCAGCCTGATATGACTGCAGAGGGTGAACCCTGAACAGTTGGGGCAAATTTGGACACAAATACTGTCTGAATTTGGATTGTGATCAAATTTTTGACATAATATAGGTTTCTGACACAAAATAAATGTGGTCAAAGATCTTACAAATCTATTGCGCAATACTGTGCAACTGAAGGTTTCTTCTTTCTTCTTGAAACTTTTCAAAAATTTGAAATTTGAAAATTTTGAAAAAAATATGAACCCTTAAAAATTGGAAAAATATTTTGAATCCTCCTTGGAGCAATTACCCCCAAACTCAATCCCAGCCTTTCTTTTGTAGTATGGAACCTTGTAGTACAATTTTAGAGAGATCCATTCACTTAAACAGAAGTTATTGCCTTGAAACTAGAAAAATGCTTGTTTTTGCCCCTTTTTCCTGCATGTTTGGGGCAATTACCCCCAAACTCATTCCCAGACTTCTCTTTGTGATATGGAACCTTATGGTACAATGTCAGAGAGATCCATACACTCACACACAAGTTATTGTCTGGAAACTACAAAAATGCTTGTTTTTGGCCCCTTTTGGCCCTTAATTCCTAAACTGTTGGCACCATAACCCCCAAAATGAATCCCAACCTTCTAATTGTGGTACAATTTCAGAGCAAATCAAAACACTTATACACAAGTTATTATCCTGAAACTAGAAAAATACTTGTTTTGGGCCCCTTTTGGGCCCCTAATTCCTAAACGGTTGGGACCATCATCCCCAAAATGAATCCCAACCTTCCTTTTGTGGTATTGAACCTTCTTAAAATATTTCATAGAGATCCATTCACTTAAACTAAAGTTATTGTCCGGAAACCAAATGTGTCTTGGGACGACGACGCAGACGACAACATCATACCATTATACGATCCCAAAAAAATTTTTGCAGTCATATAAAAACCTAACACAAAAAGTATTCACAGCTCCTTAGCTTATTCCTATGGCATCTGATTTGTGTAATCTGATATAGCTAATAGACAATTAGTGCTCACAAACATTGTTTAACAACGCCACATTCTTTATGTGCCTGTCCCAAGTCAGGAGCCTGTAGTTCAGTGGTAGTAGTTGGTTTATGTCTGTCATATTTATTTTTTCATAAATTGTTTTGTTATAAATTAGGCTGTTAGTTTTCTCAATTGAATTGTTTCATATTTTTCATGTCAGGACCTTTTATAGCTGACTATACGGTATGGGTTTTTCTCATTGTTGAAGGTCGTACAGTTATCTATAATTGCATACATCCCCTTCATTTAAACTTTGATGGATAGTTGTCTCATTGGCAATCATACCATATCTTCTTATTTTTATAATAAAAGTTTTACTTCTATGTTGATGTAAAAAGAAAATTATCCTAAATCAAAACATGTTTTCCTTAACTAATTATACCAAGGTTTTATTCCCATCCCTTGTAGAATCAAAGTCTAATAACATTCATGATGCCTGTAATTAAATATTGTTCAAACCACAAAGTAACTTTTTTCCTTAGCTACCAGATAATTTTGATGAACATTTCTAAATATCTTGGAAAAAGAATAAAAAAAATATAAAATGTACCAAACATGACACTAGTCTAATTTTCATCTGTTACATTATTTGTGAAAAAAAGATATATTTAATCGTCTATTTACAATGTCAAATAAAAAACATTTCCACAATTTTGTACTATGCACAGATGTTGCAGACATGCACGCAATTCATTTTAACTTAAGCAAACTATGGCTGAATAAAGGAGTCCAATAAAAAGTTACAATCCATAATGTCGTATGGGTAAAATCAAGCAAGATATGTATAGCATTTTCAGACAGCTAAAGGAATAAACAGAACATGTAGATATACAACAAAACTAATGTGTACAATACCTCTCCTCGCTGTATAAAACACAATTATCAAGTAAATGACACAACATAAAAAAACCAGCTCTCATTATGTAAAATAATTTAAAAATATGTTTTTTTTACTAATTACTGTTGAAGTTATCATCCAAGAATTGGAATAGTGGCAAATATTGGTTGAGTGACAGATAAAACACATGAATCCAAATGCATGTAGCGCATGAGTGAATTATCAGTGTACTTTGGTAGAGAGTTGAATATTTTTCAATATTTGCATTCTTGGATTGCATCATATTGACTAAATGTAAATGGAGTAGAAAATGCAGGGGCTTTATTTTTTCAAAAGTATTCTCACTTCGTTTTGATGAAACTTTGCTGACATCCTGACAAACACCTATTGTTGAATGATGTCAGAGGAGTGAAAATACAGAATTTATTTCACATGTGAAATATCTACTAAGGGGTATTCATTTCATTGAATGTGAAATCAGTGAAATCACTGATAGTTCAGTTGACAGAAACATGCTTGAATTTATCATGCTGTTGAAAGTTAACAGATAATTGCTTTGCATTAAATCAGTCGAAAGATTTCTTCAATTTACATGCAAATTTTAGACATTCAACATAAATGGCACAAGAGAAACTTGAGCTAAAGTCACTGAAGGAAATAATAGGACCAAATGACCTATTTTGCTACATGCTGACCAGTTTACTAAAGTGCACCTGTATGCAAATTCATATTATTAGTATATTCATGAAATGAGCTTTAACCTAATTCAATTCAACAAGAGATGTACATTGTAGGTTAAAGTGATCTAATTTTGCCAATTTGCTGACATATACACTCAAAGGCACTTTTATGCCAGGAAAATTATCGTTTCTTCTCTTATAATACCCTAGATATTCTCTATGATGTCATATTTTACCAAGGTTCCTGAAACACGAAAATCCCTATTGGTTGAAAAAAGCATTGTTGACATAGTTACAACTTCAGTATAATCATGCACAGACATGATACTTCTATCTCTCGACGACTCATGGTGCCTCATGCTTTTTTTTATGGAATAATCCTACAGATGGTTTTGGTTTTATCCACATGGTACAGGTGCTTGTTTTCTTCCAAATTCTTCTTTTAATTATTGCAACAAAAGTAGTGGAAAACACATTTAAATTAGGTGATTTCATGCATACAGTGAAATGTAAACACCTTACATTGCACACAGTTAAATATGAAAACAAATGTTATATCAACTTAACAAAAATAAACATCAGATCCATCACCTAAATACTAACCAAAAAGTACAGGAATGATAAATTAGTTGCAGCTGTACTTGCCACCTTGGAATCTTTCTTCTCAAATGACTTCAGAGTCTCTATAGCCTGTCAAATTTAAAACAAAAATGTTTTGTTAAAGACAGTTTACAAACAATAACAGCACAATACTAGAAGGCAAATATATTGATTATTATAATATGCAGTCATGTAATTTCATTCATTGGTTCAGTCAGTCATCTATTTCGTGGACACAACCTTAAAAAAAAAACAGACCTATAGAACAAACAAAATTAAATGTCAGCTGCATAATATCAAGCAAACATGCAGTAGAGTAGCCATATGTATTAAAATCAATAAGCCTATATGAACCTCAATAACAGTATAATAGCCACATGTATGAAAATCAATAAGCCTATATGAACCTCAATATCAGGCCAAAATAAATAAATAGTGTGTTTCCGGTTTCCCGACCCTACCTCCGTTTCTGACGCCGACCCTAAACATTTTATTGACAAAAATAAAAAAAATTTTAAATCCGGATTTTTCGGTCTGTCCGGATCCGACTATTCGTTGAGAAAACTACAGATCTTCAAAACGTTTGATAGCAATGACCAATATGGAAAAGTCAAGTGTTTCAAAAACCAAGATTTTAAATAAACAAGCATGGCTTTTCGACAAACGTGCAGCGTATTAGCTGTCAAATATGCGAAATGTGATCACATGGTTGCAAAATATAATGACATTAATTCTGGATAATTACGATATGATGAATCTTTTAAAGAACACCATGATGGACCTATAGACGAAAAAATAGGAAGTTGAAGCATTTTGCTCAACATCTTTGCATAGGTACAAGACAAGATTTTTTAAAATATTTGTATATACAGTGAATATTAAGTGTATTCAGTATATATATACATATATTAACAAAATCTCGTTTTGTACCTGTGCTTCTTGGACCAAAAGTCAGAATCATTTCAGGTTGGACTGACTGTAAAACTATCTAATTCTGTCGGTTAATTCACAAATAATTTAAGAGTAAAATGAGATCAATTTACAGCTAAAATCAATCCAGCTTTTGTTGTAAAAATGCTCTTATGAAATTTATTATGTTGTAAAAATTGTTCTCAGGACGCAACATAAACGGCTGTTAATGCTTTTGAACATTTGACAGTTTGAGTTAATGACGACAAGGGGCAGACAATGTGTAACGAGAAATCGAAAGCTTTCCCCAGCAGGCAGACATGGTGTATGATTCATGTTCATTTATAAATGAATCTGCCCCTGCACTATGTCTACTTTTATTCTTTTAAATTTTCTCTGGCTGGCCCCACAACAGTTTATACAAGAGAAGGAAAAAAATTCATGTCTTATTAATATCTACAATTTTTCCATAGATTTAATAGGACAAAGATTCTCACTCTTCTCAAAACCTGAATTTTAATATTGTCAGAACCCCACTCTTCAAGATTAAATTCTGTCACATCAAAACACATCTATTTATTAAATAAAGAGTGTGCAAGAGTATTACCCCTTGAAAAATCATAATAAGCCGCTGCTTAGCATCGAATTGCAGTGTTTTACTACTAAAAAAAAGGGGGTAGGAATCTGTTCATGTATACCCTGTGTGTCATTTACATTGTTATAGGTTCAACGAGGCCAAACATAATAATACCATGCCAGATTTTTCACTGCCATTTTTGCTTTAAGATAATTAATCGGCAAGAACACATTCCTATTACGACCCATGAAATTCATAAAATTTGCATTTATTTTCATATTTCTTACAGAAAATTAAAAAAGCTGTAGATTTAAGTACTATTATAAATATCAAAGAAGCATGCAGGCACATTAAATGATTTCATTTGGAACCTTTTTCTGCTGTCATCGATAGAAAAATAAAAGTTTTCATAAAATAAAATGTTTTACCTACCTACCCTACCTAATTTTTTTCTGGGTGAAATAGGAAACACACTATTTATTTATTTTGGCCTCAGTAAAAATACATCACAAAGTATAACATACCATAGAGAAAGTGGATCTATTTCTGAATCAATTCATTTGATAATGCATTAATCCAAAGAGTTTTCCTACCTTAAGCTTGATATCAATAATTAAAAAAAGCTATGTATGCATTACCTGATTAAAGTCTTTTTGTTTAAGATACATGATGGCCTTATCAATTTCAAGGTCATGTGCTAAATCAAGATACTGTGAGTTCTTCACCTGGTCAACACACCTGTATAAATAAAACAAAAAGCATGTTCATGTATAATATACCTCGAAACGGCTTGTATCCCTAATCAGGCGTATGTATCATAGTATTAATGTCTGACTGTTGACATCACATACAAATTTAGTCCCAAATATAACAATGTTATTAAATAATACAAGAAATGATCATATTTACTGCACCTATATAATTTAAGCAAAAAAAAATTCACTTAATTAGACAGCTCTTTAGATCAGGCGAGCTAATTGTGATAGGTTTGAGTACAAGCAAACATGACTAACCCTTCGCATGTTAATTTTCCTGTTTTTAGTCAGAAACTTTGTCAATGATTGTCATTGTTTTTTGTCATTTATAGTGCTGATGGAAGAACTTTGATGTTCTCTGCTAAATTTATTCACAGCCTGTCTATAAACTCAGGTTGATTTTCGAGTTTAATATTGAAATATTTATGGTTGAATTAACTTATGGTTCTTTAGAAATAAAGAAGGAAAATTTACATAGCAAATAAAGAATTGGAAAAAATAAAGTGTTTTGAAAAAGTAATTTTTTTAAAAGAATATATAATAACTCTATCAGAATATAATTACTGTATTATGAGATATGCTGCTTTTATATCAGTGTTCCAGCTAGGATTTCAAAAGGGCTGGGAGCCAATCATGAAAAGGGCACTTTAGCACGATGATTGATATTTCAAAAGGACATGTCCTATGTAAACTGCAAGGGTTTCAGCTAGGAGTTTTGAGAGGGTTTAGTTACTTTTACGCTAGATGAAAATCAACCTTATTTCGGTAACAGTAAGGGACCAATGATGTATATTACTAGCTATACATATGCCCTAGTCCTGCAAGGACAAGGATCTTTGAAGGCCTTATGCATGCTACAAATGTAGGCAGTCATGGTATGATTCTACTGGTGTGATGCTTAAATATGAAGATAAGAACAAGGATCCAGAAATTTAGTTCACAATTTCAGTTATTTTGAGGGGACATCCTGATCAACAAAAGTCAGGTTCCTCTTTTTCAAAGCAAAGAATCACAGCATAAATGAAATTGTAACGACTATTTCACTGCATAATCAATATCCCTGTGAAAACATTTAAAATCGATATTTGGAATTCAATTTTATGAGCTTGGAATGATTAAAAAGACTGTCTATTTTAAATATATTAAGAAAAGATCACGTTTACGTTACTTTCGATTTTTAAGCGAAATGAAAACAGGAAGTGACAAGAGGATAATAAATTTAGAATGAATCGGTGTTCATCTACGGATTGGTTTGTGTTTAAAGTAAAGGCAAGAAATTATCTTTTTTTAATTCAGTTGCTCAGTAAAATAAATATTTGTCTCTGGTTAATTTGAAGGTAAATGATTTTGTATTTTACATTAAATTGTCTATTTATAAAGATACGCTCATGCATGCTCGATTCATGATAAAGAAAGCACATGTTTGAATCGTGAAAATCTGGGACTATTATACTATAATAGTCCCAGTGAAAATATTATTGAAGTTTTATCTTTATAATCAAAATCGTCAAAAGATTTCATGAAAAGTTTTATAAAATGTGACGAAAATACGTTCCAATGACGAAACTACGCCAACTGAGCTGGAATAAGTTATCGCTTGAGAAAATATGAAATTAAATGAACACTCCAGGAAAAACAATTTTGTTAAATTGACGAAACTACAAAAACATCTATGGATAAACGAACTGTAAATTGTGGTCTTTGAGAAATCTTAAATTGAAATGCTGACTGACCGAATTTAATGGGAAAAATAATTACAATGGTCAATTATGAGGTTTGATTAACGGATTAACGACCCTTTGATGGTGATAAGAGGATTATCTGTAATCACAACTTATTACACCAGCTGTAAATGTTAATTAGCTGAGGGTCACAAACCTGTCATAAATATGAAGACAGGTAGAATAATAGTATTTTCATCAAAATATTACGACAATAAAGGCATGGACTTGAGAAAAGGGCAGGCGTCTGAAAAAGGGCACAGGGCGGCACTGGAAAGAGCGGGCGGACCGCCCTGTGAAAACGACCTAGCTGGAACACTGTATATTGATAAAAGATTTCATTACCAGTCATATCCAGATGCAAATGTTGGTTCAATGGCAGGGGAGATAATCTTAGCTGCAGTTTTTATACAATTCTCAGCTTCATATTTCCTACAATATATAGATATAAATCAGTTATTCAATATATTTTACAATTGTAACATTTCTTTGAATAATTTCCTGTTCGAGAAAAAAATGTTTTCTTATAGTTTGCATATTGCTATTAAAAATCCATGATAATTTGTTGAAATCATATATAAAGCACATACATATACACTATCCAATGAAACAGAGATGACAGTCTCCACCAAAGTATTTTTCTAATTGAAACACTGACATCAACTTTTAAATAGTTTATATCGAAAAAGTAAAGGTAATAACCAGGAACTATCATCTGCAGAAAACTAAACACCGAATATTAATTGCAACTAAAAATCAGAAGTGAATTGGTTTTCAAAATTAAAGGCATCTGTTCAAGTGTTAGGTTGAATTGTTGCCACTCTTACACACTTCACCATCACAATTATTGATGTAAGATGAAATGTGTTTATCCTTTTTTTTGTGTGTGTCATGAACCAATTTGCTTTTTTTTTGTTTTATGTCATGTACAAGGAACTGGAATTTTTTCACAAAATTTCAGTCATTTTGAGATGACAAAAGTCGGGGCCCTTTTTTCAAACTGTCGAAATTATGCACACTAGATTCATAGAATCAACGAACTTGTATTGACGGTTTTTCTAAAAACCTTTAAGAACAATCTAAGAAATGCAACAATTAAATATTGAAATTATTTTAATGACTCAAAACGGTAAATTTCTCAGGAATCACTATCGCTTCTTTTGATTTTTATAGACAAAATAAAAACCGAAAGTTTCACCTTAATACTAAAGTACGAGTAAATCCGGATTCATTCTGTTTATTAAACTGACAGGAAATCACCGGATTTTAAAATTATTTCCTTTAAAGGGTTTGAATATAACAGATAAAAGTTGTACTCGTTTAATTTAGCATGAAATCATTTTGCAATTTATGATTAAGTGTCTAATCTGGTGAAGACAATTTCACACATGCATATTACATAGCATACAAAGCACACATTTGACTCGTGAAAACTACTTTTCTATGTAAATTAATTCAAGTTTTAATCTTTAAATCAGAATTGATGATTGTCTTTGCTAAAAGTAACGGAGAAAGTTGGCATGGAATTATAATTTCTTTATAATATTAGTTCTGAGCTTGTGATCACTGTCTGGTGTGAATTAAAACACAGGTAAAAGTGATTAGTGATCATTAGCCAATATTTCCAGGAGGCATTAATATGGTTATTAGAAGGGCCTCAGGATTATCATACTATACTGGAGTGGCAGTTTGGTGTCTTCCTCGAATGCCAACATTTTATATGTTACCTATTCCTTGAACGCCAACAAAATATTTCAATAGATGTTTATGTAATAATAATAGGTGTTTTTATAACTATTTAAATGTTTTTATAAGTATTTAACTGTTAAAAATAATTAGGAACTAAAAATAGTAGATTTTGGGGTTAAAATTATTATGAATTTTAAAGAAATAAAGAAAATTAAAACATTTTTATTACATTTTATTAACAAAAGATATTTTGGGAATGGAAATGTTAATTAACATAAGACATATTAGAAATATTAAAGAAATTTTGGTTAAATACAATTATTTCAAACTAAAAAGGATATTTGAGCACACACAAACACCTTTTCCTCCATTATGGTAAAAACAAGATAAATAAGAATATTGCATACACAAAAGTTTAGATATATCAAGATAAAGTTAGGGGACTCACAATATACATTATTATGAATTAAAAACACAGGTTAACTCCTAATTAATACTAAATTTAAAATATATTTTTATATAATAAGGCAATCTGGTGCAATACCCGCAAGTCGCCATTAACTGACTCTAATTAGTAGTAGTAGTAGTCATGTCATTCACTTTTCAAGTATGGCTAATGCACAGTTTGTTGAGAATCGTCTTGGCAAAGAAAACTTGGTCTCATGACAACAACTACAAGTACAGAGTAAAGACTAAACGGAAAGAAAGATACTACTGGAGATGTGTAAAGTCTGACTGCACAGCTACCATAAACACACTCAATAGAATACCAGTTAACATCAGAGATCAGCAGAAAAATATCCTGAACAACTGAACAAAATATAACATAGTAATCCAACACGAAATACAAAGTTTCAAGAAATTCCATCAAGTAATATTGGAGGATATTACAGCACACACAACATTAGAAATTTTGAAAAAACATCAAAGTCCAAAGAGTCTATTGTAGAATTTGTGCAAAATGGAATCCCTGACAATATGCACATGTTGACTTTGTGATGCAACACTTTTCAAAGTTTCATTTTAAGAGAATCCATATTTGTTCAAACAGTAACAGCAAAAATGATTTTCAACAACTTGACATAATGACCTAGATTTAGCTACCTGTAATTTTCCTATCTGTTTAATTAGTATGATTGTTTTGATAAGCATGCACTTTTGTTGTGATTACTACTTACACCTATTCTTCGAACGCCAACATAATTTTACATGTAAATTGTCGGTAGATCAAAGGATGTTGGCATTCAAGGAATAAACCGCAGTTTTATTACAGGACAGGGATTACAAAACATAAACAAGTGCAAATGGCGATTAAAAATCTTTTCTCAATGAAATGACCAAACTTATTTCTGTAAAAAAAACAAAATTTGACCTAAATCCCAATTTGCTGTTGAAGACAAAAAGCTTTCAGTTTAGGTCATGACTGGCAAATATGTACCAATTTGCTTTTTTTGTTTCATGTCATGTACCAATTTGCTTTTTTTGTTTCATGTCATGTACCAATTTGCTTTTCTTTATTTAGTGTCATGTACAAATTTGCTTTTTAGGTTTTGTGTCATGTACAATCTGCATTTTTGTTTTGAATAAAATTACCTTGCTCTTTCATTTTGTCTCAATGAATCATTCTTTATTACTTCCACAACCAAGTTGTATTGTTTATCATCCTGAAAAAAATTAATGACATTGAGATACAAATTTGAAACAGGTTAACTGTACCTGTTTTGACAGCTTCTTAGATCTATCTTAAAGAAAATAAAGCAAGATGTGGGGTAATCAGGATGTTTTACTCTTCTACTTAGGAGCCAAATCCTGTATTCATAAGATGAAGAACATCAATCAAACAGCAACCCAATAACACCAAAAGATTTAATTTTAGAATACATTTTGAAAGGAAAACTATGAAAATATAAATAATCATTTTAATGTACATTTTGTTCATAGCACAAAAATCATTCTTTTCCTGAAGAATTAAGTTTCATGAAAGATGCTAGAAACAGTATGTAATCCAAGAGCACATATTGTACTCAGTTTTATGTCAGTTATGCTGTTATGCCCCCACCCCCAAAAAAAAATTAAAGAAAGAATAAAATAGTAAAATGCAAAAAACTAAGAAATGGATGTGACAGATGGTCAAACAAGATCTTACACTATGTGCAAGGTATTTGTCTTCATCATCAACTTTTAAATCTACTGTCAACAATTTCTGGAATGCCCTCTTCATTTTCTCACGATCACCAAGAGCAAAGTAACATAGGATCAAATTAAAACCAGTCTTAAAACTTGGTGCTTCTGACATGATATGTTCAAATGATGTAATGGCATCATTATACTGGCCCATCTTAGTAAACACTATTCCTATGTTTTGCATTATCTTTGTTCTGAAATACAAATAAAACAGGTATAAAAATCGTTCATATAACTTAACATTTTTCAAATGCTAAAGATTTTTATAGACAAAATAAAAACCGAAAGTTTCACCTTAATACTAAAGTACGAGTAAATCCGGATTCATTCTGTTTATTAAACTGACAGGAAATCACCGGATTTTTAATTTATTTCCCTTTAAAGGGTTTGAATATAACAGATAAAAGTTGTACTCGTTTAATTTAGCATGCAATCATTTTGCAATTTATGATTGTCTAATCTGGTGAAGACAATTTCACACATGCATATTCCATAGCATACACAGCACTTTGACTCGTGAAAAACTACTTTTTCTATGTAAATTAACTCAAGTTTTAATCTTTAAATCAGAATTGATGATTGTCTTTGCTAAAAAGTAATTAAATAATGGAGAAAGTTGGCATGGAATTATAATTTCTTTATAATATTAATTCTGAGCTTGTGATCACTGTCAGGTGTGAATTAAAAACACAGGTAAAAAGTGATTAGTGATCATTAGCCAATATTTCCAGGAGGCATTAATATGGTTATTAGGAGGCCCTCAGGATTATCATACTATACTGGAGTGGCAGTTTTATTACAGGACAGGGATTACAAAACATAAACAAGTGCAAAATGGCGATTAAAAAATCTTATCTCAATGAAATGACCAAAATTATTTCTGTAAAAAAACAAAATTTGACCTAAATCCCAATTTGCTGTTGAAGAGAAAAAGCTTTCAGTTTAGGTCATGACTGGCAAATATGTACCAATTTGCTTTTTTTGTTTCATGTCATGTACCAATTTGCTTTCTTTGTTTAGTGTCATGTACAAATTTGCTTTTTTTGTTTTGTGTCATGTACAATCTGCATTTTTTGTTTTGAATAAAAATTACCTTGCTCTTTCATTTTGTCTCAATGAATCATTCTTTATTACTTCTACAACCAAGTTGTATTGTTTATCATCCTGAAAAAAAATCAATGACATTGAGATACAAATTTGAAACAGGTTAACTGTACCTGTTTTGACAGCTTCTTAGATCTGTCTTAAAAAAAATAAAGCCAGATGTGGGGTAATCAGGATGTTTTACTCTTCTACTTAGGAGCCAAATCCTGTATTCATAAGATGAAGAACATCGATCAAACAGCAACCCAATAACACCAAAAGATTTAATTTTAGAATACATTTTGAAAGAAAAACCATGAAAATATAAATAATCATTTTTAATGTACATTTTTGTTCATAGCACAAAAATCATTCTTTTCCTGAAGAATTAAGTTTCATGAAAGATGCTAGAAACAGTATGTAATTCAAGAGCACATATTGTACTCAGTTTTATGTCAGTTATGCTGTTATGCCCCCCAAAAAAAAATTAAAGAAAGAATAAAAATAGTAAAAATGCAAAAAAACTAAGAAATGGATGTGACAGATGGTCAAACAAGCTCTTACACTATGTGCCAGGTATTTGTCTTCATCATCAACTTTTAAATCTACTGTCAACAATTTCTGGAATGCCCTCTTCATTTTCTCACGATCACCAAGAGCAAAGTAACATAGGATCAAATTAAAACCAGTCTTAAAACTTGGTGCTTCTGACATGATATGTTCAAATGATGTAATGGCATCATTATACTGGCCCATCTTAGTAAACACTATTCCTATGTTTTGCATTATCTTTGTTCTGAAATACATATAAAACAGGTATAAAATCGTTCATATTACTTAACATTTTTCAAATGCTAAAGCTGACATGTTGAAAATTAAAATAAATGGGGAATGTGTCCATGGGACACAGATGATGCCCCACTTGCATATAATGTTATAAAGGGACATAACTCAAGAACTGTAAAAGTGACGCTATCCAAATTCGTACTTTATATGAGTTTTGTGGTAATAAGCATTGTGTATAAGTTTCATAACATTTGGTTGAAACGGAAAATTCAGCAATTTTTCCATTTGTAAAGTGGCATAACTCTAGAACGGTGATGACACCAAAATTGAAACTTGAGCTGTGTTTTGTGGTAATAAGCATTTTGTATAAGTTTCATAACATTTGGTTGAGCCAAACTAAAGTTAGAGAACGGAAACCAATTTAGGACGCATGGACGTACAGATGGACTCCGCTATGGCGGGGCATAAAAATCATCTATTTTTAGTGGTAAAATATTGAAACTCACTCACAACAGAGGGAGAATCTATATGAACATGCCTACTTGTATATTTAATAAAGAATTGCATATTTATGTAGGGAAGATCCAAGTTGGATATATTTGCACAATTCATATTCCAGTTATTTTTCTTCTAGTAAAAGTCATAAAATAAATCACTCAGGAAAATTAAAAAAATGTGTAGATAGATGTGTTTTCCTTAAAGTATGAATATTAATTATAATTTTCTATTCATCTTTTATTTATTTCAAATATGATCCCTTTCTTTCAGTCAGTCCATTCATTCCACAAAATGAATAGACTTATCAGATGAACAAAATTACAAGACTTCAGGATATATATTTTAACCTTTTTACCTTAAAGACACACATATAAAACACATTTTTCCAAAATTATGCTTCCTACCTCATTTCTTTATGTGCATTAGGAACCTGATCCAAAGCCATTCTGTAAAACTTGATGGATTTAGGAAAGTTCCTCTGCTTAAAATATATATTTCCCATGTTGACCTTGAGACGTCCTACAATGCAACAAAAACAAATAAAATAATTTTTAGTCAATAAATGAATATACAAGTGTATAAAATTACATATGAAGGCAATTATTCATAATTTGATTCAAATCTTCTTTTGATAATAAATAAATTTTGTTGATAGTTAACACAAATTTTTCTGTCTATAATAAAATTAATCTCCTTAATTTTAAAACATATTGTTAAATGTTCCTATTAAATTTCATACCTCCTGGTATAAGGTTAAGTAAACTTATATGATCAGACACACTCTATAATATTAGCCTTCTTTGTAGAAAGCCACTGTTTTAAGACAATCAATAAAGCCTTAGAAACTTCAGAAAGGATTCTTACAATATATAATTTTCATGTCATTTTTCAATTTCATTTTTAAATTTGGGAAGAACAAAACAGTGGATTAGAGAATTCCATTGTTTTTTATTTCAAATCACGTTTTTACTTTTTCATCCACTGACTTCTGAAGAAATCTTGAATACTTTTTAATAACTTACCTGCATTTGAAAACATTTTATTCTTTACAATGACATTGTAAGTATTAAGAGCTTCATTATACATTTCATTTGCTGCATACTGGTTGGCCAAGTTAAAAAGAACCTATAAACAAAGAAAAATGTATATGATTTCTTAAATAAGGGTAAAACACCTTCATAGAAGGCATTTAATAATGATCACATTAAGAGATATTGTAACATTATAACTTGGCTGAAGTTTCAAATGGTTAGTTAACTTGGAATTATTTATAACCACAATGAAGAACTATTAAACAAGAAGTCTACTTTTTCCTTTTCATCTACAACGTTAGCGCTACTGTAAAAGATTGTTTTTTTACCAGTTGTTTTATTTTCATACAGCCCAAAACAAAAGATGATATAGCCAACTGATGCTCCTTGAACTGAATTCTATTTCAAGGGTTCAAAATACTAGTATGCTTGGGGCGTCAAATTAACATGTACTTTTAATAATTTTGTTTCATCTGTATAAATGTGTATTCATAGGGGATAGCATCCTGTAACCAACATTTAAAAAAAAGTTTGTATTCAGTAACAGTGGCCATGACTTATTGACCTCAAAATCAATAGGTTTCTTATCTTTTCCTATATGGTTCATCTGCATAAGTATCATTCCAATCAAGCAAGGGCTACTCAAGTTATCATCCAGAAACCATTTGTTTTGACATACGAAATGACGGCTGGACTAAGCAACTATTAATATCAGATGATCTGGTCCCTATACAACAGTCATCTTTGGAACCAGGATTATTTGGTTCCTATCTGACAATTGTCTTTTCTCTGGTGTTTTATCACTAACTTTATTACATAACTATAAGCTTACAAGTTTAATCTAATTTGATCATGTCCCTACATGACAGCATTAATAATTGTAAATTCTCCATATTTTTAACAACTATACAACAAACTAACCGAATAAGTAAGATCGAGATTAATCTGGTCTCCCATAGACTGCTGCTCTCTCTGTCTCACCAATACTCTCTCTTTTCTACCAGCTTCTTTAGCTTTCTCTAATGCCTATAAAGTAAAATATATCATTTTAACAGGATTCAGATTCTATTCACTGACATGACTAATTTAATTGATTTCATTGTTCAAACCTTTTTTGGATAATTAAACATAAAAGCATGATTTTTACAGGCTGTTTTAACCTTTGGCATGCAATTTTGAAAATTTATTTTTTAAGCGAATTATGAAAAAAATTTTTTTTAAAGATCCATCAAATATACCGTTTCTACCATTAAATCAGCATAAAAAAAAAGTCAAGACTTGTTAAAAATATTGACAACACAGAAGGCAGCAAATCTTAAAAAAAGGGGTTTAAACTTACAATCAAAACTGATTTTAAGTCCCATTGAAATGTTCATGACTTAAAGGAAAACAAATTTGTATGAAAAGATTTGCCTATTTTAGGGGACCCTTTCCTCGAATTGATAAAACACATAAAGATTTTCCTTAACAACATGGAAAGTGTGCAAATACATCATCTCACTTTAAATCATGTCTCATAAATACCTGCTAACTACCTTAACTATTCAGTGCAAAGTCATGCAATCTGACTGTTTTTAATGATACTTGTCTTCAGTGTGTCTGACTAGTAAGTTTAATGATTTTAACTGTGTGATACAGTAGTACTAACCATACTGTTCTATCCTATTGTAACAAATGATTACGGTCACAACAAACAGATGTCAATTTTCGTTTTAGTGTGTCACAGTTCCATCTAAACTCGGATAAAGATTTCAGTGTGCATGGCAATAGTTTTTGGAATAACTTTCATCAGACATGATTGCAACTCAAGGTTTGAATATGCAGATCACAAATAAACTGTTAAGGATCAAATACTGAGGTTTAATTCATGTAAACACTTAAACCATATGGGTTTAAATATAAATGTTAAGAAAATGCATTGTTTGAGAAACTTAAATTTAATTGCCATTTTTTTGTTTAGTTTTTTCATTTATTCAAAACAGACAAAAATTTTAAAAATCTTTATCAAATTATTCCAAATCTATAAATTACCAGACTAAGATCTCCAGTACTGTTGGCAAAGCAGCTTTCTTCTATTAGCTCATTTACTTTCTTCTCAAGTTGTTTTATTTTCTCTTCTGGCCTACAATAAGAAGCATTATAATTAGAAGTCTGAGAAAGCTTCAGTAAATTCTACTACAGGATGGCAAAGTCAATGATGTGCTATGGGAAACTCCAACAAATAATTCAGATCAAAAACAAAATAAGAGGTGCACAATGGCATTTATATATGTTGAATATTCTGAGAAAATTTCATTAAATTCTGATAAGCTGTTTAGGGGGAGAAGCAGATACAAATGTGTACATCAGTGTACAGATATTACTATTAAAGTCATAAATTACTCCAGAAGTAAACTGCTAAAATGCTTTTGTGAAACAGAATCTTATTTATGTGATATACTTTCACACCTCCTATTTCATTTCTATAGAGTACAATTTTAAAGCAGACTGGAAAAGATTCAAGACCATCTACTAAGAAAACCTACGTATCCTCTGGTTTTGGTTCAAGTGGTGGAGCTGGTCCAGACTGATTCAACGGGTCAAAACCTCCACCTAGAAAATGAAAATAAAAAAAACATGTATATAAAACACAAAATTGTCAGTAAGTCAAAGTTCAAACAGTTTTGAAAACGGAAGAAATTGTGGGTAATTTTTTCAATTTTTTAAGATTTGCTCTCCCTGAAAAAAACTTTTTAAAAATAAGAAGATAAAGTATGATTGCCAATGAGACAACTCTCCACCAGAGATCAAACGACGTAGAAGTTAACAACTATAGGTTACCATATGGCCTTCAACGATTTGCATGCTACATGTACTTCATGTCCTTACAAATGTATTTTAAGTTCTATTTTTTTACTTAAATAAGTGACCTTAATTGAAATTCAGAATCATCAAGTTTATTAACAGATAGCTGAATTGAAAAAATAAATAAATAATAAAACGAAACTGCTACTGAGTCTCATATACGTATATTGGGAGTTAAATATTAATTTACAGCAATAAATCATAGTATTCAATTTTCCAACTTTTATAGTTTTAATTTTTTTTAAATGCCTTACAGTGTTCCAGCTAGGATTTCAAAAGGGCAGGGAGCCTATCATGAAAAGGGCACTTTAGCACGATGATTGATATTTCAAAAAGGGCATGTCCTATGTAAACTGCAAGGGGTTTCAGCTAGGAGTTTTGAGAGGGTTTAGTAACTTTTACGCTAGATGAAAATCAACCTTATTTTGGGTTACAGTAAGGGACCAATGATGTATATTACTAGCTATACATATGCCCTAGTCCTGCAAGGACAAGGATCTTTAAAGGCCTTATGCATGCTACAAATGTAGGCAGTCATGGTATGATTCTACTGGTATGATGCTTAAATATGAAGATAAGAACAAGGATCCAGAAATTTAGTTCACAATTTCAGTTATTTTGAGGGGACATCCTGATCAACAAAAGTCAGGTTCCTCTTTTTCAAATCAAAGAATCACAGCATAAATGAAATTGTAACGACTATTTCACTGCATAATCAATATCCCTGTGAAACCATTTAAAATCGATATTTGGAATTCAATTTTATGAGCTTGGAATGATTAAAAAGACTGTCTATTTTAAATATATCAAGAAAAGATCACGTTTACGTTACTATCGATTTTTAAGCGAAATGAAAACAGGAAGTGACAAGAGGATAATAAATTTAGAATGAATCGGTGTTCATCTACGGATTGGTTTGTGTTTAAAGTAAAAGCAAGAAATTATCTTTTTTTTTTAAATTCAGTTGCTCAGTAAAATAAATATTTGTCTCTCTGGTTTTAATTTGAAACTAAATGATTTTGTATTGTACATTAAATTGTCTATTTATAAAGATACGTTCACGCATGCTCGATTCATGATAAAGAAAGCACATGTTTGAATCGTGAAAATATTATTGAAGTTTTATCTTTATAATCAAAATTGTCAAAAGATTTCATGAAAAGTTTTATAAAATGTGACGAAAATACGTTCCAATGACGAAACTACGCCAACTGAGCTGGAATAAGTTATCGTTTGAGAAAATATGAAATTAAATGAACACTCCAGGGAAAAACAATTTTGTTAAATTGACGAAACTACAAAAACATCTATGGATAAACGAACTGTAAATTGTGGTCTTTTGAGAAATCTTAAATTGAAATGCTGACTGACCGAATTTAATGGGAAAAATAATTACAATGGTCAGTTATGAGATTTGATTAACGGATTAACGACCCTTCGATGGTGATAAGAGGATTATCTGTAATCACAACTTATTACACCAGCTGTAAATGTTAATTAGCTGAGGGTCATAAACCTGTCATAAATATGAAGACAGGTAGAATAATATTATTTTTATCATAATATTACGACAATAAAGGCATGGACTTGAGAAAAAGGGCAGGGCGTCTGAAAAAGGGCACAGGGCGGCACTCGGGAAAGGGCGGGCGGACCGCCCTGTGAAAACGACCTAGCTGGAACACTGCCTTACAAATCCTGATTACTAAAAGCCAGTTAAATTATTGTGACTTAAATACCTCAGCAGAAATTTTTCAAGTTGTAAGAGTAATTTTATGGGTAAATCTATATATCCTGCTGGTCACAATCATGGTAAAAAGCATTCAACAATCATAAATCAATCTTACAGCAACTTACTATAGTACCCTTGCCATTCCATTTTAAAAGCTACCAGACACATGTGCCAATCTCAAGGGGGACTGACAAGTACTTTCGGCCATTATGATAAATGTTTATTATTGTTAATATTGCAGAATGCTAACATGAATTAAGACTACATTGTTTTGTAAAATATAGCCACTTTATTATCTTTTTCAATTAACCCCATACAACTACAATCTCTCTCTCTAAAATAGTGTTCTTTTCTGTGTAAGCTGAATATCTGACAAATAAAATGGCAATCTTGTTCAAGTCTTTAAATAATACACACCTCTGTGTCCAGCAGAAGTATAACCTGCAGCTCTTACAGCTGTCATTGGTCTAGCCATTTCACCTCCAGCTTGGCCAGTTGTCAAACGTCCCATTGAAGATGGCATGGCTCCTCTCCCTTTTGCTGCTGTTCCAGGAATCTTTCCAGTCTAAACATGAAAGTATATATATACAATTAATTGGTGTTAATTTTTTTTATTTATGAATTAAAGAAGATCTTCATTTCATTAAGTTGGATATTGCTCATCTTACGGGTAATAAAATCTCAATTAAAAGAGAGGCGAAAGACACCAAAGGGACATTTAAACTCATAAGTTCAAAATAAACTGACAATGCCATGGCTAAAAAAGAAAAAAACCAACAGACAAACAACAGTACACCAAACACAACATAGAAAACTAAAGACTGAGCAACAAGAACCCCACCAAAAACTATGGTTGATCTCAGGTGCTCCAGAAGGGTAAGCAGATCCTGCTCCACACGTGGCACCCTTGTTGTTGCTCATATAAGTACAAACCCGGTGGTAAGTCTATTTTGGTACATCACATTCAGGGAAAAGGGGAAGGGATTGTAGTCAGGACAATTGGAACATATCAGTAGTCATCTGTGAAACAGATATTCCATAACGGTCAACCAACTCGTGATGGTGTCCGTAAAATTACGAAGGGATGATTTCAACTTCACCACTTGGAACTCTTGGTTTAATAGCTTCCTTGTGAGCAGCAACCCACTATTAAGGAAATCATGTTAGGAAGTACAAGCCCTGGAATATCCTATCAATGTATAATACACAAAAAATAAATTAAAAACAATAAATTCAGAAAACAATAGCAATAATCTAGTAAAAATGAAATAGAATAAGTGTATATATCGGAAATTCACTTCATTCTGCCATCATGAGAACATTGGATAACCAGGAAATAGACATTGTTACATATGGGAATTAATACAGAGCAACACAAATTATAATTACATGTCTATGCATATACTGTGAAAGTACTTTTTTTTCATGGCTATCAATTTTCATGGTTTGAGCAAAAGCTGCATGTTCGTGGGTTTTTAAATTCGTGGATTAAAGTTTTATGAACAATTTGAGTGAAGAATTTAAAGCCATCAGAAATGAAGATTCTTGAAAATAATCATACGTTGTTCTATAATGATTTGTGGGACATTGCAAAATAAGGCGTTCTTTCTCACTTACTTGTTTGTTCGTCCTTCATTACTGACCATGCTGACAACATTCACCAAATTTTTAATAAAATAAGTGCTTTTTGATAATAAGCCAATTCATCCATGCTATACAAATTGTCTCATTTAAGGAAATTGCAAAATAAACATTTTAATTGTTGCACACGTGTAACAGTCAGGTATATAAGTCTATAGGGTTATTACAGAAAATAACTTGCATGTGTTATTACAGATACTTTCATGAGTTGTCTACTCTTTAATCCTTAAATTTTCTAAATCTGTAATAACATATCTATGTTATTTGTAAAATAAATCATAAATAATTTAATTTTTAATGGGCTCTAGGGAACTCTGGAAACTCTGCACAGAAACTAAATGCATAGCCTTGATAACTAATTTTTGAATTACATTAATACATTTTTCATTAACCATGGTAAATCAATGAGACGAGGCTTTTAAGGGATAAACTTAGCTGTAATAACAAGGCTTAGTTATTAAAGGCATTTAACTTTTTATATGAGACACTTGGGAATTACTTGGAAGCTTGCGCAGAACCTCATTACATGCTCTGATAATTATTTCTTACAATAAATTAAAATTCATTGTAATTAAGCATGATGAATGTCTGAGCAAATGCTTAGGAGTGATGTAGAGAAGCTGTAATAACACCCTTTAGTTATTATAGGCATATTTTTTCTGTAATAACATAGATGTACTATGCATGATTGGCAAACAATGAACTGTTATTTCTTTCTATAGTTAAGTATACATAAAGACAATAGTAATATCAATAGAACTTGTATACATTTTAACAAAACTAATGATGTATATTGTCCCTTTGAAACATGTAACATACATATGTTATCACAGTTCTTTGATTTTTTAGTCCACAATAACAAATGTATGTTATTTTTCTCTAATAACCCTATAGAGTTATATCCTTGACTGTGTAATTAGACCCGGTGACACTAATTAACACAAGATCGAATGAACAACAGATTAACGATCATCAAAGGTGTTAATTGGGTCATAAACATGACACTTACAGAAAACGGTTACATAACAAATGCTACAAATGTACTTTGAATTGAAGAATTAATTCTTCTGAAATAAAAAAGCAAGCCCAATATGAAATTATTATTTTCTTTTTTGTATGAAAATTATGAGGAGATCAAATCAACACTTCATCATCACATATCATCAGCTGGTCTGACTTTTATTCGAACAAAACTAATTTTTCATGAAAATTAAAAGGTTAAAATTGGTCAGTTTAGTTTTTTTGGAAGATTAAATGGGCAAATCCTGTCTAAAGTTGTATATGTAGTTCATAATGTGTTTGCTCCTTTTCGATGTATTCTTTAGATTATATGCCCGTATTCATGTGGTAAAACCTACATGGGGATCTTTCCATGTCTTGATTTGGACAATATTTGTTCTATTTCATTGAGCACTTAAATTCACGGATAAAGCCTTACACAGAAACTACAAAAATTGGTACCCCACAAATAAAAGTACTTTCACAGTAACCAAAAAGCTTATTTGACCATAAATGGCAGTAGAAATTGCAGAAGTTATATAATTTTCAATCAGAAAAAATAAAACTGATAGCGTTTCATACATTTACAGGTGGATCAAGTGAAGAACTGAAAATGCATGCAATGCATCAGAAAGTATTTATATGGTTCTATACTTACTGGTGGTGGTCTTCTGCCATGACTTGTTCTCATTACAGCTTTCTGAAAACTCTCATCATGCTGAAGATCCTGTTTAAAAACATAACAAGTACATACATGTAAGTTGACATGCATTATGCTACAATGTCAATGATTAAAGAATTACACTGCATAAGGATCAATTACTTTATTTCTTTAATACATCACTGTATTTCTCTGACATAATAAGGGCTTACTAATTAGTTTTTTCAATCTTGAAAGCTGGTAAGCTCACTCCTCTATTATATGCATATATGTATCAAGTCAAAGTAAAGCAAACTATAGTGAACAGCTATCTGATAAGTATGGAAAAAAACTTACATCTGTATCTAAAGTGGCATTATAATCATTGAATCCTGAATACATCTCATCCTCATCTTCTCCCGCTAAATTACTTTGCTCCATCATACTCATTCGGTTCATCTATACTGATAAATGAAAAATAATGATAGTTGTTTGGGTTTAGTGGTAGTACTTCGCTTTTGTGAATTATAGAAAGACGTGTGTATATTTCAAACTCTGTTTACTATACTGACTAGAGACGTTATGAATACATTTGTACAAAGCGTAATAATGATATGACGTTACAATACGTTACGTTAACAATAAGAGTTGCATAAGTTAGTGTCTCTGTATTGCGGCTAATCAGTAATACTCCGGCCACAGGAAAGTGGAAAGGAAAAAACTTAATAAATAAAATCGAAAATTTCAAACATTCACAATGAATAAGAATCACTTTAAAGTCCATGTATGCAGACGAATAACTTCTTTAAAGTTCATATATAAAGAAATTTAATTTACCGAACAGTCTCTATGTAAATCACAAACATGAGATCGACGAAATTTGGTAGCATTTTTGATTTGCAAATGTTTATTAGAAACTTCAAGTCAAAGAGTATATTGGATCAATCGGACGATTAGTAAATCCGTTTTTTCCTTGATCGGCTACTATATAATTTCTGTATTTCTGGTTCCCTGTTCAGTCTACTGATAATTCTCGATGTTCTGTTCTTGGTTACGTTATAGTTCCTCGGTAGCTCAGGCAAATTCTCTTTACATGGTAATTTTGTTATATAGTGATTGTCTCGATGTGATAGAGTTGACTTCGTATGTCTTGTAGTAATGTTTGTCCTTTTTGTAGATTCATCAGGCGTTCTCCGTAGATTCCAATTTCCAAAATAGCTCTAGTTCTGCCTCTTCCTTCTTGTGTTGTACCAATACATTCAATGTAGTAGCTGGTACTGTTGATTCTTCTATTGTTGGCATTGGTCCAGACAATAAATATCCCAGTTTTGACTTAACTGCAGTGGGACCCATTCCTCGTAGTATATCGTTTTCGACGATGTCCCAGTAGTAATCTGCTCCAATCAACATAGCTATTTCAAAATGTTCATCCTTACTCATAGGATGGACCAATTCTATACTTGAAGATATGACAACTTTAACGCTCGTAATGGGTACGATTTGATAGCGGTGCGGCGATTGTTGGTACTATGAGTACTTCCATTGATAATTTACCTCCATGTATAGTCTCCAAATGAACAACGGCTTTTTCTAGGTTTCTTACATGATCAGTTTCTCCAAAGGCAGCAAGACTGAGTGTACTCATTCCACAGGGATAATGTGTTTGCTCCTTTTCGATGTATTCTTTAGATTATATGCCCGTATTCATGTGGTAAAACCTACATGGGGATCTTTCCATGTCTTGATTTGGACAATATTTGTTCTATTTCATTGAGCACTTAAATTCACGGATAAAGCCTTACACAGAAACTACAAAAATTGGTACCCCACAAATAAAAGTACTTTCACAGTAACCAAAAAGCTTATTTGACCATAAATGGCAGTAGAAATTGCAGAAGTTATATAATTTTCAATCAGAAAAAATAAAACTGATAGCGTTTCATACATTTACAGGTGGATCAAGTGAAGAACTGAAAATGCATGCAATGCATCAGAAAGTATTTATATGGTTCTATACTTACTGGTGGTGGTCTTCTGCCATGACTTGTTCTCATTACAGCTTTCTGAAAACTCTCATCATGCTGAAGATCCTGTTTAAAAACATAACAAGTACATACATGTAAGTTGACATGCATTATGCTACAATGTCAATGATTAAAAGAATTACACTGCATAAGGATCAATTACTTTATTTCTTTAATACATCACTGTATTTCTCTGACATAATAAGGGCTTACTAATTAGTTTTTTCAATCTTGAAAGCTGGTAAGCTCACTCCTCTATTATATGCATATATGTATCAAGTCAAAGTAAAGCAAACTATAGTGAACAGCTATCTGATAAGTATGGAAAAAAACTTACATCTGTATCTAAAGTGGCATTATAATCATTGAATCCTGAATACATCTCATCCTCATCTTCTCCCGCTAAATTACTTTGCTCCATCATACTCATTCGGTTCATCTATACTGATAAATGAAAATAATGATAGTTGTTTGGGTTTAGTGGTAGTACTTCGCTTTTGTGAATTATAGAAAGACGTGTGTATATTTCAAACTCTGTTTACTATACTGACTAGAGACGTTATGAATACATTTGTACAAAGCGTAATAATGATATGACGTTACAATACGTTACGTTAACAATAAGAGTTGCATAAGTTAGTGTCTCTGTATTGCGGCTAATTCGTAATACTCCGGCCACAGGAAAGTGGAAAGGAAAAAACTTAATAAATAAAATCGAAAATTTCAAACATTCACAATGAATAAGAATCACTTTAAAGTCCATGTATGCAGACGAATAACTTCTTTAAAGTTCATATATAAAGAAATTTAATTTACCGAACAGTCTCTATGTAAATCACAAACATGAGATCGACGAAATTTGGTAGCATTTTTGATTTGCAAATGTTTATTAGAAACTTCAAGTCAAAGAGTATATTGGATCAATCGGACGATTAGTAAATCCGTTTTCCTTGATCGGCTACTATATAATTTCTGTATTTCTGGTTCCTGTTCAGTCTACTGATAATTCTCGATGTTCTGTTCTTGGTTACGTTATAGTTCCTCGGTAGCTCAGGCAAATTCTCTTTACATGGTAATTTTGTTATATAGTGATTGTCTCGATGTGATAGAGTTGACTCGTATGTCTTGTAGTAATGTTTGTCCTTTTGTAGATTCATCAGGCGTTACTCCGTAGATTCCAATTTCCAAAATAGCTCTAGTTCTGCCTCTTCCTTCTTGTGTTGTACCAATACATTCAATGTAGTAGCTGGTACTGTTGATTCTTCTATTGTTGGCATTGGTCCAGACAATAAATATCCCAGTTTTGACTTAACTGCAGTGGGACCCATTCCTCGTAGTATATCGTTTTCGACGATGTCCCAGTAGTAATCTGCTCCAATCAACATAGCTATTTCAAAATGTTCATCCTTACTCATAGGATGGACCAATTCTATACCTTGAAGATATGACAACTTTAACGCTTCGTAATGGGTACGATTTGATAGCGGTGCGGCGATTGTTGGTACTATGAGTACTTCCATTGATAATTTACCTCCATGTATAGTCTCCAAATGAACAACGGCTTTTTCTAGGTTTCTTACATGACGATCAGTTTCTCCAAAGGCAGCAAGACTGAGTGTACTCATTCCACAGGGTTTTAATTGTAACTGTTTTGCTAGATCCTCCGTGATAAAAGATTGTTGTGAACCTTCGTCTAAAAGAATATTTGTTACAGTGGAATTATTACCTACTGAAACTGGTGATATGGCTGTTTTCAAGAGTATGTCGGTTCTCTGTTTCACGGGATTTTCATACGAGGTGTAAACTGTAGCTGTGTGTGCTTCTACTTCATCATTCATAGTATTTACAGCTGCGCTTGTTCGTCTTGTTGTTTGGTTCTCTGTGTGTTGTTTGTTTTGACACAAGCTAGTGTGATGCTTTCTGTTGCATTTTCGACATGTATATTTAGACGTACACTCTGAAATTTTGTGGCTTCCAAAGCAGTTAAAACAAAGCTTTTTCTGCTTGATAAACGCGTAGCGCTTTTCATTCGTAGCTAATTTTGTGCACTCGGATGCAAAATGTGGTTCTTGGCAAAACACGCATAATTTTACCTTATTTGTTCTGTTCTTATTTCTTTCGTTCTGTTGTATACTAGTGTTGTACCTTGGTGTTGCTGCAATATGGAATGATGCGGTAGGTGTCAAAGTGTCGGACATTTTGAAATTTCCTGCTTCTTGTACATAAGCTTCTTTGCCAATGGCTTCTCTCAATGATCTAATATCCCAGCTATTATTACAATGTTCCCGAGTTAGACTTTTACGCATTTCAGTGGGAAGTTTACCAAATATAATCGATACAAGTAGTGACCCAAAGGTATCCTGAGATTGTCCCATTGACTCTAATCCCCGTATACTGGTTTCCATTTTATCGTAAAAGTATCTAATGTTTGTTGGTGAGAGTGACGGGCTGGGCAGTTCAATAAGTTTTGCATGTATGCGTTGATAATGTGTTGTTTTGTCCAAAACGCTCCTTTAATAGATGAATTGCTTGTTCATAGTTGGCGCTAGTGAGAGCTAGTCCTGAAATGCATTGCTCAGCTTCCTGAACGATTTGGGATTTTAAGTAGCTGAATTTCTGTACATTCGTGAGAGACGGATTTGTGTGTACTGTTGTTTGGAAAGAATCCCAGAAGGTTTGCCATGCTAAGATATCCCTGGAAAATGTCGGTAATTCAAGTTTAGGTAGCCTGTGATAAAAGTTTGACGGGATTACGGGAATATGTTGTGACGGGTTTGTTTCTAAATCTTCATGAGTTTGATTACAATTCTGATTGAGTATAGTATTAGTAGTGTGATGCGATGAAGAATGTGCATAATCACTCACCATTTGTTGTGGTACACTTGCCTTTGAGTCTGACAATATATCCTTAAATTTGCGAATGGTGATTTCCATCTGAAAAGTGTAGTCATCCGTATCTAATATTTCTTGTTCCATTTCTCCGACTTCCGTAATGTCAATAATCTTGTTGTCCAAATCCTGTAAAACGTCCCTTTTCTTCTCGAGTGTTTCAACTGTTGCACAGAGTTTCTGGTTAGAAATGTCATTTTCGGCAATTTTTTCATCTGTTCTATTTATAAGTCTGGTGACGGCGCTTCTGTGTCCGCCACGTATAGCTTTTATCTTCTCCATTGATCACGGCACCAATGTTTGGGTTTAGTGGTAGTACTTCGCTTTTGTGAATTATAGAAAGACGTGTGTATATTTCAAACTCTGTTTACTATACTGACTAGAGACGTTATGAATACATTTGTACAAAGCGTAATAATGATATGACGTTACAATACGTTACGTTAACAATAAGAGTTGCATAAGTTAGTGTCTCTGTATTGCGGCTAATTCGTAATAATAGTCTTTTAATTGTCATGACATTCATACAAACATTGTACTTTCACTTGCTATACATACTCTAGTACTTTTGTTTTGACATAATTTAAATAATGCATTCTTATTTTCAATTCTAAATTTATAAATAATGCAACTGTCTATGCAAAGTTGACCTTAGACCATGCTGATTCTTCTTGCTTTTGGTGCTTGATGTATTTGCATGGGGTTGAAGCAAATGTTTTCCTGTCATTTTTTGGGCCTTCTTTTACTTTAGGGGTCCCAACCCATATAGAGCATACTCAACTATCCTTAACCCTAAAACTTACCCTAAACCATACCTAAACCTTACACTAGCTCTAACCCTAAAACCTAACCCTAACCTAGAACATCACCTAACCTAACCATAACCATGAATGCACCGTAACTCTAAAGTATAGGGACCCTTAAAGTAAAAGAAGGCCATTTTTTGTGTAATAGGAAATTCCCTATGATAAATTTGGATACTTTTAGCATCTATCTATGGAGGGTATGTATCTTTGGATGGAATATTTTTGTCGTGTCAATAATTGGGTACTCGGTTCATATTTTGTGAGTACCCAAAAACTACGATAATATCGGTAAAACAAATTTTAGTCAACTTTTTAGTTATTGTGTTGTTTTATTTCCCTCAAATAACCGTGAGCAATGAAAAAAGAAATTTAATACATGCACAATCAAAGGTACATATGTATTACAAAAGTTAATGACCTATGAACAGTCAAACACTTCAAATACTGTTACTTTAGACCAGAAAAGGTCTAGTGATGAATCATATGTGGCTCATCAGATCAGAGCCTAGTATATATGTTTGAAATGTGTTCAAGTATGTAAATGAAATAAGCACTAGAGTACTTGATCTTCTTACCAAGTACTCAAGTGATTGCTGCAAACCCTTATGGCGACCAATCAGAATTGTTGTATATAATCGCATATATTGGATTATAATTATTTTCAGAACAAATCCATTACCACTTCTTTGGCATATTTTGTTAAAGTGGACAAAAAGGTAAAGTATGCTACACCGAGGAACAAGTGATCAGTATGCAGGAGTTTCTTATTCACAACATATTTTTTAAATTTGGAGGTAGACTTTTTCAACAAATTGTCGGCATTCCTATGGGAACGAACTATGTGTCTCCTTATTTTCATATGAGTCAGAGTTCCTAGGTCACTTGTCAAAAACATTTCACATTCACAGAGGTTTCGAAGGTTTTTTGGACCTCGGTGGTCTTTTGGTCCAGTAATTGTTCAAGTATTACTAGTCCAGACAGTGTTTTAGTAGTCCTTTACAATATGAGTATTACAAAATTCTTAAATCTACACTGGTCATTTGGTCCAGTAAAAAATGACATTTTACTGGACCAAACCATTCATAACTGGACATTGCCACATGTCTGACGGACCTTGGGAATGACTGCATTCAGATATATTGATGATGTTCTTTCCATTAACAATCCAAACTTTCTGATTGAGTTCCATTAATATATCCTCCAGAACTAGAAATTGGCCTCATTTTTAGACTTATACCTCGAATTTGACATAAGTGGTCATTTCAGTACCAGAATCTATGACAAAGGAGATAACTTTAATTTTGAAATTATAAATTTCCCCCACCTTAGCAGCAATATACCAACTTCACCTACATATGGGATATACATTTCCCAATTTATTCTGTATTCAAGAGCTTGCAGCTGCTACTCAGACTGTATAAAACGCCACCAGTGTCTGAGCAGAAAGTTGATGAACCAGGGTTATGTCAAAGAACGTCATGTCCTTTTTCTAAAAATAAACAGCTGCGCCATGAGCGCATGATACGCCCGTCGTTTTAAGCAATAATCATAAATAGTTTCTGAGATACAGCGTGACATGTGAAAACACACCTTTTTAACAAAAACTCAATAACTCTTAAATAAAATTTTGAATCATCACCAAAAGTATACAGATCTTGAGATTAATATAACTAAGAAGTGTGTAAAGTTTTAAGCAATAATCATATATTGTTTTGAGATACAGTGTGACATGTGAAAACACACCTTTTTAACAAAAACTCAATAACTCTTAAATAAAATTTTGAATCATCACCAAAAGTATACAGATCTTGAGATTAATATCACTAAGAAGTGTGTAAAGTCTTAAGCAATAATCATAAATTGTTTTTGAGATACAGCGACATGTGAACCCCCTTTTTTTTACAAAACTCAATATCTCTAAAATAAAATTTTGAATCAAAATCAAAAGTATACAGATCTTTAGATTAAAATAACTAATAAGTGTGTAAAGTTTTAAGCAATAATCATAAATTGTTTTTGAGATATGGCGCGACATGTAAAACCCCATCCCCTTTTTACAAAATACTCAATAACTCAAAAATAAAATTTTGAATCATCACCAAAATCTATACAGATCTTAAGGTTAATATAACTAAGAAGTGTGTAAAGTTTTAAGCAATTATCATAAATCGTTTTTGAGATATGGCGTGACATGTGAAAAAAAAACACACCCTGTTTTAGTTACAAAGTCCCGTAACTCAAAAGTTTTAATCTTATTTTCACCAAAAGTATACAGATCGTTTGACCATCATAAGGAAGAACTGCATTAAGTTTCATGAAATTTGGATGAGTCGTTCTCAAGTTATGGTGCGACATGTTTACGCCGGACAGACAGATGGATAGCACCCCTGTTTTAGTTACAAAGTCCCGTAACTCATAAAGTTTTAATCTTATTTTCACCAAAAAGTATACAGATCGTTTGACCATCATAAGGAACAACTGCATTAAGTTTCATGAAATTTGGATGAGTCGTTCTCAAGTTACGGTGCGACATGTTTACGCCGGACAGACAGACGGACGGATGCCAGACATTTGTATACCATAATACGTCCCGTCAAAATTTTGACGGGCGTATAAAAATTCATCGGAAGATCAAAGACCTTGTCGATAAATATTTCATATCAACTTAACAAATAGTTCATGATGGTCTCAACGTACAGATTATTGGTACTGACGTTTTTTATCATCTCAATTACATGTTCATGATGTTATAGTGTTCTTTTTATTTGTCTTTGTATATTTTTAACCTTTACTGTTTAGTCCATTTTGGTAATATCTTTTTGGAGTTGCTCAGTAATTATACATCCTGCCATTGTGTTACATGTATTGTGCTATGGTCATTTTTTTGTATTCTTGTCCTTCACTTTTGCCTATGTACTTTGTCTATAGAGTGTCTATATGCCTTTTGTTTTTCTTTGTTGACATCTGGTTTGTTTTATAGTGATTAAGATTATAACACAATGTTGACTGCTGTACCCAAATTTTTGACGTTTTTACCTATTACATTTTTGTATGTCTGTTTGTTTTGCTCACACACTGTTGTCAATAATATGAAATTTTATGCGACTGTCACACAAGTTAGAGGTTTAGCTACCTATTAAACCAGGTTTAATCCACCAATTTTTATATAAGGAAATGTCTGTACCAAGTCAGGAATATGCAGTTGTTTTCCAATAGTTTGATGTGTTTGAGCTTTTGATTTTGCCAGTTGATATTAAAGGGACTTTCCGTTTTGAATTTTCCTTGGAGTTCAGTATTTTTGTTGACTTTCTTCTAGCTGATGTTGATATTTATCAAAAGTGAGTACTCCACCTGGTTTAGGATGGATGCAAGACAACTTGGCCTGAAGACAACTTGTACCGTCTATAAATAAAATGCTCCATGAGGTGCAGCTTGATACGACCGCAGAGGTCGAACCCTGAACAGTTGGGGCAAGTATGGACACAACATTCAAGCTTGATACAGCTCTGAATTTGGATTGTGATTGACTATTTGACACAGCATAGGTTTATGACACAGAATGAATGTGGTCTAAGAACTTAAAATTTTAAATTGGACATTCACCTATTATGGTCCAATATCCAAAATCTAAATACATGGTTAGATTCAGCATATCAAAGAACCCTAAGAGTTCAATTTTGATGAAATCAAACAAAGTTTAATTTTGGACCCTTTGACCTCAATGTGGACAAAGTTGATAACGGGCCCAAAAATCAAAAATCTAAATACATGGTTAGATTCAGCATATCAAAGAACCCCATATATTCAATTTTGTTGAAATCAAACAAAGTTTCATTTGGGACCCTTCTGACCTCAATGTGGACAAAGTTGATAACGGGCCCAAAAATCAAAATCTAAATACATGGTTAGATTCAGCATATCAAAGAACCCCATATATTCAATTTTGTTGAAATCAAACAAAGTTTAATTTTGGACCCGATTTGGACCAACTTGAAAACTGGGCCCATAATCAAAATTTAAAGACATGTTTAGACTCAGCATATCAAAGAACCCTAAGAATTCAATTTTGTTAAAATCAAATTAAGTTTAATTTTGGACCCTTTGGACCTTAATGTAGACCAATTTGAAAACAGGACCAAAATTAAGAATCTAAATACATGGTTAGATTCAGCATATCAAAGAACCCCATATATTCAATTTTGTTGAAATCAAACAAAGTTTAATTTTGGACCCCAATTTGGACCAACTTGAAAACTGGGCCCATAATCAAAATCTAAATACATGATTAGATTCAGCATATCAAAGAACCCTAAGAATTCAATTTTGTTAAAATCAAACTAAGTTTAATTTTGGACCCTTTGGACCTTAATGTAGACCAATTTGAAAACGGGACCAAAAATTAAGAATCTAAATACACGGTTAGATTCGGCATATCAAAGAACCCCAATAATTCAATTTTGATGAAATCAAACAAAGTTTAATTTTGGACCCTTTGGACCTCAATGTGGACCAATTTAAAACGGGCCCCAAATCCAAAAACTTAATACACGGTTAGATTCAGCACATTAAAGAACCCCAAGAATTCAAGAATAAAACCCCATTGAAATTGGTCAAGAAATAAGCAATTTATACAAAGTATCTTCTTTTGCACAATACTGTGCAATTAAATATTTCTTGCAATTGCGCAATACTGTGCAATTGAATATTTCTTGCTATTGTGCAATACTGTACAATTGACAATAATTCCTATTGTGCAATATTGTGCTATTGGATATTTCTTGCTATTGCGCAATACTGTGCAATTGAAGATTTCTTGCTATTACGCAATACTGTGCAATTGAAAATTTCTTGCTATTGCACAATACTTATTATATAATAATTTACACATCCTGTTTGGTGTGTATCTCCTGCCATATCATTATTATTTGCTTTTAAATATAAATCAGAAATAACCAACTTAAAATGGAAAATTTTAAAGAAAAAAAGGAAAAAGGAAGAAAAGGGGAAAAAAATCCCCCAATTTTTGAACCCCTTATGATTCATCACCCCAAACTCAATCCCAGCCTTCAATGAGGTATGGTACCTTGCAGTACAATTTCAGAGATCCATACACTTAAACACAAGTTATTGTCTGAAACTAGAAAATGCTTATTTTTGGCCCCTTTTGGCCCCTAATTCCTAAACGTTTAGGGCAATTACCCCAAACTCAATTCCAGCTTTCCTTTGTGATATGGAACCTTGTAGTACAATTTCAGAAAGATCCATACACTTACACACAAGTTATTGTCCTGAAACTAGAAAATGCTTATTTTTGCCCTTTTTGGCCCCTAATTCCTAAAATTTTGAGGCAATTACCCCCAAAATCAATCCCAGCATTCCCTTTGTGATATGGAACCTTGTGGTACAATGTCAGAGAGATCCATACACTTACACACAAGTTATTGTCTTGAAGTTACAAAAATGCTTATTTTTGGCCCCTTTTGGCCCCTAATTCCTTAACTGTTGGTACCATAACCCCCAAAATCAATCCCAACCTTCCTTTTGTGGTATTGAACCTTATGGTAAAATTTCCTAGAGATCCATTTACTTAAACTTAAGTTAGAGTGCGAAACCAATGTGTCTTCGGACGACGACGACGACGACGCCAACGTCATACCAATATCGACCACAAAAATTTTTGCGGTCGTATAAAAGGCAACTCGGACTGTCTATGAATACAACTCTGACCGTCTATGAAGGTAACTCAGACCATAAATAAGTCAACTTGGACTGTCTATAAAGCCAACTCAGACAAAATATAAAAGGAGAGATTTGTTTATATAAATGATTTAATGAGTGTCTTTGATGAAAAAAGACAACTCGGACCATCTAGGAAGAGAAGTCAGAGTTACCGTCTATATAGACCATTCAAGATCACCTCAAGACAATCATCATTTCTTAATACATAATTTACAAGCAGTGTAAGGGAGGTAATCAAATGTTGTTTTAAATTGGGATTGGATTACCTCCCTTAGACTGCTTTTAAATTGTCTTAATTGTCCTTTAACCAGAAAAAAACTAGTTTTTACCCCTTTTTTTGCCTCTATTCCTAAATGGTTTGAGCCATAAACCCCATAGTCAATCCTAACCATCCCTTTGTTGTATGGAAACAATGTATGTGGTATAATTTCAGAGAGATTCATACACTTTAACACAAGTTATTGTCTGGAAACTACAAAAATGCTTATTTGGGCCCCTTTTTTGGCCCCTAATTCCTGAACAGTTGGTACCATAACCCTCAAAATCAATCCCAACCTTTCTTTAGTGGTTATAAAACTTGTGTTAAAATTTTATTGATTTCTATTTACTTATACTAAAGTTATTATCCGGAAACCATCCGTCTTCGGACAATGCTGACGACAACGACAACGTGATACCAATATACGACCAAAAATTTTTAATTTTTGCAGTCGTATAAAAATTGATAAAGATAAGAATAAAATTTGGATTCACATTGACATTAAACAAATTATTTCAATAATATTTTGCAAATTAAGCAACATTTTAGATGAAGATTTTTTTTTAGGTTCTTTTTGGACATATAGCTCTTCAACTGTTTTGTTCTTATACATCCTTGGTTTTCAAATATTTGGCTTTGAGCATTCTTGATGAAGGTAAATCCAGAAAAGTGCTTCAGATGCATGAAATCTAAAACATGTTGCTTTCATTTTTTTCAATACTTTGTCGGAGTTGTCATTATATTACGTAAAAAAACATGTCAGAGTTGACTTTAAAGACAGTACTAGTTGACCTTACCGATGGTCCGACTTGACTTTTAGCAGGTCCAAGTTGTCTATGTGCTGAGTTGGACCATATTCGTTTAGGAAGTGTTACATTCCTCTGTACATTTAGCCTGTGTACAGCACTTGTTGGTAGAACAATATTTCGCAAATTACTTCAGGGATCAAAGCTTTCATGCACTTACAAAGAAATTTATGAGTTACAAAATTTGAAAATCCTTCCTAAAACAGAATCCCAAAATCAATTATGGTAATTGCACTACATGATGGACCTGCAGTGTAATAAAGTCTCTGTATCTGTACGTTGAAGATACCAATTCTGGCTTTTATTCAACAGGAGAGAAGACGCATATTGACGGTGTTGGAGAGCTGCCTTGAAGCTCTCAACTGAATTTGAGCATCAAATTTTGTCTTCCAGTTGGTTCCAATGTATAAAGCTCTTGACAAAGTTCAATGGATGTGTCACTTTACCTTATCAAGATCAAGATGATCCTTTGGAAAAAGCATATTTTAATATACTTAAATAAGATTTCTTTTAATATACTTAAATAAGATTTCTAAGCTCATGTGTACAGGAGAGGATGTTTGCTTTGAGGAGAGAGCAATTGGTGATCTCTTTCCGAGTGCCTTCATTGGATTTGTAGCATATTTTGATCTTAAACAATGTTAAATTAGATTCCCGAATCTCTCATGCCTCTGCCAGTAGATCATCACTTGATGTGAATTAAGTCTTGTTTACGTTTTAAATGTAAACAGCCATGAGAAAACTGTCTGTGTTGTCCGACACTGTGCAGAGTTTTCGCGGGAACTAATACATTCAGATATTGAATCCGGTTCCTTTCTTGGAAGAAGTCAGAAGAAGAAGTCTTCTCGTTTTATATAGATTAGACCGTTGGTTTTCCCGTTTGAATGGTTTTACACTAGTAATTTTGGGGCCCTTTATAGCTTACTGTTCGGTGTGAGCCTAGGCTCCGTGTTGAAGACCGTACTTTGACCTATAATGGTTTACATTTATAAATTTTGACTTGGATAGAGAGTTGTCTCATTGGCACTCATAGTCATACCACATCTTCTTAGATCTATTGTATATAATTTTGAGGATAAGGACAAAGGGAATCTTTCATAGAATGTTACAGCTACAAGAAATGAAGGAGCGCTTGTTAAGTTGAAAAGCTACACATTATCAAACTGCTATAAATATGATGATTTACCTGAGAAACAATTTTCAACTAACTACCGGTGTGTCTTGAAATAAATATTCACTGGAATTTCCCACAATTCAATTGAAGTTTACGGAAGTTCAACCTTAGTAACAAACAAAATAAATATTACTGTTTCCGACCAAGCTTTACCTCTACTTTCCGCTTTTTCTATTTATTTTTCCTATTGACGTCAACTTCGACTTTGACTTTATGTATGTTTCGTTTAAATGGATGTTAATAAATTTAAAATCATAAAAAGTTTGGAAGAGCATAACATTAAGGAAGGCGAGGGGAGGAGGGGGAGGGTGTTTCTTTATTTTTAAAAACTGTTAAAAAAATCGATTCGCTATCACTAAAAACAAATGTGGCTTATTTTATTTATTTCTTCTTTTTTTAAAATATTATCAAAAAAAAAGGCAACAGAGTTTTTTTTCCTCTGTTGATTGTGCAAAATTGTTAGATTTTGTAAGGAAAACCACTTTTGTGTATTTTACACCAGAATTTAAGACTTTTATAATATGCTGTCAAAAATATATGAAAAATTGAGGTCACAGACTTATTTTCTTTCTACCAACAAAATAGCAAATTAGCTGTATGTACATTTTTTAATTAGGAGTTACCATTTGATTTTTATTGGGGGCTAGGATGAAATTTGAAAAAGTCAGGATAAACTTATAAAAAAAGGCAGGACCGAGTAGAGTGAAAAAAAGGCAGGACAGAGATTACAACTTCAAAAAATGCAGGACAAAATTTTTCATCCTAGCCCCGATAAAATCAAATGGTAGCTCCCTTATAGCAAATTATTTGAGTTACATCCTCTTATTTGACTATGTGAAAAAAATTGAATCAAGCAAAAATATTCTGTATTTGAAAAATGGTTCTAATAAGAATATTAAGCACCTAGTGCTCATTATTTTGATGGAAAGTCTTACAAATGAATTGCATTCCTGTCTTAAATTTGGTAATGTTTCATTAAAGATCTAATAAAACCATTTGTTTTCTGCCATTTTACAATCCAAGATGACAAAAGACCCATGATCTACATTCTGTTCAACAACTAAACAGTAAGGACTATGTTTGAGAAACAATTAGAATGAGTCTCAACTATTTTAAATAAACTTTTTCGGGTCCATCAAACTTTAACTATTCTGATATAATTTCAAATTCAATAAACTATCACAGTAAAATTTATCAAATCTTTTCTGTTAACAGAATTTTCAAAAGGTTCTGTACATCCAAATGAACAAAAAAGATTTTGTTTTTTATTCTATCAAAACCTTTGATTTGTCAAAGAAAAAATAATTTGTCATTTTTTTAACATCATGATTTACATGTTGCTATGTAAAAATCTATAAAGAATTTTGGTGAATTTTAAACATTTTTGCATGTTTACTTACCCGATGCATGCCTGCAGTTTACTATAGTGCCTAACAAGATTTGGTGAGTTAGACGAAATTGACCTTAAAACGATCGTATTGAATTTTGATGTCCAAAAATAGGCAGATCGTACATAGTTTGACATAATTTACAGAATACTTTTGTTTGGGATTAATTGTAATTATAACATAATGAGACAGAAAAATGTTTTTTTTTTGTTAAGATAAACAATAATATTACCTGGCGTAGCCGTGAGTAAAATGTATTTCGGCATTTCTTTTCGAAAAATGACTTGTTTAATGGAATAGAATGTCTGATTTGTAAATTTTCTATTTTTTATTGGGAATAGGCTATTAAATAATATTTTATCTTCTGTATATGTGGAAATTTTTTTGAAAATATAAGAAGTGGCAATTCTTACCTTTCATACCTTTAGTTTCATTGATAAAAAATAATATGGACTTGTCCACTGTCCAGTTTGAAGGCCATTTAAGTTTCTGTACACATTCATGAACGTTCTGATTTAATCAATATAAATGTATCAACAAATTAAAGTTTGAAGGTAAACTAATAATAACTTAATCCAATCAAATTGCGTAAGATTCAATAACAATGACCGGTCCACATCATAATAAGTAATAGGGGTAAACTGGGTAGGGAGAAAATGGCAGACATTTTAAGTTCCTTTTTTGTAATAACGAATAAAAATCTGTCAACCAAAAGTTTTGCTATAATTTTAAAATCATGTCGTTCCGTATTGGTAAAATTTTCGGCTCTTTCATTTGGGTATTTAAGGCAATAGAAAGTTTGGGCTTCAAAAGTTTACATAATTATTGACTTTATACAGAAAATTCACCCTGTTAAAACATTTAATGTTTCACAAATAATACATGGATAGAAAGTAAAATCATTTCTTAAAATATTGCAAAAAAATTCATTCTCATTGGTATAGTGGTATTGTTATAAAGTGCGTTGAAATGAACCCTGGTATAGCAAACATTGAATTCCCTCACAAAATGTTATCACATACTATAAAAGGTTCTGAAAACCCAATCCGCAGAATTTGATTAAACCGAATACACAAGGATTCCATGATCTCCATTTCATAAAAACTCCAGAAAAGTGTAAAAGGTAATTTCTATAATAAGCCGATTTTAGGAGGTAGACATTATGTTTCATCATATACAAATTTTTACCATAAAATTATTTTGGGACGTTAAGCTAGGTTAAAATATTCTAAAACCTTTAAGTCTCTTAAAAGAGCCTTTTCCATGTAAAACATTACAAAATTTGAAAGTCTTAAAGTTTGCAGTTTGTAGCTTGAACACAGGCATGGCGACAAATACTCTTTTTTTTTTATATATTTTTGAAAATAGTATGATATAAACTACATTTTGGCAATGTTTAAAAAAAACTATTATTTGTAAACAGTTGTTTCTACTGAAAAATGCATGTAGCCTGTAGTTCAGTGGTGGTCTGGTTCATGTCTCATATTTGTTTTGTTATAAATTAGGCCGTTAGTTTTCTCTATTGAATTGTTTTATATTTTTCATGTCGGGGACTTTTATAGCCGACTATAGGTATGGGTTTTTCTCATTGTTAACGGCCATACGGTTGCCTATAATTGCTTAATTGTGCCCCTTTAATAGCAGACTTGTTTTTGTACTGTTACGCATCACAGTTTATGACTAAACTCAGTAAAGACCCGTCGAAATTGCATTTAATTGATAAATTCAACAACACTTACCATTATCTTGATGATATTTTTCGTTAAATAATCAAGAATTTTCTCAATATACTGCTGAAATTTACCCCAAGGAACTTACTTTAAATAAATCAAATTTAAACGGTAATAACTGTCCTTTCCTAGATTTATATATTTCGGTTTTAAACGGAAACTCCACACTAAAATTTATGACAAAGGGACGATTTTCGTTCCCTATTGTTAATTTTCCATTTTAGATGGTGATTGTTCCTTTGGCACCATCTTACGGTGTTTATATTTCACAGCTCGTTCGCTATGCCCGTGTCTGTTGTGACATTTTGATTTTAACGAACGTAATCTATGTATTCTCTTTAACTGACTTTTAATGTGCGTATTGTTATGCGTTTACTTTTCTACATTGGCTAGAGGTATAGGGGAGGTTCAGATCTCATAAACATGTTTAACCCCGCCGCATTTTGCGCCTGTCCCAAGTCAGGAGCCTCTGGCCTTTGTTAGTCTTGTATTATTTTACTTTTAGTTTCTTGTGTATAATTTGGAGTTTAGTATGACGTCCATTATCACTGAACTAGTATATATATTTGTTTAGGGGCCAGCTTAAGGACGCCTCCGGTGCGGGAATTTCGCTGCATTGAAGACCTATTGGTGACCTTCTGTTGTTGTCTGTTCTGTGGTGGGGTTGTTGTCTCTTTGACACATTCCCATTTCCATTCTCAATTTTTTACTGGTAAATTATTAAACCAGGGATATCTTTACCATAAATTACTTAAAACCTTTACTAAATTTTTCCATAGATATAAAGATTTGGTTTCAAGTTTGGTTGTACCTGTAGAAAACTTATTTCAAACGGGATAGCACATCCTCATTTTACGGAAATGTTGTTAACCGTGCCGGAAATTTAGAAATGATCCTTGTAAACTTATCGCTCCTTTAAATAAACTTATTCTAAAAGGTAACCAATTCAACACTGTAATAAGATCATTGAATATTGTTTTATTGGTATAAATATTGATTTTGTTATCAGTAAATTAAAAGCAAACTAAATATTACTAGTATGTTATATACATATACACATTCATGGATCTACAATCTGTCGATACCTGTATCTTGGTATTGCACAAGGTCATGTTTTTCTCTGACTGTTTATGACGTCTTTACACTAAATCCATTGGATGTTGGATGTGTACGGATTGATAATTTAGTCTTAGATGCATGATTTTTTCATTAGTTGTTAGTGGCTTTGAACTAGCTGTCAGATAACTGCCAGTACTCTCAGATCTGTTCCTAATGTCTTTTTGTTGTTGGGATGTACAAGTACCCTGCCACGTCCACTTGTATTTTGTCCATCTGATAAGTTAAGCCTTTTTCAACTGATTTTTATAGTTCGTTCTTATGTTGTACTGTTATATCACTGTCCCAGGTTAGGGGAGGTTGGGATCCCGCTAACATGTTTAACCCCGCCACATTATGTATGTATGTGCCTGTCCCAAGTCAGGAGCCTGTAATTCAGTGGTTGTCGTTTGTTTATGTGTTACATATTTGTTTTCGTTCATTTTTGTACATAAATAAGGCCTTTAGTTTTCTCGTTTGAATTGTTTTACATTGTCATTTCGGGGCCTTTATAGCTGACTATGCGGTATGGGCTTTGCTCATTGTTGAAGGCCGACGGTGACCTATAGTTGTTAATTTCTGTGTCATTTTGGTCTCTTGTGGACAGTTGTCTCATTGGCAATCATACCACATCTTCTTTTTATATATACATCCACTTTATTTGAACTTTGGTAGATAGTTGTCTCATTGGCAATCATACCTCATCTCCTTATTTTAATATTTATTAATTTGGAGTAGTAAAGCTGGTAAGAGCCTCCAACTGTTTTCATGCTATAATTAGCGAATCTTTATATCAATCCTTTTAAAATTTAAAATGTTGCTTCTGATGACAAAATTGAGGTAAATTTTGATATTGATGATTTTCACTTTTCTTGTCCAGGAGTTATGTTCCTTGATTGGTTGAAAATCATAATACTGTGCTACCTACATGTAGCATTCCTACTGAGCACATATAACTTACGGCTTATTTCAATTGTTTTTTTCTCTACTGAATTATCTACAGAGGAGTGTTTAGATCTCACGAAACTAGTTTCACACTACTAGATGTCTTGTGCTATCCAAATGAACAAAGTTGTATCAGTAGTAGTATTTGTTCTTTTTCCTATGTTTCTATCACCTTGTATATTAAGATCTCTGTGAAATGAGACAATGTGATCCTTTTCAAGGACCATTATAAACTTCTACTATAGAATTATGTCTGTTTTTTTTTTAAAACCTAATCTTTCTTGTCCTCACCTCACCTGCTGCAATTTGCCAAAGGACAGAACTAGTCTTCGTCCGTCTGTCATCCAACCATTACACACTACACTTCTAAGACCCTCTGTCTGAAATCTGTCAAACTTGCTATGATTATCTGTTATCATTTGCAATTGACCATACTTGACCAGCATTTTGATCTGATCAATTAATCCAGAGTTATGGGACTTTGATCATTTTGGCCATTGGTAGCATTGTCAGTTTGTTTGACCAAAAGTTTTAATACTTGGTATGAATATTTTTCATCATGTATAACTGATCATACTACTGTAGATCTTCATTTTGACTTGACAATTTTTGCATGAGTTATTTCACAATTTTTGGCCTACTGTAGCTTCATGACACCTTGTGAACTCTAATGTCTACATCTGTGGTTCCATGTCTGAAAACTTTCATACTAAGTGATATTGTTTGCCCTTATGATTAGTTGATCATACTTTATATCATTATTTCGATTTGACAAATTTGTACTAGTTATAAGACTTTGTCCAATTCTGGCCTATTGTTGAATATTGACACCTTGTGACCAATTCTTTTGTGGTGGACTGTTTGTCCAAAAGGTTTCATCCCTAGTAGGATTGTTTCTGATCACTTTTGGCCGTAAGTAGCATAATTTGAATCCTCAGTGACCATAAATTATGTCAGCAGCTTTCAAACACAGACTGTTTGTCACCAATCATGAGTTATTCACCTCAATCATTTTGATTTGACAATTTTGGGGGAGTTATGGAACTTGCACTAATGTTTTTGTATCATAATGACACACTGGGACCTTTTATATTTTTCCTGAAATTGTGTGACAAGTTGATCACCAGTTAGAGAAATCCCATGAAAATTTAGTATTATGCAAACATTTTCACAACAGGCCTAAAATTCACCAATTGACTACATTCCAGAAAAGTTGTAACATTTAAGAGGGGTGCAAAAGCTCCAAACTGGTGTGACAATTTTATGTGTAGTTGTTCTGCAGTCTACTCTCGAGACTAGTAAAATGTATTATAAGTGGCTTGGAACATTAAGCTACAGTGTATCAACCTTGTTTTTTAAGATTGTCTTGATAAATATCAAGCACTACCAGTCTAATGAAAGTGTGAAATAAAACCCTGAGAATAATCAAGTTATTTAGTGCAGAAAAATATAAGTTGGAATACAAATTAAAATATTCATTTTATAAAATTTTATTAAATAACTAATTTTTAAAGAACACATGGATATGTTGTCTTATCAACAATTATTTCACTGAAATATATTACACATTTCTCAAAATATTATAAAGCTAATAAATGTTATCATCAAATGAATGATGTAATATCGCACAATTTTATTAATATAATATTTAGATATCATTCTTGCTTTGAATGATTTAAAAAAATCCTGTTATGATAGTTTTTAAGCAAAGCTTTATTTTAGTATCATATACTCGAAGCGCTCTTTTTAATCTATAATTTGATTGCAGTGTTTTAACTTGCTAACAAATATCTATGTATATATATCGACAGATCTAAATTATCATTTTTAAAGTACATTAATTTTCTCTTCTATTTCACTGTAATTTTTGTTTGAACAGATTTTCTAGCTTAACAGCATCAACAGCAAATCGTCTGATTCCATCAGCTAATTTATCTGTTGCCATGGCATCCTCATTCATCTCCCAACGAAATTTGTTTTCATCTACTGTGACCTCTTCCAAGTCACAAGAATTTGCTATAAAAAAAATGAAATGCAAAGTTTAATACTTCTTATAATATTTTAATGGCAGAACTGAAGTATTTATTTTTATTTTTCTCTAATTGGAATGTAATCAAATGCTTTCTCAACCAATATATTATCATATAAAGTTTAATCAGTACCTGCTCACAGTATTCTCAATCTGTAATTCCTTGCTTAATTACATGTAGTTTCATTCAACTATTCTCTGATCAGGAGCAATAGATGTCAATTTCTTCATTTGATATTTTACATAATTATTGTAGATGACATATAAGGACTAATCACAAATTCATTCACAATAAACATAAGTGCTTTGTTGTTTGCTGTCTGCCATATTTTTTTGTTTATTTATTGTTTTTTGCATAAAATCAGGCTGTTGGTTTTACTCAATTGAATTGTTTGTCAATCTGTAATGCCTTTTATAGCTTAATATATGGTATAGATTTTGCTCATTGTTAAAGGCTTAACTGTGACCTATAGTTGTTTTCTCTTGTCCTTTGGTCTCTGGTGGATAGTTTTCATATAGGCAATCATACCAAATCTCCTTATTTTTATATAAATGACTAATGCAAACCACCTATTATCATATAGATAGGTATTTTTATTTTAAAGTACAACTTGGTACATGTACATGAAATACACTATATCACAATTTTAAACATATGTAGTCAATAAACATGTATTATTTATTTGTGTTTACCCTTTATATAAATATGTTAAAATCTATACAAAATACTTTCAAGAAAGATTTATTTATTTTTATATGTCATGCATATTTTTGGGGAAAATATTGTGGTTGGAAATACAGATCTCTTTGTAGTTAAATTTTTATTCTTAGATATAAATAGTTGATAAATATGGTAATCAACAGAATATTGTGACAAAATTTAAATTTAACTGATTCCATTTCACCAGAATAACACAAGATCAACTTTATTCTTTAATACTTTTTATAAATATATGAATTCAATTACTTTTACCATTCAAAATTGAAGTATGTGTAATTGTGAAAATGCCTCAAATGTATGGAACAATTGAAAATCAAGGTAACATGTTTTACCTAATTTTTCAGATAGAACAGGAGATATCTGCTCATTTGCCTCAGACAGTTTCTTTAGCAAACCAGGTCTGAAAAATAGAAAATCACATTAATACCGATTCAAATATGACAGGTGTTTTATCCATGAAGTGCCAATATAAATTTTGCCCACTAATCCCTACTTTTCAATTTATAATTTTATTACAGTCGAACCTCGTTGTGTCAAGTCGAAGGGACCGGACCAAAGTATTCAACTTAAACAAGGTTCGACTCATCCGAGGTTGAGTGTGTCGTCATAAATTTGAAATGCATGAAATACGGTATGAGATTAGTGTAAACTAGATACTTTGAACAGTGTGCCTTTTTCGGTATAACACTTTATGATTGTATATTCAATCTCCATATTTTTTATCCTTCATAATAATTAAACACACACACTTTTGAACTTGAGACATCGAGGTCAATTTACATTAATTTTACATCGACTGGATTATAAAATTTACTCAACTTAACCGAGTATTCGAATCAACCTAGTTTGACTCATCAGAGGTAATTATGCATTGAGCAAACGGAATTTTACCAGGACCGAGAAATTACTTGACTCATCCGAGTTTTCGACACAACCGAGTTCGACACAACAAGGTTCGACTGTACATATATATTTAAAAGCCTGTTTTGAAATCCCATAAAATCTATGTTATTATTTCATAGTTTCTGAAAGAATAAAGGTGCCAATGATAAATGTATGAAAAATCTAGAGAGAATCATTTCCACCAAATTTTCAATCGATTATATTTCAAATAAAATGCTCCAGGGCGCAGCTTGATACGACCGCAGAGGTCGAACCCTGAACAGTTGGGGCAAGTATGGACACAACATTCAAGCTTGATACAGCTCTGAATTTGGATTGTGATTAAATATTTGACACAGCATAGGTTTCTGACACAGAATGAATGTGGTCTAAGAACTTAAAAATTTTAAATTGGACATTCACCTATTATGGTCCAATATCCAAAATCTAAATACATGGTTAGATTCAGCATATCAAAGAACCCTAAGAGTTCAATTTTGATGAAATCAAACAAAAAGTTTAATTTTGGACCCTTTTGACCTCAATGTGGACAAAGTTGATAAAGGGCCCAAAAATCAAAAATCTAAATACATGGTTAGAAAAATGGTTAGAAAAATCTAAATACATGTTTTAGAAAAAGGGAGAAGGTTTGGTACCATTAAAACGTTTAATCCGCTGCAAATGTTTGCACCTGTCCTAAGTCAGGAATCTGATGTACAGTAGTTGTCGTTTGTTTATGTAATTTATACGTGTTTCTCGTTTCTCGTTTTTATATATACTAGACCGTTGGTTTTACCGTTTGAATGGTTTTACACTAGTACTTTGGGGCCCTTTATAGCTTGTTGTTCGGTGTGAGCCAAGGCTCCGTGTTGAAGGCCGTACATTGACCTATAATGGTTTACTTTTATAAATTGTTATTTGGATGGAGAGTTGTCTCATTGGCACTCACACCACATCTTCCTATATCTATTAGATTCAGCATATCAAAGAACCCCATATATTCAATTTTTGTTGAAATCAAACAAAGTTTAATTTTGGACCCTTTTGACCTCAATGTGGACAAAGTTGATAACGGGCCCAAAAATCAAAATCTAAATACATGGTTAGATTCAGCATATCAAAGAACCCCATATATTCAATTTTGTTGAAATCAAACAAAGTTTAATTTTGGACCCTTTTGACCTCAATGTGGACAAAGTTGATAACGGGCCCAAAATCAAAAATCTAAATACATGGTTAGATTCAGCATATCAAAGAACCCCATATATTCAATTTTGTTGAAATCAAACAAAGTTTAATTTTGGACCCCAATTTGGACCAACTTGAAAACTGGGCCCATAATCAAAAATCTAAATACATGATTAGATTCAGCATATCAAAGAACCCTAAGAATTCAATTTTGTTAAAATCAAACTAAGTTTAATTTTGGACCCTTTGGACCTTAATGTAGACCAATTTGAAAGCGGGACCAAAATTAAGAATCTAAATACACGGTTAGATTCAGCATATCAAAGAACCCCATATATTCAATTTTGTTGAAATCAAACAAAGTTTAATTTTGGACCCTTTTGACCTCAATGTGGACAAAGTTGATAACGAGGCCCAAAATCAAAAATCTAAATACATGGTTAGATTCAGCATATCAAAGAACCCCATATATTCAATTTTGTTGAAATCAAACAAAGTTTAATTTTGGACCCGATTTGGACCAACTTGAAAACTGGGCCCATAATCAAAATTTAAAGACATGTTTAGATTCAGCATATCAAAGAACCCTAAGAATTCAATTTTGTTAAAATCAAATTAAGTTTAATTTTGGACCCTTTGGACCTTAATGTAGACCAATTTGAAAACGGGACCAAAATTAAGAATCTAAATACATGGTTAGATTCAGCATATCAAAGAACCCCATATATTCAATTTTGTTGAAATCAAACAAAGTTTAATTTTGGACCCCAGTTTGGACCAACTTGAAAACTGGGCCCATAATCAAAAATCTACATACATGATTAGATTCAGCATATCAAAGAACCCTAAGAATTCAATTTTTGTTAAAATCAAACTAAGTTTAATTTTGGACCCTTTGGACCTTAATGTAGACCAATTTGAAAACGGGACCAAAAATTAAGAATCTAAATACACGGTTAGATTCGGCATATCAAAGAACCCCAATAATTCAATTTTTGATGAAATCAAACAAAGTTTAATTTTGGACCCTTTGGACCTCAATGTGGACCAATTTAAAAAGGGCCCAAAATCCAAAAACTTAATACACGATTAGATTCAGCATATTAAAGAACCCCAAGAATTCAAGAATAAAACCCCATTGAAATTGGTCAAGAAATAAGCAATTTATACAAAGTATCTTCTTTTGCACAATACTGTGCAATTGAATATTTCTTGCAATTGCATACTGTGCAATTGAATATTTCTTGCTATTGTGCAATACTGTACAATTGACAATTTCTTCCTATTGTGCAATATTGTGCTATTGGATATTTCTTGCTATTGCGCAATACTGTGCAATTGAAGATTTCTTGCTATTGCGCAATACTGTGCAATTGAAAATTTCTTGCTATTGCACAATACTTATTATATAATAATTTACACATCCTGTTTGGTGTGTATCTCCTGCCATATCATTATTATTTGCTTTTAAATATAAATCAGAAATAACCAACTTAAAATGGAAAATTTTAAAGAAAAAAAAAAAGGAAAAAAAGGAAAAAAAAGGGAAAAAATCCCCCATTTTTTGAACCCCCTTATGATTCATCACCCCAAACTCAATCCCAGCCTTCAATGAGGTATGGTACCTTGCAGTACAATTTCAGAGAGATCCATACACTTAAACACAAGTTATTGTCTGAAACTAGAAAATGCTTATTTTTGGCCCCTTTTGGCCCCTAATTCCTAAACGTTTAGGCAATTACCCCAAACTCAATTCCAGCTTTCCCTTTGTGATATGGAACCTTGTAGTACAAATTCAGAAAGATCCATACACTTACACACAAGTTATTGTCCTGAAACTAGAAAAATGCTTATTTTTGCCCTTTTTGGCCCCTAATTCCTAAAATTTTGAGGCAATTACCCCAAAATCAATCCCAGCATTCCCTTTGTGATATGGAACCTTGTGGTACAATGTCAGAGAGATCCATACACTTACACACAAGTTATTGTCTGGAAGTTACAAAATGCTTATTTTGGCCCCTTTTGGCCCCTAATTCCTTAATTGTTGGTACCATAACCCCAAAATCAATCCCAACCTTCCTTTTGTGGTATTGAACCTTATGGTAAAATTTCCTAGAGATCCATTTACTTAAACTAAAGTTAGAGTGCGAAACCAATGTGTCTTCGGACGACGATGACGACGACGCTAACGTTATACCAATATCGACCACAAAAATTTTTGCGGTCGTATAAAAACAAGGACATGAACCTGTCATTTTTTTTCTACTTTTTAAGTTCCGGTTTTTATATACTATCAATTAATAAGTCTTGCAAAAAGCTTGTTATTTTTAAACAGAGGAGCGAACATCCTTAAATCTATGATTTTTTGTGTAGAGTTTTGTGACTGTTGTTTGTATGTTCACTGCTTTCTGCTATGTTTTTCTTTGACTTATGTTTTATTAATTGCCCTCTTGGTATCTTTTTCCCTTTTTAAGTCTTTGATTACACTACAGTGAAATAAATCATTCAAAGTTGCAGAGTCAAAATGTCTTCACCTCAAAAATATATAATCAGAGTATTGATGATAAATGCAGATTTTGAGGAGCAATTGTTTCAAGAATACCCCCTTAAGAGATGTTAACACGAATATGTGTATCACATTTCACTGTTCAGTAAACTGCAAATCTAGGTCAAAGCTCAAAAAAAGTTCACATCAGTAATATACATTTTCAAGTTATGAGCTTCATTTTAAACTGTCTTAAACCAAAACTTTAAATTGATATTGTGCAGAAGAACAGATTGACTAATGGATGAAGGCACAGTCTCAAAAACACAGTACCCCCTACTATCTTCCTTTAGGCAGGTCATAAAAACTCATTCAAAAGATGGAGTGAGAGTGGAAAATAAAGAAGTATGGCTAATTAATTGCCCATATTCAATTAACAATGAGACTGGATTGAGAAAAAAACTTTTTGGCAAAGAGATGATTTCAGCTTCCCAATTGTGAACTTTCTACTTCTTCTCTGTAGCAACATTCCATCAGTGCCTGCATATGGAGTATATATCTCCCTGTTGATACGATATTCCAGCGCTTGCATTTCCTATCATGATTTCCTTGATAGAGGGTTGCTGCTCACAAGGAAGCTATTGAGGTAAGAGTTCGAAGTGGTGAAGTTCAAATCCTCCCTTTTAAAATTTTATGGATGCCATCACAAGTTGGTTGACGGTTATGGAATATCTGTTTCAAAGATGACGACGGATATGTTCTTATTGTCATGACCACTATCCTGTTCTCTTTTCCTTGAATGTGACCTATGGAATGAGACTTATCACAGGGTTTGTACTTACATGAGCAAAACATTGGGTGCCACTTGTGGAGCAGGATCTGCTTATGCTTCCTGAGCGCATGAGATCACCCCCCTGTTTTTGGTGGGGTTTGTGTTGCTTGGTCTTAAGTTTATCTATTTTGCGTTTTGTGTACTGTTGTTGGTCTTTTCATCCTTTTTCCGTTTTTTACCATGGCATTGTCAGTTTGTTTTTGACCTAGGAGTTTGATACCCTTTGGTATCTTTCGCCTCTCTTCTCTTTCACTTACAGGATTAAAATTCTAAAGTTGAAGAAACCTAATGTAGCATTATATCTACCTGTTTTATGCTTTCTCTTTACTTACGAGATTGTTAAGAGATCACATCCAGCTAGACCAAGAATTTGATCTGTATTTCTGAAGGAAGCACCCATTACTACAGTATCATAGCCAAATTTCTTGTAATAGTTGTAAATTTTTGTCACACTTTTCACACCTGAATGTACAAAAATACATACTTATTAACTTTTTTCACCAGTGTCACTCTGCTATATTGATGCTTCAAAGGATGCAAATTCAATAACAACAACCAGGCTATAGTACTATTTTATTATTTTCAAATGTTCTGACAGAATTCCTTGCCCTTTGTACCCCCAGTGGTTGCCATGATAGGATTGGAAACCATATTGTTACAATTGTAGCTATGTTAAAACTAAGCAGGCTAAAATAAAATGCCAAGCTCTCTCATTTTGTTGTGTAAAAACCTTCGTATTTATTGCATTTTTTAAACGGTTTTATTTGAAATTACCATCCCTTGTATCATTCTTATGGCATTAACATATTTCAAATGCCCTACAATTGCATTAATACAACTTCAATCAATAAATCATGCAGTCATATTATGCATACCTATTTGATGAGCCTCTAGTTCATTTGCAAAAGTTGACACAGAAAATACAAATGTGAAAATTCTCACAATTGAAAGTGAATTTTGTATCATCAAAGTTATATTGGGGCCTCGGTGGCCGAGTGGTCTAAGTAGTTACTACTGTAATCACTAGCCAGTCAACACTGAGGTTGTGAGTTCGAACCCGCTAGTGCGGGTGCACTCGACTCAATCTTAATTGACTAGGATTGTCAGTTTTCCTATCGAAGGTCGGTGGTTTTCTCCGGCACTCCGGCTTCCTCCACCAATAAAACTGACCGCCACGAATAGCCCAAAAGCTGCTTAAAAGTGGCGTTAAAACACCAAAATCAAATCAAATCAAATCAAAGTTATATTACAACCATGCTTAAATCTAAGGAAATTCAATCAATGGACTTTAATAAGTTAGCATAGAACATAGAAAGTAAGGATGAAAGAACATAACCTATTACACCACATCTTCTTATTTTTATATTAAATATGTGTGAAAGATTTAAAGAGCTGTGATGACTAAACATTAAAGGGTACATATTTAAGTGTTTCTATGTCATGTTATCTTAGCATTGTTTTACCTATTTCCTAACTAAGTACAATATGTTTGAAAGTGCTGGAAAATATCTATATGTTATGTCATCTAAAGGGTTTAACAACTAAATACCATTCATAAATTATATTTTTATCAAGGGTGAGAATATGTATGTAAGTACTTTACACTTATGTATGTAAGTTTTTTCACACTTATGTATGTAATTATTTTCACACTTGTGTATGTAAGTATTTTCACACTTATGTATGCAAGTATTTTCACACTTATGTATGTAAGCATTTACACACTTATATAAAAAAGAAGATGTGGTATGATTGCCAATGAGACAACTGTCCACAAGAGACCAAAATGACATAGAAATTAACAACTATAGGTCACCGTACGTATGTATGTAAGTGTTTTCACACTTATGTAAGTATTTACACACTTATGTATGTAAGTATTTTCATACTTATGTATGTAAGTATTTACACACTTATGTACTATGTAAGTATTTTCACACTTACCAGGATCATCTAATCTTTCAAATGTTTTCTGGTCTGTATTTTTAACAAACCAATCATAAATTCTTCCAACAAACGGTGAAATAAGTGTTGCCCCAGCTTCAGCACATGCTACAGCCTAATGAAAAATAAAGCGACAAAAATATAAGAACTTTTGAGATTTAAACTTTTTGTACAAGGATTTTAGGGATTTAGCCTATTGCATCTTATAAGAAATGGATTTGATACAAACTGATAACTGTTTTAAACATGAAGCTCATAATAAATAATCTTTAGCTCATATACCATTAATACTTTGTGCACACTCATTAGACTTCTCCTCAACACAAGGTCCACTATTGGGAGAGTAATACACTCTATGAGCTTAAAAACTGTTTGATAGACTCTAAGGTCCTAAGGTAGCCTGTTATAAGACAAACATTTCTGCCCCAAAACATATCTTGCTGATAATTGCAGTTTAAATTTTCTAACATTAATTACAGTATACAGACACTGCAGACTCTATATACATTCACATACAATTGATTTATTGATTAATTTTTTTGCACCCTGATTTTGCATGAAATGTTTTCTGCTGTACATTAGGCTAACAACAACAAATCTGTTGATCTACCAAGCAAGTACTAAGATATTTAATGTTTGTTGGTGCTTTTTGTCTTCATTTTTATTTTGTATGTCTATAGTCTTTGTCCAAATAATCAGAACCATTCACATACATTTCAAATTGTAATTACTATTTACTTATTCTTACTTACTTGATAGAAGTTAAACAATAAAGTCATGTTGACATGTATTCCATACTTGCTTTCTAATACCCTGAAAAATACCATTAAGATTTAATTTCTTGCAATGAAATACATCACAGTATTCACTCAATTACACTAGAAATGCATAGCCAAAAATATGATTATGTTATATTACTTCAAATAAGCTTATAATTTGTAAATTATTGTACATTATTAGGTTCATGCCTCCTGTATTAAAAATTTTACAAAGAAACCAGTCAGCTTTCTAGTCACGCTTAACCATGTTAACTGTGCAATCCTGTATCAGGCAATAATATAACTGACCACTATGAAATTGCATAAATGTATATAAAAAGTCATAAAACTCATCAATTAAACATTATATATAACATGGTAGGTATAATAATCATGATAATAAAATAGTTGAGTCTTCAAAGCATGAAGTGTGTCTGCAATATCCAAATAATCATGATAATATAAGCAGAAATGGTAAAATCCTTGTTTTGGTATGGGAAACCCCCCAAATCACACACAGCAGAATTTAAAACAGCAGGTGTATAATTGTATGTCCTGTAGAAGGATCTATGCAATTTTGGTTGGATTTGGTCAAGTTGTTTCGATTCACAAAGTGTGATGCAGATAAAGACCACAATGACAGAAGTGATCCCTATCATGTGTTGCCCCTACTTGAATTTGTCAGACAACCCAATAAATGGAGATGTTGGATGTTGGGTATACTTCAATGAGACTGTAACACAAGGAAACAAAACAAAAAAAAAAACAAGACATCTAATTCATCCTACCCCCATGATAATATTCATATTTTTTCATGCCTCTACACAACAGCTGTAAAGTTTTTCAATGATGGACATTTCACATTTTAAATTGTTTCATGTTTATTTAGGGGCCTCTTATAGAGTGCTATGCAGTACGGGTTTTGCTTATTGTTGAGGGCGGTACGGTGACCTATAGTTGTTAAGTTCTACATCATTTGGTCTCTGGTGGAGAGTTGTCTCATTGTTACCACATCTTCTCATTTTCATATTAGCTGTTAAATTAAATTATATTTAACAGGTGGAACTTGTCTACAAATAACTACAATACCTACTTTGCTGCCTCTATTCCTTCCCATGTTGATGATAATTTAATAAGAATTCTGTCTTTGCTCACACCAGCAGCTTTATACATGTCTATTAGTTTTTTGGCTTTCGCAATCATCCCATCTTTATCAAATGACATTCTAAAAATAATAATATTATGCATTACATACAAAACAACTTAAACAAGACATGATGAAAATTTGAATGAGGTATATATATCAGGTTGAACAATGGTATCAAAATAATGTTTTGTAACTGCTTAACATCTAAAATCTGTTTTTGGCTATTTTTGTAAGGTCCCTTTTTGTTATTACTACCAATATAAACTTCTTTTTCCATATACATATGAAAATGTTTGCGAGGTTAGCCGCTGGTTCATTTATGGTTATTCCATATTTAATATCTAACTGACCGCAAGTAGTCTTTTGCAATATATTTGGAATATATATATCAAATTGGCACTTTGAGTCCTCCATACATATTGAAGACAAAAAGTTTCAAAAATCCTGTTTCAGTTTTCCATATATATATATCTATTTATATTTTCACATGTTACTCTAGTTTCTAGATATAAGAAGATGTGGTATGAGTGCCAATGAGACAACTCTCCATCCAAGTCACAATTTGTAAAAGTAAACCATTATAGGTCAAAGTACGGCCTTCAACACAGAGCCTAGGCTCAAACCGAACAGCAAGCTATAAAGGGCCCCAAAAATGACTAGTGTAAAACCATTCAAACAGGAAAACCAACGGTCTAATCTATAAAAAAACTGTTTGTTTTTGCTTATTAAAATATTTTGTTAAAAGTTCATCTAAGATTGCATTTTATTGATAATTGATAAAAATCTATAAGTTATTAAAATATTCTCTAACGGTTCGAAAGTAAAGCTGGAAAATATTGTATTGAATTTATGGGTAATATGCATATGATCCAATTGATTTAGAAACAGGTATGTAGGCGTGTTCAAATCTTTTGTCACTTTCTAGCCGCCGTTCATACAGACATAACTTATAGATTTCATATAAATACATATACATATATTTATGTAGTAATTTTTTAGCAAGAATCATTTGCATTTACATCATCTCTTATCAAATAGATGTTAAAAATTGAACAATCAGGTTCTAAAAAAATAATCCTTTATATGCCTGTCATTGGCAAAAAAACTAACACACATTAATTGTTTCTGCATAGACAACCATTTGTTTAAAAAAATATACCTTGCATCAACCTCTGTTGAAACTCTGCCAGGTACAATTTTCAGAATCTCTAAACCAAACAAAACATATACCTTATCCATGGCAGCTTCTATTTGTTGTTCCATTGTCCTGTTGAAATAAAATTCAATTTCATGACATTAAAAATTCTAACATATTTCATGTTGGTATATAGAGATAAACATATGTTGTCTTCTTCTTGTTTTTGCTCTGATTAGAATGACATGTTTAACATGTTTAAGGCACACTTGTGCAGCAGGATGTTTTTTTCTTTGTTTCTCATACACTCCTTATTTCAGTTATTTTCTTTATTGTCATGTTTTCCAATTTTACTTTTCATATGATTTAATGTTCATGTACATGTAAAAATTCAACAATAATCAATAATTTGGTACACCAGATGTGCATTTCGTCTACACACATATATATATAAAAGACATAGAAATTACTATTATCATGATTATTGTTACAGATTTTTCATTTGAAATAATTCTTCATTAATTGCATTCTAGCTTAACATTGTTAAAAAAGCTCACTTTAAATTGCCTTATTTCGACACAATATTAAGTGTAATTTTACCCTCCACTTTTTTTGGCAAAGGTAACAGCCTCTTCTATAAGATGTTGGTATGCTGGCATATTTGCTGCTGCTGATATCAGAGAAGGGTTGGTTGTAGCATCAGTAGGCTTATATTCTTTCATAGCTATGAAAAAGTATTGAATAACTTCTGATAAATAATTATAACATGGCATATAAGAGGGTGTGGATGGGGGTTTACAGAATAAAGTATTATTGGCAAAAAATATAAAGAATAGAAAAAAATGCACCAAAAAATCTACATTCCAGTTTGAAAAATATTTAGAAATAAGAAATAAAGGTAATCAGTCAATGCTCTCAAAATTCCGAATAAGTAATAATCTACTAAGGGTAGAAACTGGAAGGCGTGAGAGAAAATACAACTCTTTTGGAAAATCAGAACCATTACCCAGATGTGAAGGGTTTTGTCAGTTCTGTGATTTAACATGTTTAAACCAAGTAGAGTACGAGGTACATTTTTTACTTCAATGTCCTACATGTAACCATAGGAGAAAAACTTTATTATATCAGGTTGATAACCAATTCCCCAATGTAAAATATCTAAGTACAAATAACTTGTTTATATGGATAATGATAAACGAAGACAACACATTTTTATCTTTATTGTGTGAATTCTTAAAGCTTAATTTTGCTGAAAGAAAACAGCATAATTGTACTGAATTATAATGATTATCTACTTGGTAAAAAAGAAAATGTTAATTATAACAATCAGAGTTATCTCTCTTTAATAACGAATTGGACTATTATGCTTTATATGATGACTTTTATGTATGTTCTACTGCACTGTATCTAATGAACATAATCAAAGTGAGCGGAGTGAGAAAGGTTAGTATGAAAGTGTAAATGATTGTGTCAAATTTTGTAATGCCTGAAAGGGCCCTGTGATTTATAGGAAAATAAAGAATTTGAATATGAATTTGAATTTATAGACCTAATCAGTATCACTATACACCAATTTCGAGTTGTTTTTTAAGAATGAGTAAACTGGTTGACCAGAGCTCAATCGGTGTAAACAACGTCATCGAACAATTTGTTCTTACTGTGTCGTAATATAATAAGCATTGTGACATGGGAAATTTCAGGAGAGTGCACAAACTCAACAGTCGTCTATTAATTTGGGAATCTACTACACTTCAATTATTGACCTCTTCCAACAATCATGTTGTCTCTAGTACTGTGTCAAAATTTTCCGTGAACATATGTTATGCACAGTTAAGGTGAACCCATGGAGAAAAGGTGTATCAGATTTTGGTATTGTTTGTCCTATTCCATGTGCCAATACTGCGGTAGTTGGAAATAACTATTAATACGGAATTCGTTTTCTTTGATAGGTAACTGTAACACCTGTTTTATATTAACTAAATCATCTTGTTCGTACTGTACAGGTGTACACATGTACATGCGACAACAACATGGACAAGATATTCCTAATTTTTCTCTCGGAAAATCTGTATTTACCTTCGAAATCTCCAGTGTCTGCAACTATGACAGTTAATTCCTTCAGCTGGTCCAGTGTTGTCATGGCGGATTTTTTCGTCTGAGGTTCAGACATCTCAGGAAATTACTATATATAATATTTCCGCTAAATCAGGATGCAAAATATGGGACAAACTTTTACCTATCAGACTATTGATATTGGTTGAGCGAGGCATGCAACATTGACAAGGAACCAGACATAATGACGGAAGCGGTAATTTGAATATAAATTTTGGGACAAACTCGGAGACGACTTGCATTTCCATCTTCAATTATTAGCTTTTAAAAAAACTTCTCCGACTTCAGCATAAAGAAAAATAAATGAAAGAGAACAAATGTCGTGCTTCCGGTTGAAAATAAAAATAGGTAATATTGGGTATCAGATTTAAGTGCTCTTGTACTACGAAAGCTTTGGCAGAATAAGCGTTGCTCGTTCAGTAGCAGGTCGACAGCCGCAAAACATACATTTTTATCAAAACTTTTTTCCGGCATACACATTTTTTGATACTATAGAAAGTGAATCATCATGTATTTATGCGATTTTAACTCAACAATTCGATCAAAATAATAGATAATCAACATCTTAACTAAAGAATTTGCAATCTTTAGTTACTGAGCGATAACACGATTAACCCTTAATTTATACACTGCATGGATTCGTTTCGGCGTATAGAACTTGCCTTACATACATTTCTTCATCACACAAGTGTGTTTATTCAGTGGGAAAAGAAACACTAAGGATAATACGTCAGGGATTTTTTTCACTAGTGTATTTTTTTTCCAAATGGAAATAGCAAACTACCGGAAAAGAGTCACTGTTGCAGATGGAGATCGCCTATTTGAATAATTAGTGTTAATATCAGTCCAATTGCAAAGAGAATTTTGGAGGGAACTTCTATGTAAAGAGGGGGATTACTTTGTTCTCATACTTCCAACGGTCTCAGCGAGGCTTCTTCTAGAACTTTCGTTAATTAGTTACACAATTCTATGACTAAATATTTTAAGTCTAATGCATTCTGCGTACAGATCATTCATTGATATCATCCCCAAGGATTCAATAAGCATGGTATAAACATCGACTTACACTGTCAATGGTTTGTTGATAAAAAGTGTTAAAATTGTCAGTGTTTAATGTTAACCTGCTGTTTAACTCGACAAGAATTTTTCATATAACTTACTGGAAACTTTTACACTTATCTGTCGAAAAGATAATATTTCCAACCTTGATTCCATGTCGCATTATGGTAGCAACACGAAACTAAATCTGTGATACACAGTCACAAGCTACAAGTTCACATGGTTAACTTCACATGGTTAACTACAACAGAAATTTCCAAAAAAAAGACAGAGCCCATAATCATAACACATGAAGCTATTATACAGAAGGAACTATAATACTTCCAATTGTATTCTAAATTAAGCCACACTTCCACTAAATATGTTGAAAACAAATAACGAATGCAGTACTGTAATGACAACCAGGGGCGGATCCAGCCATTTTTAAAAGGGGGGGTCCCAACCCAGGATAAAGGGGGGGGGTTCCAACTATATGTCCCCATTCAAATGCATTGATCGTCAAGAAAAAAGGGGGGGTTCCAACCCCCGGAACCCCCCTCTGGATCCGCCACTGACAACTGCGCATCATGCTAGATCCTACCCATTTACTACTGCAACAAAAGCAATCACTTCAAAACTAACACTAATAATTTTACTACATCAACAATTAACTTTCACTACCAAAATGTCTATAACGTTTGCAAATGGCATCACTAAATTAACTCACCGAAGACTTGCATTTCGTCACCATAATACTTATTATAGTGGCGCTCAAATCAAAACAGTGTGAAAGCCCAATAAAATACGAAATTTTGGGGCAATGAAAACCAACAATTACCCATAATTATGCCAAGTCTGTCTATGGCTATTTATTCCTGGAGGTTAAAGAGCTTTAGTGTTTCGAATAATTTAAGATTTTATAAAACACACTTAGTAATACAGAAAATAATCGTATACATGATATTTCATTGTAGCACAGGAGTGCCGAGTACTAGTTTTTGACACCGACGAAACAAAAACGTCAACCAGCAGTGGCATCAACATGAAATATACCAGCCATTTAATGTGCTTAGCTAATCGAGTGTTTCGTCTACATAAGACTTATCAGGGGCGTTTCTAGGATATTTGAAAGAGGGGGCGTAGAATCCAATCTTTTTTTTTTTTTGACCTTTTTTTGCTAAAAACATAAAATAATTGTGAAATGCACTAATGTAACGGTTCCTGACTTGGAGCATGTATATTTTATAGTTTTTTTTTTGTTTTTTTTTTTTTTTTAAAGGGGGCGTACGCCCATTACGCCCCCACCTGGACCCGCCCCTGCTTATCACTGGCGCTCAGTTCAAAACAGTTGGCCAAATCAAATAAGAAGTTGAAGGACAATGAAAACCTAAAATGTATGCAAAATCTGGGTAACAGAAAATGATCATAAAATGATAATTGATGTCAACACAGGAGCGCTGTGATACCATCGGGAACGAAACGTCCAACAGCAGTGGAATTGTCCCAGTGTTTGTAAAAATTAGAGCCAAAAAAGACAAGGTCCTACACAGAAAACTAAAGATTGAGCAATAATTAGTTGTTGTGAATAATGTAATCTATTTCAAGCACTGTTGGCAATACACGGGATAAATGATACTATAACAGCCCCTTTCATATTAATAATATTTTATTTAAAAGAGTAAGAAGACACCAAAGAGGCAATCAGAAGCAACCAAAAGCCATATATCAGTGAAAAACAGACCCTATGACAAAAAGGAAGAAAACAAAAAAGACATACAACCGTTCAAAAAAACACTACACAGAAATCTCAAGAGTGAGCAAAAACAAACCAACAACTTGGGACTAACCAGGGTGCATTACGAGGGGTGTGGCGTGAACGGTCACTTCATCATGATTGGCGTTAATTGCATACTTAGTAATACATTTCCAGCAAAGTTCACGTGATACGTCTACAGCAAATGTCTAAGTAACGACAATTCTCATAAACACAATAGCATGAGCTATTACAACTAACTCCGACAAGTTTATACCACCAATGACATTCCAACTGCAACAACAGAATCCATCAACACTACACCATCACAGTGGACCTTATTAACGAATATTAACAAATTACTTAAAATCTTTACTAAATTCTTCCATAGATACAAATATTTGGTTTGCAAGTTTGGCTGTACCTGTACTTATTTCAGACGGAATAGCACATCCTAAATTTTACGGTGATGTTGTTTACCAAACCCGGAAATTTATATACGATCCGGGTAAACTTATCAATCCTTTAAATAAACTTATTCTAAAAGGTTACCAATTCAACACTGTAATTAGATCTTTGAATATTGCTTTTATTGGTATATAGTATTGATTTTGTTATCAGTAAATTAAAATCATTCTTAATAGTTTTGTTATACACTTATGCACTTTAACGGTACTACAATCTGTCGATACCTTTATTTTGGCATTGCACAAGGTCATGTTTTTCTCTGACTGTTAATGACGTCTTTTCACTAAATCCATTGGATGTTGGATGTGTACTGATTGATATTTTAGTCTTAGATACATGATTTGTTTTTATTAGTTGTTATTGGCTTTAAACTAGCTGTCAGTAACTTCAAGTACTCTCAGATCTGTATAAATACCCTGCCACGTCCGGTTTGTTTGATTGTTCTGCTTTGTATCGATTTGATGAGTTAAGCCTTTTCAACTGATTTTTATAGTTTGTTCTTATGTTGTGCTTCTTTTGTTGTACTGTTACACAACAGTCCCATGTTAGGGGGAGGGTTGAGCGCTCACAAACATGTTTAACCCCGCCACATTCTTTATGTGCCTGTCCCAAGTCAGGAGCCTGTAGTTCAGTGGTTGTCGTTGGTTCATGTCGGTCATATTTGTTTTTCGTAAATTGTTTTGTTATAAATTTGGCCGTTAGTTTTCTCAGTTGAATTGTTTCATATTTTTTATGTCGGGGCCTTTTATAGCCGACTATACGGTATGGGTTTTTCTCATTGTTGAAGACCGTACGGTTGCCTATAATTGCTTACATCCACTTCATTTGAACTTTGGTGGATAGTTGTCTCATTGGCAATCATACATCATCTCCTTATTTTTATATAAAGTTCTACTGAAAAAAAACCAGAGTAATATCGTCATAACAAATGCAAACGAAAATACCACCAACATTTTTTAGACAACCACATATGTCATAAATACTAAATAAGCAGCTTCTGCGGTTATTGATCCTACTACTTAACATCAACAAAACGGAAAATGGTTAAACTATGCGTCAGTAACTAATTCAATTGCAATATACAGTGGTATGAACATGAATATGCGTCAACATTGACAAAGGACATAACTACAACTCAGACTGACACTAATACATCGGATCAAACGTCAATCGAATTTTCAACAACCACAAAAAATTATTTGCAACAAACCATGGAGCTACTACAACCAAAGACCGAAGACAAAATTACTACAACTCAACTCGATCATAACTCGAGAAAAACAACTTTCATTGTTAGCACTACAAGTTCTGAACAAATCTTAAATTTAATGCTTTGACAATTTTCACTGCGAAAGATCCTGCAACCAACATATTTTCAATTACAATGATAAAATGTAGCACCCTCTATAACTACTGAACAAAACGCAAGTATGTTGCCAAAGACAACTACAAAAGGCACAACCACAGAATTTCCTATTTCGCTTAAAGACGCACTAACTATTAAAGACACAAACTTACATTGTATTTTCATTTTCAACAATAGAAGTTATAGATACAACTAAGTTAGTATCTACAAATCCAGTGGATAATCGAACATTGAAAAGTCGACCAAAGTTGAAGAAGCTGAACACGATCAGAAACTACTCTTTCGACTAAGTAAACGCATTATGGGAGAAAAGCAAGAAACAATTCTACCATCGCATAAAGATGAAAAAGACCTTGCTAACAAGTTCTGTCAGTTTTTCATGAACAAGATTGAAACGATTCGGGCAAATTTAAGCGCATCTAATAAAAGTTCCATCACTATGTGCGACATTATGAAATCAGACGAAAAGTTTAACGGTGAACATTTATCATCATTCAAACCAACAACCATTACGGAACTCACGAAGATCATACAATCTGCACCATCAAAACACTGTGAACTAGATCCAATGCCTACCTATTTACTAAAATCTTGTTCAAACGAACTTCTACCGGCAATGACAAACATTGTTAATTGCTCGTTGTCAGAATCACTGGTGCCATCTTCATTTAAGCAAGCTATCGTTCGACCATTGCTGAAGAAACCTGGTCTTGATCGTGAAGTGTTCAAAAATTACCGTCCGGTGTCAAACCTTCCGTTTTTGTCGAAGGTCTTGGAAAAAGTTGTTTCATCTCGGCTTGAACACCACATAGAATCGAATAATCTGCACGAAAATCTGCAATCTGCATACCGAACTCGTCATTCTACAGAAACAGCTTTTCTTTGTCCGTTTATAACAAACTTTTCTAAATTTGGCTATTGTCCGTTTATAAATTTTGAAATAAATCCAGAAAAATCATTAAACGTGTTGTTTTCATTTTTTACATCACTGGGTCGATACCTCTGCTGGTGGACTATCTAAGGTTTCAACTCCTTTTCTAAAATTGTCAGGCAAAGTTGACCTTAGATGGATTTGGCTATTTGTTTTAGGTATTTTTGTCATATAGCTCTTCAACTGTTTCGGTACTTAAACATCCTCGGATTTCAAATGTTTGGCTTTGAGCGTTCCTGATGAAGGTAAATCCAGAAAAGCGCTTCGGACGCATGAAATTATTAAACGTGTTGTTTTCATTTTTTTTACATCACTGGGTCGATACCTCTGCTGGTGGACTATCAGTCCCCGAGGGTATCATCAGCTCAGTAGTCAGTACTTCGGTACTGACATGATTTATAACAAACTTTTCTAAAATTGTCCGTTTATAAATTTTGAAATTATAAAGAAACTAAGGTTTCAACTCCCTCAGGCAAAGTTGACCTTAGATGGATTTGGCTATTTGTTTTAGGTATTTTTGTCATATAGCTCTTCAACTGTTTCGGTACTTATACATCCTCGGATTTCAAATGTTTGGCTTTGAGCGTTCCTGATGAAGGTAAATCCAGAAAAACGCTTCGGACGCATGAAATTATTAAACGTGTTGTTTTCATTTTTTTTCTACGTGTTCACCACGATATAGTTTCTGCACTGGACAAAAACAGTTGTGTTGTACTTCTGATGCTTGATCTTTCGGCCGCATTTGATGTTATTGACCACAAGATTTTACTAGAACGTCTGAACTATTCTTTCGGAGTCTCCGATAGCGCCTTATCGTGGATCGAGTCTTACTTGAAAGATAGAACTCAGCGAATTGCCATTGGCACCAAACAATCTAACGATCTACGTCTTCAATATGGTGTGCCTCAAGGCTCTGTTCTAGGACCAAAGTTATACTGCATGTACTCGAAACCTGTTGGTGAAATATGCAGGCGACATAAAATGCTATACCACTCGTATGCCGACGATACTCAGGCATATCAAGTGATTAAACCGGAAGGTGATTGGGACGATCTATCCGACCGTTTGAAAGCGTGTTTGTCAGAGATAAGCGACTGGATGACTTCAAATATGCTGAAACTGAATCAGGACAAAACAGAGCTCATCGTCTTTGCTCCGAAACATCGAGTTAAACAGTTATCAAAGTATGAGCTACCCTTCGATGGCACCATTTTAAGTGATGCGAACTGTGTTAGGAATCTGGGAGTGTTCTTTGATAAGACCTTGAGTATGGAACAGCAGGTAACAGCCGTCTCAAAATCATGTTACCACCAGATTCGAACCATCGGAAACATTAGATCATATATCACTGAAAATGCGTGTAAGACACTAGTCTGCTCTCTTGTCACCTCCAGATTAGACTATGGGAACGCTTTGTTATATAATGTAAACTCTTCCACTATAGCAAGACTGCAACGCGTTCAAAACACAGCAGCTAGACTTATCACAAGAAAAAGGAAGTTTGACTCCATAACACCTGTTCTGATGCAGCTGCATTGGCTCCCCGTGCAATACCGATCACATTTTAAACTTTTACTTTACGTTTTTAAGGCATTACACGATAAAGCACCTAAATATTTGAAAGAACTGATTGTACCATACGCTCCTATTAGAACACTTCGGTCAGAAAATGAAGGACTCATAACGAAACCAAGAGATGTCCGCACTAAAACATACGGTGAAAGGCGATTCGACCGAGCTGGAGCTACATTGTGGAATGACCTACCAATTCATTTACGGAAAGAACAATCGCTTCCTCGTTTTAAAAAAGGTTTAAAGACACATATTTTTAGACTGGCGTACTGTGATGTGTAAGACCTGTGATATTTATTTATTATTCTAACAGTTTAAGTGATAGGGCCTTTTTATTTTTATTTTATTTAAATTTTTAATTTTAGTTTTAAAGTTTTTATTTAAGAGACAGTTTTATTTATTTTTTCTCTGTGTTTTACTGGTTAAATTTCTACCTTATATTTTCTCTTAGCTAAGTGAATAAATCCTTTAATGCAAATTTTATAAGTTTTACTTGTGTGTATACCGCAGGAATGTAAATACTTATAATTTTCATCATTATTTTATTTAATTTTGGTTGACTGTTATATTCTAATATGTTTTATGGTATTCATTGTGATATATATTTCCCCTTTCAATGCTTTTAATTTACATCATTATTCTATTTAATTTCTGTTTCATTCTTATGTTCATATATATATATATCTATTTGCTATTATTGTTTGCTTTGTGATATATATTTTCCTTCAATTTTATATGTTTAGCGCTTAGAGTATTATGTTTATTAGATAGGCGCTATATAAAAGCTATGTAATAATAATAAATAAAAAGCCGTCCATTTTTATTGCAATACATGGGGAAAAACCAGATAAAACTGTTTAGACTAGCTCAGCCATTTTATCAATTGTTGCCAATTTTTCTAGACGCAAACACCTACTGTTGTCTTCAAGGACATCAGTTGATTGTATTTTTCAAGAACATTAATACTGTTTGCTATGTTCGAAACATTACTGTGTGTTACTTTCTAAACTTAAATCTGTGCTACATTCTGACCATTACTAGACGTAACGTTCTGATAACTACTGTGTGTTACTTTCTGAACTTTACTTAAATGTTACATATCTATAATTAAACATGTGTTCATCTAGGTAACGATTAATTGTACAGATAAATTTACACATTCAATCATTCATTTTTGCCGCTTTTATATACGAAATTTTTAGTTAATTGTGTTTTGATATATTTTAAAGCCTGTATTTAGCTAAAATGAATGATAGCCGTATGGAATGTTGAAAATTGTGATTATAAAAGTCAATTATTGACTGTTTTCAAAGTTTTTAACGCTTATTAAATATGAAACTGCAAGTTTAGGAGTGTACAGTAAACTTAATAACACATATTTACGTGAGTGAGTGTATACATTGTGTATACTTGCAGTGGCGGATCCAGAGGGGGAGTTCCGGGTGTTGGAACCCCCCTTTTTTTGGACGATCAATGCATTTGAATGGGGACATATAATTGGAACCCCCCTTTATCCTGGGTTGGGAACCCCCTCTTTTTAAAATGGCTGGATCCGCCCCTGACTTGTCTTCGATATTGACACAGATGGACGTCTTCAAACAAGAATCCATGACCCAGTATGACGCTCTTGCATTGTTCACAATATGCGGAATTTATTAACAGGGATGTGATCCTTTCACACACTTTGCTCCAACAGAATTATTAGAAAGAACGACTGAAATCGACGCTTCTTAAGTTATTAGGTCGCCATCAGAAATTGGTTGACCGATACGATTTGTCTGTGTCTCTTACTAGCTTAATAGCGACATATTTTGGCGATCTTAGATCTTAAGATACCAGAATACCAGAATAGTCGTCGTATCCGTTATTAAACCGATTGTGTCCTATTCACGATTTTTTTTTATTTTACTAAGTGTGGGTTCGCATGACGTGTGATATATGCATAGTAGAGGACGCTTACCTTGTCAACGCTTACCCAAACATCGCATGATCTAGGTCCTTTTAGAGTTAATGTGATTCCATCCGTTTTTGTTTGTGACCTTGATTTTTGTATCTTCTCAATCGATTTATGAGATATGAACATCGGTAAATCACTGTTACCTAAATATATATTTGCATCTTCCAAGTAGAAATTTGTAGATCTGACCAAAATTGGGAAAGTCGGAAATTTTGATTTAGAATTATAAAACGCAGGCATGTCTACATATTTCAGCCTTTTATACTTTTATCTCATTTGAATTGAAACCTTCGACTTCTTTCATGTAACAATTCCCACAATTTGTAAAGGTTTTATAAACGCCTTTTTTTTGGTTTACCGAGAAAATGACATGATTTTGCATGATGACAATTATAAACTAGATTAATTATTACTTATATTATGTGTATATATGTCAAATAATCTACTTTGATATATTTTTTAATATACGATTGTGGTTACGAAATAGATTAAATAAGTATTGTTACCGACGTAAACATAATCATAAGAATAATTACTTTTCTATCGTTCGCGCCTTTAGCATTTTATACCTATGTTTGTTGCATCATATGAGAATTTTTAAAATTCATGTTTTGTCAGTGGTACTCGATACTAAATCAATCGAGGATATGAAGAGTAATAAACCCAACAATAATAGTAAAAAGGACATCAATACAAGGGAACACTTGGTCATAAGGATGACAATTTTAGAAGTTTGACACATAATTTGAAAATTAGAACTAAATTCGACTTACTGATATGCACAAAGACAATCACCAAACATGATATTCTTAATACTAATCGCAAAAAAGTTGCATACAATTTTTTCAATTTAAAGTTTTATGAGTTATAACTGAAAATGGCAGGCATCTTTTTTTTTTTATTAATAACAATATATAAATATAAATAAAACAGCAATGATATTAAAACATAAGCTTAAAGTTTTCAAACTTGCTGTTTAATCCATTTCGTTATATACATCGATTATATTATTATACTTTCCATGAAAAAAAAACATTATAAAAGACATGATACAATATTTCATGATTTAAGATGCTTTCCCTTTCATCTATAATTTCAGTGAACATCAAATGAATGCTTCTCTACTCATGAGCATTATCATTTTGTCTTGGCGATTACATCAAAACTTCGTTTCTTGCATTTTTCATTCAGATTATCGTTTCTTTAATACGAAGACAATTCTTGAAATGCATCATAAACCGATAACTTAAAACGATGTACCAGTTTCTGTCACATCTATACTTGTGGAGTTTTTTGGATTTTCCATGGTGTTATCTGTACTATAGATGAGTAATTTCCTGTAATAGAAATAAATTTCACAGGATGTTTCATCCAACTAAAAAAACGAGCCATATATTAATGTTTCATCTAAAAACAATTGCACCCTTGCGTAAAATCTTTGATTAAGCCATGGTAAGTGTCCTTGCATTGCTGTATTTTCACAGTCTACAGCTTATGCACTCCTCTAAATGATAAGGAAACACTGTGTAAAAGCGTAGATTAGCATATAGCACCATGTGTTATTCTAAAGTTGTCTAATTGTCATGCAATCATCTAGACGATGTCATTTTCTAATTGCAGTATACTAACATTCATTCTTCTTCAATGTCACTTATGTGATTTGTTTTGAAAGAGCAATGAAAAATGCAATAAAATATTACTACTTTCGTTTAAAGCAGGGTGTTATAATTGTTTTTTGGTCTAATTTTGATTTTTGCTAAAATTCTGTCCATTTCTGTGTTTGACATTGTTTATAACCCAATACATAAAAATCAAAAGAATAATCTTAAGTTCAGGCTAAGTTTGGTTGACGTTAGCACTTTTGTTTAGAATTGATAAATTTTGATTGTTTTTCTCGCAAAGCACTTTAAATAATGTCAGCTACTAGTATCCTGCTTTAAGGTTAGTCATTAACTGATATAATTCGATATAACATAACCATACGTTGGACTATTCTGCCAATATATGCTATCAGTAGCCTAATCAATTTCAAAATAAGGAATGACATTTACTTTCAACATTATGTAATTGCAAACATGATTTTTCGTCTGGCAAGTCACATGGGCTATTATTCTGAATAGAAAAATCCTTCATCAATTAGCTTATGTAAGTTTTAACTGATCAATTGGTTTCTTAGAAATATATTTAATATCACTACTAAAATATTATTATTTTGTTTTTCTATCGTTAATATCTCATAAAATAAGATTTTAAAATCTAATGTGGCATGTCCTGATGGGCCATGATATGCCATGCACGAAAACTGCCCCTTAATAACTTTTAATGATACATAAGTTTCCTAGCAATCCAAAAGATTTTTTTTGTAAGCACATTATTAGATACAATTTAATAAGAAAACTATAAATAATCCATTTCATACAAATTTGTGTTTATTATTCATTTATATTGTACCAAAGTTGTCGGTTTGTTGTTGGATCAGACCGCACATTTTCTTAACAATGTGTAAATAAATGTTAATTTCGCTAGAAGGGGTTTCAAATATAGATTTTAAACAAAGTTCTATTAATGACTATGACGGCGTCAGATATTTAAAATCTAATATAATGTCCAGATATAGCCCCAAAAGGGAGTCTTTAAGATAAACCTCGTAATTTCATTATGATAAATTGTATATTGAAATAAGGAGATGTGGTATGATTGCCAATGAGACAACTTTCCGCCAGAATTCAAATGGAGTGGAATTAATACTCACCAGATAGCCAACGGACTCTGTGTCCTGGAATCTTTCATCTAGAAGGTCTTTAAAACCATCATTATCGATATCCCCTAACTGCAGTTTTGTGTCGCGGTGGTAAACGTTAATACTTTCTTCGTCCTTTTCATGTCTGAAAAGATTATAATCGGTAATTTTTCTCCTTAGTTTTTTATTTCTAGTATTATTAACAGTATCTCACAGACGCTTAATACAATATACTACAATTTTACAAGTTGATACCACTCGAATTACAGTTCGAAGTGACCATCTTTGTACATAACATTGACAAAAATACTTGTATCTAGCCTTTAAAGGTCAGTTTATCTCATTCAAAAGGAGACAATCTATCTAGGTTTATGCCGTTGATAGATATAAGAAGATGTGGTAGGAGTGCCAATGAGACAACTCTCCATCCAAGTCACAATTTTTAAAAGTAAACTATTATAGGTCAAAGTATGGCCTTCAACACCGAACAGCAAGCATGTTAAAATTCAGATCAGAGAATCATGATTGTGATACAGTAAAAGTGCAATGTTGTAGATATTAAAGCCTATAACGGTATAAAAAATCTATTCATACAGTGGAATTCTACTTTGAAAGTTTGTTCTTTAAATTCAAATTATGATACTAGTACTCATAAAATATTCTACACTAACCATGTTGAAATAATTGGCATGCCTTTATAGATGTTGTTTTTAATTTACAGGATAATTTAAATATTTTACAAACAAAAGATAAAATTTGAGAATAACTCAGCTGATTCATTGATTTATTGGAAAAGTTTCGTTTATTCATTTAGAATTGTGGAGCTTGTGCATGTTCACATCAAACGGAGTGTACTCCTGACATAAAACTACACAAAGAGAGTTAAGAAGAAAAACGAATGAAATCGACTCAACACAGGTGTTACGGTCACCATCACGAACTGGTCGACCGGTATGATATGTCTGTGTCTTAACTCACTTATCGATATGTTTTCATGATCTTAGATCTTTAGATAACAGAAGAGTTGTCTGATCAATCAAATTATCGATGGTGTCCTATTCCCGATTGTGACATTTTGACTGAGTGTGGACTTGCATGGCGGGTACTGCATGCATAGAAGGAAACGCTAACCATGTCGACACAGCTGGTATAGCTCCATTTGGAGTAAATGACATTCCCTCAGTGTTATTTATACCTTGGTTTGTACCGTCTAAATGACTTTATGAGCTTTGGACATCGTAAACTCCTGATGTCCCTAATCAACCTTAAAGGTTACACATCACTTATATTATAATGATAAAACATTTTTTAGGGTAAAAGGTGAACATAAATACCGCTTTAATTATAATAAGGTGCATATATTAAAATGCTTTTGTTTTATTTTTTGAAATATCATAGTGATAAAAAAAAATATTAATTAAAAGTTGAATCGCTTGAGTGCTATTCTATTTGACAGTTCGCATCAATTAATAGTATTAATGTCAGTAGACTACTAATATATGTCTCCAACTTACCAAACACAAAAAAAAAGCAAATTAAGACAATGTTGCTTATGAATCTATTTCTGTTATCTTAATATTTGTTTTGTTTTATATAAACATGACAATGAATATAATTAAGCAGTCACTTATGTAAAAAAGATTTCATTTAAGGAAATTATTCCACCTTCAATTTTTGTTTTATACTTTTATTCATTCGAGAGAACAAAAACAGCTTGTTTTTACAATTGATTAAAAAGAAAAAAATATTTGTGCACTTTTTTGACAACCATTCATTGGTTGAAAAGCAATTAAGATAGAGTTTGCTGCAACTTAAGTACCTCAATGTGCTGAATAAAGTTTGGTGTCAACGACCACGCCCTATTTCCTACTCAGCTTGGTCTTAGAATAATGGTGGGTCATTTAGACAAGCTATAAGGTTAAAAAGTTTCACAAAAAATACCGAACTCCAAAGCAAATTCAAAAAGGGGAAGACCATAAAAACTGACAAAATCAAACGCTATCAATCAACGGAACAAGTGAAGAAAAAAAAACAACTGACATATTCCTGACTTGATACAGGCATTTTCCTAAGCATACAGCCAAATAGATACTCTTATTGTATAGATGTGATTAAGTGACAGGAAATTTTCAAGGTTTGATAGCTTTTTTAAGGTCATTGTACAAACAATGATGACTACATGAAACATTGTAATTTGACAGGTATCAAAATCTTTCTAGTAACAAGAATTTCTTGCAGTTTGTTGTTTGTAGATCTTAATCACCGAGTCACTCGTGGTAGAATCTGTTATATATAAACTCATCATAGATACCAGGATTGAAATTTTGTACGCTAGACGCGCGTTTCGCTTCTACAGAAGACTCATCACTGACGCTCGAATTATAAAAGTTGAAAAGGCCAAATAAAGTACGAAGCTGAAGAGCAATGAGGACCCAAAATTCCTAAAAGTTTTGCAAAATACAGCTAAGGTAATCTATGTGAGAAAAAAACCCCGTCAATTGGAGAATAAACCTGTAACACCTATATATGTAAAATAAAATCTTGATATGCTAAAGTTTCTTTTCTTAAATTCTGTACACAGTTGGGTAAAATAAAAGAAACAAAGTTAAATAAATATATTTCATATTTTAGAAAGGATAAAAGTAATACGAATATTCAAACAATGTTGAAACAATATATAAATACAATGATATATTTTCAATACGTAGTATAAACCTTGTGGTAATGAAATAATAGACACTTACATGCTATATGTTCTGCTGTATCGTTTATAAGAGCAGAATCCAAGACAAATTAAAAGGACAATAAGGATGATTCCAGCAGAGACCGAAACTCCAATTATTAATGGTTCGTCATTCTTTACTTCTACTTGTTTGTCATTTACTAACTCACAATTCATTCCACTATAGATGTATTTTTCATTCTCCGTGCAACTGGAATAAATAAAGGAATACTAGTATATACATTATGTACACAAGAGGTGACCATCTTCTATTTTATATTAATATTTATATTTATAAGAAGTTGCTCATGTCAACTTATTGATAAACTCAATCAAGGAAAGAAATTAACTCAACATTTAAAAACATCTTCAAAAGCAGTGACATATACATACATTTCGTATAAGACACAACTTTATTCCTTTTTTTTTGCAATTTCTTATTACAAAACTAAAAACTGATAATTTCCGAAAATCAATTGTCATTGGCATATTTCAGAACCTATTCAACGTTGTTCATAACATTTACAATTGTTTTGATGCATTTAATAGAAATGGCTACCAACACGGATTTTGGTTCGAAAAAAGTCGTACTTGTAGAAATATTTAAATGGCATCAATAAGAGAGAACTAACGTTTATGATGTTATAAGACATAAGGCATTAGGAGCCTACAAAATTAACAACCGATTCATGAAAATATTTTAAATTAAAGGGCTGTTTTTTCGAACTCAATAGACCCTCGTAATCCCTAAAACTGTGGGAAAATGATTAGAATCGAACATTAAAGCAACAACACGGACTACGTTTTTTTTAAGATAATCGTGCCTGAATAATTTAAAAACAAATTATTGATAAATAAAAATTACCTACCTAAAGACTAGATTTTGTTTATTGAAGCAGATTTTTGCTGAAAATTGCAGTACGATGAAAAAATATGAAATTAACCTTATAATAAAAAGTGAAATATAAGAAAGCAGACACGTTTATTCTTAGAAGTGTAATTGCATTTTCATAACATGTGTTTTAAGCTTACTTGCAAAATGCACTGCTTTCATTCAAATAACATATTCCACCATTGAGACATAAATGATTATTACATTTATGTTCACAAATTAAAGATGATCCAAGTGATTTTTTGCAAACATACCCTGTCGGACAGATGCCAGTGGCAGAACATTTATATTCAAGCGTTGTTTTTGCTGAAATGATATAAATAGAGCTAGTGATCTTTAAAAAAACCCATCCATTTAGGAATTAGTTGATTAAAAGTAGATTTATAATGCAAGTATATACTTAAAAGACTTTTTAACATCTAACCACTCTTTTTTCAAAAAGTTTGAATGGTTATGAAAATAACGAAGAGTCAAAATTCAAATATTGATATTGTATTGTGTAACATAACAAAACAAAACATTGCCTTGATTTTTGGAAATTTTAAAACCAGCATAACACAAGTTTAAAAAATTTATACTACAAATTCATTTGTTGAATGTAACACAAATACAAATGTTCAAACCTGCTACCACAGTCACTGACAGTAGTAATAAATGACAAAAAACCACAAAAAATTAAAATTAGTTCTTATTTAGAATAATTTTAAATTAACATTTGATCATATTGTTGTATTTCTCTTGAGATTAAAGACATTAAGATACATTTTATTGAATATAAAAATAAGAAGATGTGGTAATATTGACAATGAGACAACTCTCCACCAGAGACCAAATGACATAGAAGTTATAACAACTCTAGGTCACCGTATGGCCTTCAATAATGAGGAAAAACCCATATCGCATATAAGCTATTATAAAAGAACCAGAAATGACATAGGTAAAACATTCCAAACGAGAAAACTGATTGCCTGATTTATGTACAAAAAAACAAAACAAAAAACAAATAACGAAAAACAAATGTGATATACAGCAACAAACGACAACCACTAAATCACAGGCTCCTGACTTGGGACAGGCACATACATAATATTGCGTGGTTAAACATGTTCTATCTTCTGTTAGTTAATACATCCCTGGTTTTCGAATGTTTGGGTGTGAGCCCTCCCCATGAAGGTATAGACAGAAAAGCACTTCGGAGGCACAACATTTATAAAGTGTTATTTTCAGTTAAGTCAACAATACCGATTTTTTCGGATTAATTTTAATCATGGGATTATTATAGACTTTTGATCGCTTAATTAATTTTACACCTAAAAGGGTTAATGAATAATGAAAACCTTATAATCATCTTTTCCTGGCGAAATTCCTTTTGGTTTAAAAAATACACATAATTTATGTCTTTTAGCAACCAAACAAAATTTAATTGTTTTTTTTTTTTTTAAAACAATTTGAAAAAAAACCCAAGAAATTCAGTGACCTCATGACACAAATAACATATTTACCACTTCGAAGAAAATAGTTCCCATGGTCCTTTAGGTAATCATCTGTTAAATTATAACCTCTAAAAATTACAGAATTCTCTAGTTCAACTTTCTTCTCACGTAAATAAGCTAAAACCTTGTCGCTGTCAGCAGAAGCCGATACCTTAATTCGATAGTCCACAACGACACTGCCTTGTCTGAAACAGACAATACATTTATGTCAATATGTCAACGATGCAAGACGTTTCGGCCACACTACCAGTTCGGCCACAGTCGTTTCGGCCATACTGCCAGTTCAGCAATACTTCGTAAAGTCGTTTCGGCCATGGTTTTTTTATTGTTATAAGGGGAGGAAAAGATATTTGTTTTAGAAGCAGAAGTTAAATAACAAATGGAAAAAATACATTTTAATTCTACATTTAAATTTATTGATAAAAGAAAGGACGTATGTTATTTGTTATACGTCCTTGATAAAAGTGTGTATCAAATTATGAATGTTATAAAAATAATCGTTAAACTTCTTTCAATTGTTGTAATTTGTTTTTACTGTGAAATCCAAACGTTAACAAAACCGCTAGAAAAATCTCATCTTCTCTTATTTCTTTCTTTTCTGTTCTTCTAATCTTATACCAGGTCTAGAAACTTATTCCACAAACAGTCAACATTACAAGAAGATGGTCCTTTCTCCTAGTGCTTATATCATCATATTATGCTTGCATGCATGAATAAGAAAATATCACAAACAAAACATCTTTAGTTACCTAGATTAGCTTTACTGTTTATAAAATGTTGAATGATGCGAGACACTAAGGGCTTTCTATCCTTAGGCATAGATTGCAATAGCCGTATCTATAGAAACCAATAAAATCGTTTGATCTGTTATTTTACCAATTGTTTCCTATTCCCGATTGAGACAATTTGACTCAGTCTCTTCCGAATCGATAAACGAGATTTGAACATCGGTAAAATACTGACGCCTTTATTTGGTTCATATTTGTTCAAAATATTCGGTTGTTTTATAAACGCTCTTCTACTTTGTATTTGGCATTCCAACTGCTTTGATACAAGCACCACTCACGAGTTTTTTTGTAGACGAAACGCGCGCCGGGCGTACCAAATTATAAGCCTGATATCTTTGGTTATTTGTTTGTACATGCACTACTAGAGCTTATAAAACTAACTTTGAATACGACAAAGAACTTCAGAAGTGGAACCTAACGAAATTGTACCGGAAGGTTTCATAACTGTTGAAGAACGATTATGAATTGGTTGTTTAATGACTTTATCAAATTCATTACATAAATTAATCTATCCACCCACTGGACAATGAAAACAATGGCCGAAAGAAATCAGCACGGAAGTCTTTTATCAAGAATCAAACTTCCATTAATCATGATATACAAAGGAACAGTCATTTTATACAGGCATCAGAAAATAGAGTACTAATATGGACTGATACTTACATGTACCTTACAATTGATAATGACATAAATCCTGGCAAAGGCTTGTATATTACCAGTAACTGAAAATATCCAAAATAATATTAAATTCTACTTAAATTGATTGAAACTGTTTAAACATCTTACGCTTATCTTTAAAATTTTCTTAGTGCCAAGTTGAAGTGATTTGCACTATATTTTACTTTTACAGCAAGCCTGATCAACTTTTAACTAGAAGTTATACAGAGCCTGCAGCATCACTTAAATATACGACCAATGTCAACAATGGTCACTGTCGAAAAAACAACTTAATCTTCTCAGATTAAGAAGCAATTAACCTTTACGGCATTTATCGAAAATGTTCACTAATTTTCAAATCAAGCAGAATAAAGAATTACTTCTTACTATTTTGTCTTGTTTTCAGTGAAATAGAATACAATGAGAATAAAAAAATGTTTAATTTCATCAATTATTAGTATCAACTGGTATTTTACACAACTTTACGGATTTGTTATTTCATCTTTTGCCTAATATATCATTTCTTGTAACAATTACGGAAATGACAAAATGTTGAACCTGGTTTTGGTAACTTAAACTCAAGAATGGTAGCATGTGGTCCTTCACATGATTTTTTTTTAATGATTTCAGTTTTTCGAAAATGCTTTTTCTCATGATGATTGCATGTTATAACTTGGGTTAAACAATATAACTCTGAAGAGGGGATTATAACTGTATCTTTTAAGTTTTGCATTATTTATTACTAAACGTGGTTCTAAATTCATATGACAAGGATGATTCTATTATAACCATATTGACAGAAAAAAAATTACACTATCATGCTAATAGTGACCTAAAAGTATTAAGCGAAAACTGACTTTTATTTGTATCTTCCTAATTGATCGATGAGATTTGAACTTCGGTAAACTACTTTTGCCCAAATTTTATGATTATTGTTGTTTCACTATATATGGCGAATAATCGCACCAACGCTAATTGAACTTTATATCTGCTTAAACAATTACACTACTGCGGCTTTCTCCACTAATCAAAACTGACCGCCACGATACAGTCAAGTCTTCTGAAAGTACCGTTTAACACCAAAAAATCAATCAATCAATCAATCAATGTTAAACAAGTATATACCATGACCCAATAAAAAGTATGTAGATAAACAATTTCCCTTTAAAAGATACTTAATAACTTCCCATTAATAAAAAGAACGATTATCAAAACCAAACCTAGTCTGAGCATGGAAGAACTAAGGTAATAGGTTATGTGTTCGTTTTTATGATGCTAAATTAAGAGAGCATCGATTTTCACAATGTTTCCGCTTATCGTTCTGTCGTCATTATGTAATGAAACACTAAACACTACTATTGTTAAAGATATTTTAAAAATCAACGTAAATGTAAATGTCACACACATACAACTTACAAGAATGTGTACACCACAAAAGAAAACGCAACTGAAAATACATGAAGGCACAAAGCACTCAAACATAAAGGATTTTAAACGTCACAAAAAGATGATAGTAAGATATATGAGAGGGACGAAGGAATGTTAAGATAAATTTAGATAGGGAGTTAGAGTTGCATGCATAGAGTTATGGCGGTTATCACATTTTAACTAAAGTTATTGAGAAACCACAATTGCACATTTTTTGTACAGTTGTCTGTTAAACTGTGCAATTTAAAATATACATGCATACTGTCTTACTTTCAATTCTTTCACAGAAAATGCATCGATACATTGTTTCTTAAACTGTTAATCTTGTGGCATGATGGTAAAAGATCTAAAAACAATTATTTGAACTGAAAAAATAATTCAATTCCATGTTTTCTAATCGTCCTAATTAACGTGATCCTTTTTAAAAATCTGATTAGTTTTCAAAGACTGCATTTTCGAAAATACCGATCTAATTTTTGTTAGGACAACCTTTCATGGAAATATATCGTATATATGCAAATAAAAGGATTATCAGTAATCTCTTGTTGGTTTAAAAAGGAAAAGTTCTTCAAAAAATAATTACCCTTAAAAAAACTAACTTTATTTTCAATTGTTGTATAAATGCATCGAATTTGTCTAAAAGCTAAATAATCCTCTCTGAATAATAGTTGTCTTTTTTATTTTCGCCTGAACCTTTCGGAGTTAGCTTTTGGACATATTTTATCAGTTTAACCATAATCTAAAAATATGATGTTAGTCCCTTAGGATTGATGTGAATGCATCTAAATCTCAACATTATTCCAAAACCTACCAGTTATCTGGCAGAAACAACTCAGCAAATACCTGTTTTACTTGTTGTCATCTTTAAATTATTAAATGCAAATTTTAAGGGAACAAATACAAAAAGCGTCAACACACTTTATCATTAGAGATCGGTATTAACTTGTTGTCATCTTTAAATTATTAAATGCAAATTTTAAGGGAACAAATACAAGAAAGCGTCAACACACTTTATCATTAGAGATCGGTACGGCAGATACTGAGATCAGTGTTCCCAATCCTACCTACCTATTCTCTTCGTCTCCGGTGGGAAATAAGGCTACATGTTCACAATCGATATTACACAATTGTTTTTGCTCTAGGGTACAACCGATTTCTTTCCGATTTTCCAATTCGCATTCGCATACAGCAGATTTTGATCTGTGTTTGCCATTGCCGGTGGACGTTTAGTCCACCATGGTATCACCCTCCCCACTTGTGTGATAACATGAAATATCATTGATTTATTCGTTTTTCCGTAAATTTAAAATGGAAGAATTATTGGAAACGTTTTCCTACCCCCAGGACTAGATTGCCTTTGTCGTGTGCTACAACTTCGTATTTGATTTGACCTTACAACTGTCCTGATTTGAGTGCAACGGATAAATCTTATGAAGACGAAACGTGCGTATCACGTACCAAATTATACGCCTGATAACTTTGATGACTTTTACCTATTGCATTTGCTGTATCGATAGCCGGTTATGGGGTAGAGGTATAGTCAAAATAAACATAACAATCACAATAAAGGATTGTTTAAACCTTAAACAAATTTGTGTGACACAATACATGTAGTTATATTTTCCTTTCAAACAGAAAATTATATAGTATACTGTAACACATATTTTGAAATTACTCAAAGGCGCCCTTTTTTCCTCGTTTATGACGTCATCGAATAAATTAATTGTATGACAGGGATAATCCTACGTCAGCTGTAGCCATTATATTTGAGGCATAATAAAGAAATAGTTGGTGATAGGTTAGTTCAGATAAATTAACTGATTTCTTTCCTTTCTAATGAGTAAGTTGGTTGACAGGAAATATTGTTAAGTGTTTAAGGGGGTACCCAACACTTTGACTAAAAAAGATTTGGCTCGTTTAATTTTCATAAAAAATTGACAAAAAATTTACTTTGACATGTTGACAAAAAATATAAAAATTTCAAGAAATTTGAACCACACAATTTACAAAAATATATTCCCGGATATATAGCAGTTTGACAAACACTAGTTTTGATCATTGAGAATCTTGATTTCTCTTTACTACTAGTATGTGATTTAAACGTTCAGCAGATTTTTAAAGAGTTAACTCCCTTAGGTGTTCTGTATCCTCTTAATTTAGATTCTTACCTCTTCACTTATGTGTTTACTAATGGTCTGGTACGCATCAGTATGAGGATAGTAGTAATCGTTTGTCCATTGAATACATAAAGATATCGTCAATTTAATGGTAAAATATGCTGAATCTGAAAAAAACCACAGTACTGTAAGATTATGGCAACAGTTGCACTTACATATCATTCAGTCTGTTTTAATCATTGGGACACTTCTGAAACCTGAATGCTGATGGGTGTCTCAACAATTTTGAAAGAGGGTCAAATCTATTGATAATTCCTGTATAAACCAAAATATAAATAAAAAACACAAAATAGTATTTTTATCTAAGCGAATAATATCTATATGTGATTGCTAAGGTGTTTGTGACTGCTCTTCATCAGCCAAAGGAGTTATCTTTTAACTTACTTGGTACAGTAATAACTTTCTTTGCCGGTTGTCCCAAGTTATAATTCAATCATTTGGCATCATATTCCTTAATTCTGTTTTAAAAAATCTGAATACATTTTATTCTATCATACTATTTACTGCTTTACCTATTAACTTTTTTATCTATTTAATTATTCTTGAAATTAGTTTTCACCTTATGTTTCCAAAGTAGCTACTGATTGAAGTTTAATATAGCAAACATATATTCAAATATTATCTAATAAAATTGAGAATGGAAATGGGAATGTGTCAAAGAGACAACAACCCGACCACAGAACAGACAACAACAGAAGGTCACCAATAGGTCTTCAATACAGAAGTAAAAGTTAAACAAGGCCAGAGGCTCCTGACTTGGGACAGGCAAACAAACATGTTTATATATTCAAATATTATCTAAATTTGGAATAAATGACTTTGAAATTTCAATTATAATTCAAAGCAATACTTTTAACATTTTAGGTATTGTAAATTCCTAATTATTCATTAGGTTCTAATCAAATATGGATTTCTTGTGCATAGTTAAACCAATAATTTTAATGTTTAACAATATACCGTTATCCTATAAACTTGTGTGAAAAAATTTGTTAACACCAGGAAATTAAGTATCTTAGAAAATTATATTTTCGTAAATCCACCAAAATTGGTACCAACAAAAATAAATCTATGAACAATTTATAGCAAATAACGAGTATTGCGATATATAGAAAATATGAATTCACTTTTGCACTAAAATCATTGTTAAAAATCCATATGCAACTATAACTAGTACTTAATAATTTAATGGGGCCTTTATGCTGCCATAATGATCAATTGCTTATAAAACTTTAAAGATACCTTATATATTGAAAAGACAACATAACAATATGAATTCATTTTTGCACTACAATCATTGTTATTGATGTCAAAGATCCATATGAAAAAAAAACTATTACTAGTACTTAATAATTCAATGGGCCTTTATGTTGCCATGATTATCAATTGCTTATAAAAATGGAAAGGTACTTGATACATGTATATTGAAAAGGACAACATAAAGCTTTCGCTTAGACTTTCCATCATGGAAAACCGTCCTCATATGTAAAATAATGTATAACTGAAAAGCTTACCAAGCAGTAATTCCTGATTATCATACTTTGCTATGTTGGCTGCATAGGATAGTGGTGTTGACACAGAAATATTACACCAACCTCCCACTGTATAACAATAATATTCACATATAAACTTCTCTGATGGCGTTGTTGTTGGTGTTGTTGTCATGACCGTTGTTGTAACAGCCATTGTGGTAGTAGCTTCAGTCGTTGTTATCTGTGGTGTGGTAGTAGCTACAGTCGTTGTTATCTCTGGAGTAGTAGTAGCTTCAGTCGTTGTTATCTCTGGAGTTGTGGTAGCTTGAGTAGTTATTACCTCTGGTGTAGTAGTAGCTTCAGTCGTTGTTATTTCTGATGTAGTAGTAGCTTCAGTCGTTGTTTTCTCTGGAGTAGTAGTAGCTTCAGTCGTCGTTATCTCTGGTGTAGTAGTAGCTTCAGTCGTTGTTATGTCTGGAGTAGTAGTAGCTTCAGTCGTTGTTATCTCTGGTGTAGTAGTAGCTTTAGTCGTTGTTATCTCGGGCGTAGTAGTAGACTCAGTCGTTGTTATCTCGGGTGTGGTAGTAGCCTCTGTCGTTGTAATCTCTGGTGTCGTTGTAGCTTGAGTCGTTGTTATCTCTGGTGTAGTAGTAGCCTCAGTCGTTGTTACCTCGGGTGTGGTAGTAGCCTCTGTCGTTGTAATCTCTGGTGTCGGTGTAGCTTGAGTCGTTGTTATCTCTGGTGTAGTAGTAGCCTCAGTCGTTGTTACCTGTGGAGTAGTAGTAGCTTCAGTCGTTGTTACCTTTGGAGTAGTAGTAGTAGCTTCAGTCGTTGTTATCTCTGGTGTAGTAATAGACTCAGTCGTTGTTACCTCTGGAGTAGTGGTAGCAGCTTCAGTCGTTGTTATCTCTGGTGTAGTAGTAGACTCAGTCGTTGTTACCTCTGGAGTAGTGGTAGCTTGAGTCGTTGTTATCTCTGGTGTAGTAGTTGCTTCAGTCGTTGTTATCTCTGGTGTAGTAGTAGCTTCAGTCGTTGTAATCTCAGGCGTAGTAGTAGCTTCAGTCGTTGTTATCTCTGCAGTAGTAGTAGCTTCAGTCGTTGTTACCTGTGGAGTAGTAGTAGCTTCAGTCGTTGTTATCTCTGGTGTAGTAGTAGCTTCAGTCGTTGTTATCTCTGCAGTAGTAGTAGCTTCAGTCGTTGTTACCTGTGGAGTAGTAGTTGCTTGAGTCGTTGTTATCTCTGGTGTAGTAGTAGCTTCAGTCGTTGTAATCTCTGGTGTCGTTGTAGCTTGAGTCGTTGTTTTCTCTGGAGTAGTAGTAGCTTCAGTCGTTGTTACCTTTGGAGTAGAAGTAGCTTCAGTCGTTGTTATCTCTGGTGTAGTAGTAGCCTCAGTCGTTGTTACCTCTGGAGTAGTGGTAGCTTGAGTCGTTGTTATCTCTGGTGTAGTAGTTGCTTCAGTCGTTGTTATCTCTGGTGTAGTAGTAGCTTCAGTCGTTGTTATCTCTGACGTAGTAGTGGCTTCAGTCGTTGTTATCTCTGGAGTAGTAGTAGCTTCAGTCGTAGTTATCTCTGGTGTAGTAGTAGCTTCAGTCGTTGTTACCTCTGGTGTAGTAGTAGCTTCAGTCGTTGTTATCTCTGGTGTGGTAGTAGCCTCAGTTGTTGTTATCTCTGGCGTAGTAGTAGCTTCAGTCGTTGTTACCTTTGGAGTAGTAGTTGCTTCAGTCGTTGTTATAACTGGTGTTGTAATAGCCTCAGTCGTTGTTACCTCTGGAGTAGTAGTAGCCTCTCTCGTTGTTATATCTGGAGTAGTAGTAGCTTCAGTAGTTGTTACCTCTGGTGTAGTAGTAGCTTCAGTCGTTGTTATAACTGGTGTAGTAGTTGCTTCAGTCGTTGTTACCTCTGGTGTAGTAGAAGCTTCATTAGTCGTTATCTCGGGCGTTGTAGTAGTTTCAGTCGTTGTTATATCTGGAGTAGTAGTAGCTTCAGTCGTTGTTATCTCTGGAGTAGTAGTAGCTTCAGTCGTTGTAACCTGTGGAGTAGTAGTAGCTTCAGTCGTTGTTATAACTGGTGTTGTAGTAGCCTCAGTCGTTGTTACCTCTGGAGTAGTAGTAGCCTCTGTCGTTGTTATCTCTGGTGTCGTTATAGCTTCAGTCGTTGTTACCTCTGGAGTAGTAGTAGCCTCTGTCGTTATCTCTGGTGTCGTTGTAACCTCTGGTGTAGTAGTAGCTTCATTAGTCGTTATCTCGGGCGTTGTAGTAGTTTCAGTCGTTGTTATATCTGGAGTAGTAGTAGCTTCAGTCGTTGTTATCTCTGGAGTAGTAGTAGCTTCAGTCGTTGTAACCTGTGGAGTAGTAGTAGCTTCAGTCGTTGTTATAACTTGTGTGGTAGTAGCCTCAGTCGTTGTTACCTCTGGAGTAGTAGTAGCTTCAGTTGTTGTTATATCTGGAGTAGTAGTAGCTTGAGTCGTTGTTATCTCTGGTGTAGTAGTAGCTTGAGTCGTTGTTATATCTGGAGTAGTGGTAGCTTGAGTCGTTGTTATCTCTGGTGTAGTAGTAGCTTGAGTCGTTGTTATATCTGGAGTAGTGGTAGCTTGAGTCGTTGTTATCTCTGGTGTAGTGGTAGCTTCAGTCGTTGTTATCTCTGGTGTAGTAGTAGCTTCAGTCGTCGTTATCTCTGGTGTAGTAGTAGCTTCAGTCGTTGTTATGTCTGGAGTAGTAGTAGCTTCAGTCGTTGTTATCTCTGGTGTAGTAGTAGCTTCAGTCGTTGTTATGTCTGGAGTAGTAGTAGCTTCAGTCGTTGTTATCTGTGGTGTAGTAGTAGCTTCAGTCGTTGTTATCTCGGGCGTAGTAGTAGCTTCAGTCGTTGTTATCTCGGTTGTGGTAGTAGCCTCTGTCGTTGTAATCTCTGGTGTCGTTGTAGCTTGAGTCGTTGTTATCTCTGGTGTAGTAGTAGCCTCAGTCGTTGTTACCTCGGGTGTGGTAGTAGCCTCTGTCGTTGTAATCTCTGGTGTCGTTGTAGCTTGAGTCGTTGTTATCTCTGGTGTAGTAGTAGCCTCAGTCGTTGTTACCTGTGGGGTAGTAGTAGCTTCAGTCGTTGTTACCTTTGGAGTAGTAGTAGCTTCAGTCGTTGTTATCTCTGGTGTAGTAGTAGACTCAGTCGTTGTTACCTCTGAAGTAGTGGTAGCTTGAGTCGTTGTTATCTCTGGTGTAGTAGTTGCTTCAGTCGTTGCTATCTCTGGTGTAGTAGCAGCTTCAGTCGTTGTAATCTCGCGCGTAGTAGTTGCTTCAGTCGTTGTTATCTCTGCAGTAGTAGTAGCTTCAGTCGTTGTTACCTTTGGAGTAGTAGTTGCTTCAGTCGTTGTTATAACTGGTGTTGTAGTAGCCTCAGTCGTTGTTACCTCTGGAGAAGTGGTAGCTTGAGTCGTTGTTATCTCTGGTGTAGAAGTTGCGTCAGTCGTTGTTATCTCTGATGTAGTAGTAGCTTCAGTCGTTGTTATCTCTGGCGTAGTAGTGGCTTCAGTCGTTGTTATCTCTGGAGTAGTAGTAGCTTCAGTCGTAGTTATATATGCTGTGGTAGTAGCCTCAGTCGTTGTTACCTCTGGCGTAGTAGTAGTTTCAGTCGTTGTTACCTTTGGAGTAGTCTTCAGTCGTTGTTATAACTGGTGTTGTAGTAGCCTCAGTCGTTGTTACCTCTGGAGTAGTAGTAGCCTCTGTCGTTGTTATATCTGTAGTAGTAGTAGTAGCTTCAGTCGTTGTTATCTCTGGAGTAGGCTTCAGTCGTTGTTATATATGCCTCAGTCGTTGTTACCTCTGGCGTAGTAGTAGTTTCAGTCGTTGTTACCTTTGGAGTAGTAGTTGCTTCAGTCGTTGTTATAACTGGTGTTGTAGTAGCCTCAGTCGTTGTTACCTCTGGAGTAGTAGTAGCCTCTGTCGTTGTTATATCTGGAGTAGTAGTAGTAGCTTCAGTCGTTGTTATCTCTGGAGAAGTAGTAGCTTCAGTCGTTGTTACCTCTGGTGTAGTAGTAGCTTCGGTCGTTGTTATCTCTGGTGTAGTAGTTGCTTCTGTCGTTGTTACCTCTAGTGTAGTAGAAGCTTCAGTCGTAGTTATCTCTGGTGTAGTAGTAGCTTCAGTCGTTGTGATCTCTGGCGTAGTAGTAACTTTAATCGTTGTTACCTTTGGAGTAGTAGTAGCTTCAGTCGTTGTTATAACTGGTGTTGTAGTAGCCTCAGTCGTTGTTACCTCTGGAGTAGTAGTAGCCTCTGTCGTTGTTATCTCTGGTGTCGTTGTAGCTTCAGTCGTTGTTACCTCTGGTGTAGTAGTAGCTTCATTAGTGATTATCTCGGGCGTTGTAGTAGTTTCAGTCGTTGTTATATCTGGAGTAGTAGTAGCCTCAGTCGTTGTTACCTCTGGAGTAGTAGTAGCCTCTGTCGTTATCTCTGGTGTCGTTGTAACCTCTGGTGTAGTAGTAGCTTCATTAATCGTTATCTCGGGCGTTGTAGTAGTTTCAGTCGTTGCTATATCTGGAGTAGTAGTAGCTTCAGTCGTTGTTATCTCTGGAGTAGTAGTAGCTTCAGTCGTTGTTATCTCTGGAGTAGTAGTAGCTTCAGTCGTTGTAACCTGTGGAGTAGTAGTAGCTTCAGTCGTTGTTATAACTTGTGTGGTAGTAGCCTCAGTCGTTGTTACCTCTGGAGTAGTAGTAGCTTCAGTTGTTGTTATATCTGGAGTAGTAGTAGCTTGAGTCGTTGTTATCTCTGGTGTAGTTGTAGCTTGAGTCGTTGTTATATCTGGAGTAGTGGTAGCTTGAGTCGTTGTTATCTCTGGTGTAGTAGTAGCTTGAGTCGTTGTTATATCCGGAGTAGTGGTAGCTTGAGTCGTTGTTATCTCTGGTGTAGTGGTAGCTTCAGTCGTTGTTATCTCTGGTGTAGTAGTAGCTTCAGTCGTTGTTACCTCTGGTGTAGTTGTAATCTCTGCTGTTGTTGTCATTTCTTGTGTTGTTAGTACATGACAGTAGCTTTCACAAACATCTGCGACTGAAAACCCAAAACATAGTTTCAATAAGGTTTGACGTATAGATGGCTCATACATGTTTGTTATGTTTATCAAAAATAACATTACATTATCAAATGTTATAACAACTTTCCTTAAAACTGATCGATTGGTTTGTTATAATGTTCTGCAAGAGGAGACCTATTATTTGTGTGTTCTTCGTACGGATGTAAAACGTTTATCACCGTAAAATCTATAACAACTAATATTTAAAAGAATCTTTTTATAATTACTTCATACAATATTTCGTTATATATTTGTATATTCTATTTCATGTTTTTACCAAACATATTTTAGGGGTGTCAAGTAGGAAAGTATGGATTTTGTAATTTCTATACATACTGGGTAGTTTGTAAACGCAAAAATCCACAACATCTCACATTCGATTAGAATTAATTATAAAATGCCGTTATGTATCTTATTTGAATACTTGCTTAGTTCTATTTTGTGACTATTGAGGTACTCCTAGTGTCCAAGATAGCGTACGCATGTGTATGCATTGGGCGGCTACATCCAGTTCACATAAACTAAGCGCACATAGTAACGTAATTTTACTTGCAGATGCATCCCGGAGAGACTAGCATTTTGCCATTAGTTGAAATTTACATGACCCACAATATATATATATTACAGTTGTTTTTCACTCGTTCCGTTGGTTGATACCGTGTGATTTTGTCCGTTTTATGGACCTCCCCTTTTTGAATTTACCTTGGAGTTCGGTATTTTTGTAATACTTTGTTATGGTTCAGTTGCTTTCATTAACTTTTAAACTTCATTTAGTTTTTGTCCGAATATTTAGTTCTCTGATACTCTGTGACCAACAATCAAACAATTTTGTGCAAAGATGCATCTATACTAGGTGATTATAACAATATGGTATTAGAAGAAGGCCTCTCTTACCAATATTTTATGATTCATTGACTTTGATCAAGTTGTACGTCCTAGTTCATATCTCAGATACTACATGACTTACAATTATATAATTACATTACATGTATGTTTCATTATAATACGTTATTTTCATTGGCTAACAGCAATCTAGTGTCATTCTGAAATTAACCTTCATTTCAAAATGAAATGTAACATTCATGATGACACGAGCTTCCACAATAAAGTGCACAGGTAAATAAAAGAAAAACTCGATAGAAATCGTGTTTTCATGATCCTAGCCAAAAAATGTAGTTATAAGTTTTGAATGCTTCTTTCAGTAATTTTATAGGGTTGTAAAAGCGTTGATCGTGCGCACATTTTTAGAATGAAGCGCTTCCGCGCTTCATACAAAATGTACTTCGGTCAACGCTTTTACACCCCAATAAATTTACAAAAAGAAGCATTCAATTCTTAAAATAACTAGTACTAGAAACTATCTTTAGGAAGTGAAGCAGTCGGACACACGAAAAAGGTCAATTCTAACTGAATTTTACGATTCATTGTCTTCGGTCTAAACTTAGTTTAAGTCCGAGTCATGATACTATGTGACTAATAATTATAATACTTGGAGTAAAGATGCATATTTAGGAGTAAAGCAGCCTCCCACAAAAATACGTCACTCTGACCTTTATTTAATGCTTCATTGACTTCGATTGAGTATTTCATTTGAGTTAATTTTTCAAACAGCAAGTGACCAACAATCGTACAATTTAGCGTATTAATGCATTTAGGAGAAATTATAATGTCTCCCTTTCCGATCTGTATCTTGTGGAAAAAAAGGAAAACGTTTGTGTCAACAATCAACAAACCGTATTCTATAAGGTTCAGTCAGTTAAACAAAATTTATCACAGGTATGTAATAGGTATTCAGGTGTTTTGTTTATTTTTTTGTTTATTATATTTCTATTGTAATCATCATTATTGTATTGCGCTAAGAATTTCTTACCAGTATAACATTCCGCATTCACTGTACATATGCCTTTCAAAATAAGCAATGAAGAAATGGCCAGTAAATCAGAATAGATCATTGTTCTGAAAAAAAATTATATTTCCATTATAATTATTTAATTATGTGTTATATCTCGTAAAATTAAATTCATAAGACTAGTGGTGATATTTTGAATGAAAAAGGGTTTGAATGTGACATGTGTTGAATTAAAACTCGGCGATGTCGATACAAGTATAAAAACGTATGTAAAGTTTTATAGTTTACATTTTGTACTTTCGTCTACTTTTTTCTTTTATTTGTCCTACCTTTCATTTGTGATGACATTATTTTACTAATTTCGGATCTTTCCTTTTTTTCGATATAACTTATGTCGACCACTTTTTGTTCTTTATAAGAATTTTTTGTTCCGCGTTTACATGTATATAATATGTACCAGGAATAAAGACTTGCAATATGCACATTTTCTAGTCTAGTTATTTTGTCAATTTAAATCTATTTTAAAATATTAACAAAAGAGTTCTTGGTATTGTATATTTTAAATGGTATTAAATAGATGTTATTATTAATGTGAACAATATATTACCAAAAGAAAAACATGATTGATTTTGTTTTGATTCGGACCATCTAATTTGACATATGTTAAATGATGTCTTCATAACTCTATCAAATAAACGAATATAACAGTATACTTATCTTTAATACCAGTTGGAATTTCTCGCATAATTGCGATTAGAAAAGTGTCCAATGACATGTATTCAGCTGCTTTAATTTCTTTAGATATAAATTTGAAATTACCAGTTTATATTTCATACATACTTGTGATTTTTTTCAACGTCGAGTCTGGTCAGTAACATCAGGATCCAGAGTTGGTAAATTTAAAAACTCGATAGATTTATTCAGGTAGTTAAATAAGACAGGTATTTCAAAAAAATTCTGGGAATTGAATTTTTACTGGTACGGAGTAAAAGGACTCAAATAACTGTTTAAAAAAGAATGTTATGAACTTGTCAAAACCTATACCTCTAAAAAAAACATAAAATTGGAATATATCTATAAATATTTTCAGAAATTTTATGTTGTTACAAAACATTACTTTTCTAAGTAAATAGCCCGTTAACTTTAAAGAATATCAAGGGATACGATTCTATAACGTCAAACATTTGTATTCTGTTATCAACATACATTTTATGGCTTAATGAAAACCCGTGATATTATTCAAATTATAATTCTACGTTCTAATGTTGATTGGCACAATTTCCTAGAATATGACGAGCAGTTAATCCTATTCATACCATAGTTGATCATTTTGGCTGCTTGCCATTTACCAAAATTTTGGATCCACCAATTATTGTTCCATGAATAAACATACGGAAAAATTTACTGAAGTTAAACTGTTCATTTAGCATTTAGTACATTCAGGTATATAGAATACTGTGAACTTTTGCTAGATTGCAAATGCAAAATACTTGTAAATGTTACTGAAAAAGATAGCTTTATCACCCATTAGTTATATGGAAAGTAACTTCCTCTTTTTCTTAATATAAAAAAAAGATCAAACTGATATAACATTTTTAATGATTTCTTCAATGATCTTTCCATCATGTGTGACTTCAAAATATCCAGGTTCATTTCTAAAAAATGGAAGAGAAAAAAAAAGAACTTAAGATTACAAACATGATTAACCTGGCCACCGATACACTTATCTGGTCTTAATTCATGTCAGTCTTTGTTAAACCTACAACTATTATTATTATGAAAGCTAAAAATAATGACTGTTCGACGTCTCTACTGCATGTATTGATATATTTTGTTTATACAATATTTTAAACGCACTCAACCATTAAAAAAAAATTTAATAATATAAAATTTCAAGTATTAAAGTTATCTTATACTAATATGAATGAAACGAATGGTTTTAGATTTCAACTTATTAAAATCTATTTTCAAACCTCCATTTTTGTTGGATATCAATTTTCTTGTTTAAAGTTAAGCTATCTACATGGTTTCAGTTTGAAAAATTTACATACTAGATAAAAATGTACCCTTTCAACAAAATCAATGCATAAACTAACTTAACGAACTTGATAAACAGGAGTGTGCTCCTGACACAAAAACTTATCACAATGAGATATGAAGATAAACGACTGAAATCGACACTACATACGTTTTACGGTCACAATCAGGGATTGGTTGAACGGTATGATGTGACTGTATCTCAACTCACTTGTCTAGCGACATGTTTTCCTGGTCTACTGCTAAAGCCTTAATTTAAATACCAGAATAGTTGTGTGATCTGTAAATTTACCGACTGTGTCTTCTTCCAGAGTGTACAATTTAGACAGAGCGTGGATTCGCATTGGGGTGACGCAGACAAAGCCAGAGATGCTGAACTTCGTACTTTTTTTATTCGAGCGTTGCTGATGAGTCTTTTGTAGACAAAACGCGCTTCTGGCGTACACAATTTTAATCCTGATATCTATTATGAGTGCATTTACCCTGTCGACACATAAGGTTTTGCTCCTTTTGGAGTTTATATGACTCCTTCTCAGTTTTGTTTTACCTTGATGTGTATCTTCTTAATGGGTTAATAAGACTTGAGCATTCGTAATCTACTGTTGACTCTAATTTAATATTATTTATTTATGTATTTCTCTGTCCTGAGTGTTCTCGCGTTTATTTGTACTGTATTCCTGTCACGTAATATTGTCATTTTAGCGGTATTTTTAACATTTCCATATAAGCGGGAGTTTTGGCTAGCCATAAAACCAGGTTCAACCCACCATTTTTTTCTTAAAATGTCCTGTACCAAGTCAGGAATATGGCAGTTGTTATCAAATAGTCCGTTTCTATGCATGTTGGCGTTTGCTTTTGTTGTAGTTTAGTGTTTCTGTTGTTCCGTTGTTTTCCTTTTATAGTTGATGTGTTACCTCAGTTTTAGTTTGTTACCCGATTTTGCTTATTCGAATTATGACTATTGAACAGCGGTATACTACTGTTGCCTTTATTTATGAACACGGATATGTTGCAGGGTAACAAGAACTTGATATGTTTTAGTACTTACAAAACGTACTTATAACCGGAACAGACATTAAATTCGTATGGGAGAAAATTATGTTGGCTAAACAATAAAATGTAGATTTTGAGCGGACCTTTTTTCAGTTAATGTTGTTAAGCCTATTAGTCGAAATGCAAGCGTTGTTGAATACACTCTGAGTTCATCAAATCTGTTCTACAAAATTTGTCATTTTGAATGAGACTATGTTCCAGAAGGTATCAACAGCCCAGTAGTCAACACGTTAGTTTTGAAATGAAATATCATTGATTAGTTCGTTTTCTGTAAATTTAATGTTTATAAATGTTTGCATTATTCGAAATACTAAGGTTTTCTTCCCGAAGACAGATTGCCCTCATTTCAATGACTACTATATCATCCCATATACCTAAGTAAACTTGAAATTTAGGATACTACCGAAACTAGAAAGTCTGCTTGATATCTGAATATTTTCTTCTGACACACATGAATTACTTCAAAATAAAATCTATAACAAACGTGTTGATTATAATTTTAAAATTTCTCTTCAGTAACATACCATCTGATCCATCGTACATATCACAATTGATATGTTATGCTCGTCCACGTTCATGCTATACTGACTTAATTAGCACGGGTATGCTTCTAACAAATAAACAGCTCCAACGGAGTAATCAGGAAAAACGACAGAAATCGACACTACATAAGTTTTACCGTCACTCTCACAAACTGGTTAACCGATACTATATATATTAGTCTCAACTCACATGCAACATGTTTACGTAGTCTTAGATGTTTAGATATTAGAATAGTAGTTTTATCTGTAATAATATTATGTCCTATTCCCGATTGTGGCATTATGACTGAGTGTGGATTTGCATGGCGGTTGGTGCATGCATAGCAGAAGACGATTACCCTGTCGACGTACCCGGTCTCGGTCCTTTTGGAGGTCATGCATTTCCTGTTTTTGTTTGTTCTCTTGATTTTTCTAATCGATTAATGAGATTTGAACATCGGTAAACGACTTTTTTGTTTATACTTGGCCGTATTTGGACATTTTTATTTCGGAATTTTCGGTTTTTAATGCACTTCAAGATCGCATTTTATTTAGTCTTTAAACTGTTTTGATTCGACCGCAACTTGCGTAACAAATTAAAGCCATATATCTTTGATGAATTTTTATAACCACAGGGTCGATTCCACTGCTGGTGGACCTTTCATCCTGATGGTATCACCATCTCAGTAGTCAGCACTTTTTCTTGACATGAAATATAAATGATGTATTAGTTTTCAGTAAATTAGCTGTTTATAAAAAAATGATTGTTTTAAACAGTTATCTTTTCCTACCCCAGGCATAGATAGTCTGAGTCGTATTTTGGCACAACTTTTTTGAATTTTCGGTTTTTAATGCTCTTCAACTTCGTATTTGATTATGTATTCAAACTACTTTGATTCTAGCGCCTGATGAGTCTTATAAAGACGAAACGCTCGTCTGGCGTAACAAATAATACGCCTTGTATCTTTGTCAACCACTGATGGTGGACGTTTCGTCTACGACGGTATCACCAGCCCAGTAGTCAGCACTTTTGGGTTGATGAAATAGTATCTTTCAGGTAAGTTTCTGTAAATTTAATGTTTATGAAATGTTGAATTATTCGAAACATTAATCTTTCTACCCCCAGGACCCTTAGCCGTTTTTTTTTTTTTTTTGCATAACATTTCGGGATTTTCTGGGGTTTTTTTTATGCTCTTCAACTTCAAACTTGATTTGGTCTTCCGACTTATTCGATTTGAGCGCTACGGTTGGTTCTCATGTAGACAAAACAAAAGTCAGGCGTACCAAATTATAAACCTGGTATCTTTGACGAGTTTTTGTTATTACAGTAGTCTCGGTTTTAAATACTGCAATTTAGATAATTTATTTCATACGCTACTTTTTTATAACAAGATTGTAATATGAAAATGATATGCGATAATGAAAAACATATATTGGAAATAAGGAAGAATACATATATACATAGAAATATTAAAAGATTTTTTCATTTCTGTAACATCAACAGGGATTCATGTTCAAGCAATGAATGATGATATACTTATTATAGATAAGAACAGTGTAAATGATTTTGTTTCTAAAATTACGCAGGTCTTCTTAGATTCTGCTGAAAAGGCCTTTGATGTATTAAGAAGCATTGTAGTCATTCGAACATTTATAATTGTCGCTAAAATCAATACAGTTGGATTGATTGATTGGTGTTAAACGCCAATTTCAACACTATTGTGCTATTTCGTGGCGGTCAGTTTTTAATGGTGGAGGAAGCCAGAGTGTCCGGAGAGAACCACCGACCTTCGGTAGGAAAACTGACAATCCTTGTCAATTAAGATTGGAGTCGAATGCACCTGCCACTTGCGGGATTCGAACTCACAACCTGTGTTGACTGGCTAGTGATACAGTAGTTCGACTACTTAGACCACTCGGCCACCGTGGCCCCTAATTACAGTTGGAAGGCTAAATCAATGACGAAGTTCCAAAAAACATTGAAAACCAAAAATTCCGAAAAGTTGTCCCAAATCATTGCCTGGCAAAACCGGAGTGATTTGAATAATTTTAACAACTTACAAACAACAAATTGCAAAAATTTCCAAATCTATCTATAATAGTTTTTTTGTCAATACAACTGAATTATGATTACTTTGTGAAGTATTGTAGTACATCAGTATTATCTGGACTAAAGGGTCTTTATGGTTATTTAATAATTTAGTGAAAATAGAAGCAGTAGTTCTTGACATTATTATACGATTTCATTCTGCATACAAACTCTAAAATGGTTTGATAGATTGGTGGAAAATTAGCATTTGTATCTTATCCTAGAATAAAGGTCAAGTTACAGTAAATGGGTTATTTTACAGATTTTTAAAAGATTTTGCATTCAACTGCAGTATGTTAAACTTGAACTTCCAAATAGAAAAAATAATGCATTTATTTTCTGAAATGTTATTGCAATAATTCATTCAAAACAGATGTAAAGATAGCATGTTCAATTGCTGAGATCATTCTTAAATTGTCTTATATCATCAAATCTCCTAATCTTCTTTCTTTTTTCTTTTTTTTTAGAAAAATCTATGTACTTGGTTTAGGGAAGGGAGATTTTTAAGATAATCTTGACAAAATGTTTTAAAGATTTTACCTACGTTCTACACAAATATTGAACTAGCTTAAGAATTTTCATATAAATTTTTTTAGAAAGATTATCAGTTAAATAAATAATTTTTTTGATTTTCACTTATACTGCCATGTGCAAAATTTGTATGTATCATTTTCACCAAAATCTGTGACATGGCCCATTTACTGTCCATTGACCATAAGTAGTTGAACAAAATCTGTTTTCATTGCTATGAACTTAATGACATAGGCCATAACTCAGAATGCTAGAACAAGACTCTAGAAGGCCAATAGTTTCAGTAGTTCATGAGCAATAAGAAACTATATTTACAGTCATTCTTGTGTCTGGCTGTAATGATTGACTAAATCGATAGTGAATTATCAATAATGACACAAATTCTAATTTGCCAGTAAAAAAGAGGCAAAAAATACCAAGGAGACATTCAAAACATGAAGAGAAATAAGTCCACAAAATATTACATAGAATAAGAAAGACTGAGGAACATGAACTCCATCAGGGTGATCTCAACTGCTTTGGAAGGGTAGGCAGATCCTGCTCAATTTTGGTCCTAAATGCTCTTCAATTTCATACTCTATTTAGCCTTTTCAACTTTTTTGATTAGAGTCACAGATGATTCTTTATTAGACGAAACGCCTGCCTGGTGTAAAAAAATAATCCTGATAAGAAAGTTCTGACAAGCATATAGTAAATAGTTTCAAGTTTATAATTGTATTGTTAACATTGTTGGTTTGTGACAGTCTTCCTGTGGTAGTTGGATAAAGTGTTTTAACCATATGACCTGTTTTGTTGAATGACAGAATCTGCAACTTATATTCCATCTGACTGTAAAAGCAGGATAGCTACATCAATGTTCACAGATATTATTATTTGCTGGGTTGTTTTTTTTTTTGGTTTGGTTGATTTTTATTAAGATATGTAGCAAACATCTTATATTCATATAAATAAAACCTTTGAATTTAAAAATTTTATTAATTTTTGTGTCATAAAATCTGTATGAGATTTTGAATTTTGTTCATCTCTTGTTGAGTCCAAGTGTTCTTTGGAAATGAATATTGATCAGTGGACCTGAAATGACAAAACAATTATGACAGTGTATCTTCTGTTATATAATACACACACATATATAAATAAATATATGCTTATATACATTTGTATTTTTATTTTAGATTGCACTACCAAAGAGACAGACATATATAAGAGAAATTGGGTATAGATATGTGTAAGACAGCAATAATGGTTAGATCAGTAATTTTCATAGTGTACACATGCATTATATAAAATATTAGTATTGTTATTCCATATTACAAATTTCAAAATATTTTTTTATCTTAACATTTGATCATATGAAATCAACTTCTTTTTGGTAAAGGGTTCAATAAATATATTGAAGTGTAGAATTCTTGATTGTTTGATAATAGAAAAGCAGTTTCAAGTGACAATTTTTGACAAATGGAGAATTTTCTTTTAACCAATACATGTAAATCAATGAACACATTTAGGTGTATGGTGTTTTCTTCATTCTTTATATATAATTTTATATTCATATGTTTTTCCTTTACTATTTCAAGTTCATAAATAAAATAAAGACTTGTTTTATATACAAGTTTTTCCTCAGGCAAAGTTGACCTTAGATGGATTTGGCTATGTTTTTAGGATATTTTTGGTGATATATTTCTTCAATTGTTTCGGATCTTATACATCCTTGGTTTTCAAATAATGGGCTTTGAGTGTTCCTGATGCTATTCATACAGAAAGTGCTATGGACGTATGAAATTTAAAAAGTGTTATTTTCATTGTTTTTTATTAAATTTATAGAATTTTCCTATTTTAGTTCTTTGATGAATGTGTAGCAAATTTTTGTAATATAAATAGATATGTCTTTATTCTACAACTTAACATTGAAGCCATTTTCAATAGTTGAATGGTTGTTGCAAATTTAGGCAACAGTAGTTTACCAATGGTCAAATTCCATAAATCAATTAAGAAGACAAATCAAGGTAACAAACAAAAGCTGAGGGAATCGCACAAACTCTGAAAGGAATGAGACTGTGTGCCTCTACAGGGTAAGTGTCTTTTGATATGCATGCATCACCGAGCCATGCAAATCTAAATTCAAACAAAATGTCACAATCAGGCATAGGACACAATCAGTAAAATTACAGAATAGAAAACTCTGATATCTAAAGATCTAAGACTGTGAAAACATGTTACTGGTGAGTACAGACACAGACATATTGAATTATTATACTTCATGTCAAAATGCCAGATTTTGATTGGTTAATACGAGGGAGACAATTTACTCTATCCTATGGTAAATACACTATTACCCTTCACGGAGATGCTTGATCAAGTGTGCCCTTTATTAAATACGGATGGTTGTTATGAACAAGACATCATAGTTTTTACTTTGAATTTGAAATTTAATAGACAGTAATAACAGAACATTCTGTATAATAAATTAAATAACACATATCTGAGAGGGTGATAGAGCAGATTGTTACCCCTCGAAAAGACAATGTCAACCTTGGCTTCGCCTCTGTTGACAATGTTTTCTCGGGGTAAAAATCTGCTCTATCACCCTCTCAGCTATGTGTTATTTATATATTGGTCAATAAATTCATGATGGTGATTATAAAACTTATGTAGTGTTGATTTAAGTCATTCTTCCTCCTTACTCTGTTGGAGCAGTTTTTGTATAAGGAGCACATCTCTGTTAAGGAATTCTGACAGTGTACAGTGTGAACTTGCTTGTATAATGGGACAGAGTGTTATGTTACTGCTGAGAAATGGGAAGTTGACAATAGGAAAGTTGAAATCATCACGTTTATCATTGATTCTAATTTGAAGTAATCCATCTTTGTCAAGCTTAGGTGTTAAAAAAATTTTGGTCTTCTATGAATTATTGAACCTTGTGCATGTAAAATAAAATGTGTTATGTCCAGCTATGAAAGTAAAGAAAATAACATAATTATTCCAAACAATTCAGGGGTTAAGAAATTTTGTTATAACTCACTAGCCCAAGGGTAATTGGTAGCAGGATTTTACTAGCCCTGTTGGAAGAACTACTAGCCCAAAAAAACTGACCTGCTAGCCCGAGTATGCCTTACAAATTTAGAGTTTGCTGCATAATACAATGAATTCTATAAACTTAACAATTTTTATCCGTTGTACAGTAGATTTTTGCAAATCAGATACCCAAAACTTATGTCAGCAAAAAAATATCCCATTAGCAGATATATTCAATTAATCGATAATTGTATATTCATTGAATATTCTGTAATAATGAGTTGACCAAATCCTGAGATGGTACAAGTCTTGAGCACTGCTATACATGGTTTTATAAAAGGATTGGAGTGATTTTTATCAGATACATTATAAACGAGGTACAGTAATATCCATATTTACATTTATCACAGGTAAGCTAATTGTGGGCTATCAATAGATTACAAACTGAATACAGTCTGTAAACTGAAATTGTATTTGTTATAAATTTTATTTCTTTAAAAATCAAATTTATTTGAATATAAATGAAGATAATCATGACTGATGAAATATTATTGCATCAAGTTTAAGTTTTCTGAAGACTGTTAATGTTTAGGTCATGGTTCTGGAGGCTTCTTCACAGTATATAAACAAAAACAGAACGGCATCCACAACATGTGCACATGTTACAAATTTATATCTGACAAAAGTCAGGTTTCTCCTGTCAAAAGGGATTCACATTTATATTGCAATAAATTATTCAGAAGGAGGTACAATCAGGTTACATTATATTTCTCTGATTGCATAAGCAATGTACAATACCCCCTGTACTGACAAATTGATATTGAAAGTACGGGATCCACCCGTTTGTTATTTGTTCTATTTTCAAACTTCTACAAAATCAGTTCAAATTCTGGGAATCCCGGATGATGTAGTTGAATCTGATTGGCTAAGATAGAATAGTGATGAGGGATTTTCCACTTTCTTTTTTGGAAATGCAAAGAATTTTTTGTTACTAGTCCTTCGGGCATATTGGGTTACAAGTTTTGGTTGCCAGAGGCCTAAATGCTGTAGTCCAGGGTCCTCGGTCATAAAACTGTTCTCAGTACTCGGAGTACAAAACTTGTGCTCGAAACACCAAATCCAGTATTTTGATTGGTTGATTTCTGAGTCTGAGTACATTTATCGTGCTCGAAAGTTTTATGACCGCAAGGGCTGGGCGTCGGGCTAGCAGATTTTTTAACCCCTGCAATTGAGTAAACTGCAGATCAAGGATGCTCACCATTATTTCAATTCCTGTCAATCTCTCACATATTAATTAGAAAAGCAGCAGTAATTTAACAACTTACATGGTAAAACTGGAGTCTTGTGTGTATTCCATGTCATCTACAGTTCTCTGATCTGAACCCTCTTCTACTTTGTCATCAGGTGTTCTATCTCCTAACCGTAAACTGTCATATGTAATATTACAACCTGGTATACAACCAATAGGAAACTCATTCCAGTTTACATGGTCTAAAAGAAATAACAAACTGTTGACACAGAGATACGTCTCACCTTTTTGTAATTTTGATAGTATAATGCAAATGTTGAATCTAAATGGCAATATTAAAACATGTAAACTATGCAAAACATTCAGAGTCAATGAACCATGACTGAAGATGCAGGGCCAAATAACCTCCATGAAAAAGAGAAATGCTAATGCTTATATAACTGCAGATACTTATCATAAGTGGCGAGCAAAAACTGTAAATTTGAACATTTTTGTGTGATCATATTATGGGGTAAAATGAATGAGACATCAAAAAACAACACTATAAAACCCATAAATCTTAGGATTTTTAATAAGAGATACTTGTTGAACTTTGGCACTATATAAGTCAATAACATTACCATTTCTAGCTCCAAGGGACATCAATGTCATGAAATATATTGTTTAAGTATTTGTGAATTACCAGTAAATTTACAAAATTAATTAATTATTTTCAACTGAATAATCAGCAATAATTTGAAGAAAACTGTCATCTTGGTAGGTAATTGGCGGTTTCACAACTTGTCTATATTATTTGACATAATTATCAAAGTTTTAAATCTACTACTGAAACTATATGCTGACTTCTAGATGTCTTTATTGGTTTTCTTTTGCTGTTTGGTGGCTGTCTCTTTGAAGTATATCTCCCATCTCCAATTATTCATTAATCTTATTTTTGGTCTTTTGGGTGTTTTTTAAACTTTTTTTTAAAGTTTTATAACATATACAATGAACTTTGTCAATAATCATGAATGCCATTTTTTTTTTTACTATATACTGTCTTTCTGTTTTGCGAGTGCCAATGATACAACAAAAAAAGTAACCAAAATATATTAAGTCTTGATTATAAATATGTTAGATTATTTCTTTCTGATGTATTCTTCATGAAAATACTAATATGTTAAATGTAAAATCACTTTGTTCAGGTGTACAATTAAAAATTTCCTCCCCCATTATAAATATACGACTCAACTGAGTGATTTTAATTTGAAAATTTGAAATAAAGGTAGACAACTCCTGTTTGCAATAATTTGAAAATTTGAAATAAAGGTAGACAACTCCTGTTTGCAATAATTCTGGACAAAAAACATTGATTTAAAAATCACTTACTGTAGATTCATTAATATTCGTTGGATTCTAATTTCTGTAGATTTCATAGTTAAAGGTGAACCGCGAATTCAAATGTTCAACAAAGTAAAAATTTTCTATAAGCTTGTATGCAGACTTGTACAAAACCACAAAATCAAATTTCCACAAAAATACAATGTTCCTGCAATCCACGAAAATTGGTGTAAACCACGAAAATAAATGTATCCACAGTATATAATTATCCCCTGATTGTGAAACAATATATTTCTGACAATAAGTCTATCTTTGGTAAATATCATGTGAAATAAGATTTTGTGGCTGATAATCTAAAAGTGAAGTTAGATGTAGAAACCATGTACCCTCACACAAATATGAATACACTTTAAATAGTTATGAATTACCAGAGCTACAGGCATGTAAAAGTACACCCCAAACTTACCAATTAAAAGGCATATAAAGTAGTTACCTGTAAATAATTTCCATGATTCTGAACTAGTTTCTATTACTTCACCTACTGGCAAATCTTTAACAAAGAAAATTATTCACAAGATTCATTTCATAAATGAGCATACATATACGAACTATTTAGTTTTCATTTGTTTGTTCAAGATAGTGGTCATCTTTTAAGTAGTTGCACTGTGCAGGTTTTCTTTATTGTGCATTTTAGTTTAATGACAGGTAATCTAGATAGGCAAAAGGGAAGGAAGGTTTGTCTACACATAAAACTGGTTTAACCCCATCACATTTTGTGTGTGTCTAGAAAATGTGTTGTTGTTTTTCTTGGATTGTTATGCCTGGATTTTTTTTATAATTTCTGTTTACAGAAGAAGTCTGCATTAATCTTTGCATAATATTCTCTCTACATTGATTGATTAATTGTTGGTGTTTAAAGCCATTTTCAGCACTATTGGCTATATTGTGGCAGTCAGTTTCTTTTTTGGTGGAGGAAGGAGGAGTGCCCAGATGGAACCACAATCTTTGGCAGGAAAACGATCCAAAATGATTTAATATAAATATAGCTATTTTGTAAACATACCTGTCACATGGTAAATTTCCTCTTTTTGAATGGAATTATCATGTGATGAGTAGATATCCATCATTTTTGTCAGCTGATCAGCCTTATTTTCAGGTAGCAGGTAATTAAGATCAAGTTTCTGAAGACTGAAAGAATAAAATGATGATCCTTTATATTTACATTCTCATTGAGAATAATTGTGATTTGTAAGTGATTTGTACATAATCTGCTGTAACATTTTTGAATAAAACAAATCTATAATTTTGAGATTACTTGAAATGAAACATCTGTGAGATATTTTGGTGTGCTTAATTTCATTTTGCTCATTCTCTTGTATCTTATATTTTTTTATTTTTAATAAAAGTTAACAGTTATTCCATGGCACAAATACTTTACTATGTTATAACTGTACTAGTATTTAATTTCTGTTCATAAAAAATAAAATGCTCCGCAGGACGCAGCTTGATACGACCGAGAGGTCGAACCCTGAACAGTTGGGGCAAGTATGGACACAACATTCAATCTTGATACAGCTCTGAATTTGGATTGTGATTAAATATTTGACACAGCATAGGTTCTGACACAGAATGAATGTGGTCTAAGAACTTAAAATTTTAAATTGGACATTCACCTTTTATGGTCCAATATCCAAAATCTAAATACATGGTTAGATTCAGCATATCAAAGAACCCCAAGAGTTCAATTTTGATGAAATCAAACAAAGTTTAATTTTGGACCCTTTTGACCTCAATGTGGACAAAGTTGATAACGGGCCCAAAATCAAAAATCCAAATACATGGTTAGATTCAGCATATCAAAGAACCCCATATATTCAATTTTGTTGAAATCAAACAAAGTTTAATTTTGGACCCGATTTGGACCAACTTGAAAACTGGGCCCACAATCAAAATCTAAATACATGTTTAGATTCAGCATATCAAAGAACCCTAAGAATTCAATTTTGTTAAAATCAAACTAAGTTTCATTTGGACCCTTTGGACCTTAATGTAGACCAATTTGAAAACGGGCTAAAATTAAGAATCTAAATACACGGTTAGATTCGTATATCAAAGAACCCCAATAATTCAATTTTGATGAAATCAAACAAAGTTTAATTTTGGACCTTTGGACCTCAATGTGGACCAATTTAAAACGGGGCCCAAAATCCAAAAACTTAATACACGGTTAGATTCAGCATATTAAAGAACCCTAAGAATTCAAGAATAAAACCCCATTGAAATTGGTCAAGAAATAAGCAATTTATACAAAGTATCTTCTTTTGCACAATACTGTGCAATTGAATATTTCTTGCAATTGCGCAATACTGTGCAATTGAATATTTCTTGCTATTGCAATACTGTACAATTGACAATTTCTTGCTATTGCGAAATATTGTGCTATTGGATATTTCTTGCTATTGCGCAATACTGTGCAATTGAAGATTTCTTGCTATTATGCAATACTGTGCAATTGAAAATTTCTTGCTATTGCACAATACTTATTATATAATAATTTACACATCCTGTTTGGTGTGTATCTCCTGCCATATCATTATTATTTGCTTTTAAATATAAATCAGAAATAACCAACTTAAAATGGAAAATTTTAAAGAAAAAAGGAAAAAAAAAAATCCCCCAAATTTTTGAACCCCTTATGATTCATCACCCCAAACTCAATCCCAGCCTTCCTTTGAGGTATGGTACCTTGCAGTACAATTTCAGAGAGATCCATACACTTGAACACAAGTTATTGTCTGGAAACTAGAAAATGCTTATTTTGGCCCCAAATTCCTAAACGTTTAGGGCAATTACCCCAAACTCAAACCCAGCTTTCCTTTGTGACATGGAACCTTGTAGTACAATTTCATAAAGATCCATACACTTACACACAAGTTATTGTCCTGAAACTAGAAAATGCTTGTTTTTGCCCTTTTAGCCCTCATTCCTAAAATTTTGAGGCAATTACCCCAAAATCAATCCCAGCCTTCCTTTGTGGTATGGTACCTTGCAGTACAATTTCAGAGAGATCCATACACTTGAACACAAGTTATTGTCTGAAACTAGAAAAATACTTATTTTGGCCCTTTTGGCCCTTATTCCTAAACGTTTTGGGCAATTACCCCAAACTCAATTCAAGCTTTTCCTTTGTGATATGGAACCTTGTAGTACAATTTCAGAAAGATCCATACACTTACACACAAGTTATTGTCATGAAACTAGAAAATGCTTGTTTTTGCCCTAATTCCTAAAATTTTGAGGCAATTACCCCAAAATCAATCCCAGCATTCCTTTGTGATATGGAACCTTGTGGTACAATGTCAGAGATCCATACACTAACACACAAGTTATGTCTGGAAGTTACAAAATGCTTATTTTGGCCCCTAATTCCTTAACTGTTGGTACCATAACCCCCAAAATCAATCCCAACCTTCCTTTTGTGGTATTGAACCTTATGGTAAAATTTCATAGAGATCCATTCACTTAAACTAAAGTTAGAGTGCGAAAACCAATGTGTCTTCGGACGACGACGACGACGCCAACGTCATACCAATATACGACCGCAAAATTTTTTTGCGGTCGTTTTTTGCGGTCGTATAAAAAGCTGACAAAATATATACAACACAAACACAGTCAATATATCAATCATTGACCATAGGACAATATGATGTGTGCCATAATAATAACCGTCTTGTACTTTCTCTTCTGAAAAGTAAATTATCCTAAATTTAGTTTCAAGATTGATGTTTCACTGTTCTTAATGTGTTATTTAATCTTGATTACTAATTTTCTGATTATCCTAGTTTCAAATTTTTTTTCCATTTTCTATTGTCATGATTGTGCTCTTCTGATGTTTAATCACATTACCTGATAAACCTTGCTACAAAGTGTCATTATCTAATAAGAAGAACATCAAACCCTTGGATCATTTCTTATGCTGTGAGAACAGAATTGATATCTTAGTATATGACAACCAGCCAATAAATTTGTTTTAGTGTTGTAGCATACAAAGATCGGTTATCAAAGTTAGACCACTGCTGACAATTTTATAAATTCTACCAATACTTACAGACACAGTACACTGTATTGGTCCAGACTATTCAATACAAAATCAAAGTATTCCAGTATTCGGTTCAAACCTCCTGCAATGATATGATATATTAATACATTCTAAGTTTTAAATTGTCAATATTATAAGGACACATTCGTAACTTGCCTACATAAACAATACAGAACAAAAATAAGAAGTTGTGGTCTGCTTTACTGTCATGTTTTTTGTTTGTTTGTAATACATGTATTTCTGTTTCTCTGGATTCATTCATTTTCGTGAGTACTTATTTTTGTGTATTTTCAAGGTTTTGTCAAAGTCACTGTTCAAGCCTTTAAAAATATGTACTTTGTTGCACATTTAAATCTGTTGTTTATCTATATCTAAGAAATCCATAGAAATCAGTACCCCACAAATAATGATGAATCTACAGTATCCTTCCTCATTTTAAAACCAAAACTATCAAAAAAAAATTAATTGTATTACAATACTGTGGATTCATTTATTTTCATTGGTACCAATTTTCATAGATTGAGGAATTATTGTATTTTTGTGGATATTTCATCTCATTGTTTTGCCAAAGTCTGCATACTAGTCTATAGAAAATTTTTACTTTGTTGAACATTGAAATTAGAGGTTAATCTTTATCCAGGAAATCAACAAAAAAATTGGTATCCAACACATAATAATGAATCCAGAGTTATCAAAAAGAATTTAAGTTTTAATATTTCAATTGTTCTATTAAATACCTGTTTCCAATGTCACAAAAAATCCATTATAACATACTGTGACATTCTTTAATTCACCAGAGACCAAAGGCGAGTAATGTCAGTTGTCAAAATGAATGTTTTGGAAACTTTACATTATAAGATAATTTTAACAACAAACATATTACAGTCAACTCCACTTAGCTGCATACCGCTTAATAGCATAATTCGGTTAATTGCATAGTTTTCTCCTGCACAAAACCATTTCCCATTCATCTAATGTTAAATTGTCCGGTTATATGCATAGCTCTACAAGTGGCCTTTCAGTTTATTGCATAGAAAATAATCGCCATCTAGATATGCTTAGTTAAAACTGACGAGATTTTTGACGGAAACGGCAATTTGGTGAGTATATTTTTCTTGAATGCATCATTATTTTCGTAATTATTTCATATTTACTTTTGTGTTATTTAAATAAAGTTTTAAAACAGTTTCTTTCGTGTTTATATGATGGAATTTGATTTAAAAATAAACCTTGATGTCTACACAGGTAAAGTTTCCCATGTTCTATTTTAAGCCTCGAAGTCATAAAAATGTCAAACAGGTAATTGTTGTAAAAACACTGACCATTCTATTTCAAAAGGTGTTAATAATTGATTGGATTTCAAACATTGTCCATAGATTACATTTGGGGTGAATTTTAAAAACAATAACGCCTGCCAATGATCGATCATTATCCAATGTGAACTCTCGTAATTGGGCTTGGCCTTTGGGTGATCTGCATTTATGTTAAATATTACAGTCCATTTATATATGGTTAAAGAATTTCATACATCAATCATTTATTTTTAATATTTTATGAAAAGAGTATTTACTTCTAATTATTATATTTTCTCACTTTCAACACTCGTGTCCAGCAAATAACCCGTACAGGGCCCCATTACTGCTTTGCATATACGAAACTAACGAGGTAAAATAAACAGTGTTACTTCACTGTGCAAGCTGTAAATACTGCATATCAAAGGCAGTTCATTACACATCTATTGTTAAAATGATTATAAACTGCGTAGTATTGTTAAACAGTTTATTTTAATCAAAGCGTAACAATGTAGATTGTACATACGGGTCATAGAAACAAATCTATTTTTAGAACAATTTGTTTTATTTTCGTATCCCAGGTAAAGGAAACGTCGGTACGCAAATAAACTAAAACAAAATGTGTTTATAATCTTTATTGAAAGAATACAAAATAAAATAACATGTATGACACTTGACATATAACTTTTATTAGAATAAATCAACATTCAATATGTTGTAAGTGGATTAGAGACGTTCATCTTTCTTCAGGGATTTCCTTTACTGATCTGTTCTATCGATGTTATTTGACTCCGTAATTTGGCATTTCGGATATAAGCATACTCCGCTTTATTGCATAATTTTGTCTGACAAATAGGCTATGCAAATAACCGGAATCGACTGTACATATTACTGATGAACAGTGTTTACATTGCATAGTTATAGAGATATCTAAGTCACCAAAACACCCCTTTGGTTGTAAAATCAACAAAGTTCTTTTATATGTTGTAGAACAATATGATTTTCTTTAAATCTCCATGATGATTTAAGCTTAGAGTATCTTACCTGTATCAGCCAGGTGGTAAAGAAACGATGAAATAATTCCACAAAAACCATCTGTAACAGGTAAACACTTCAGCATGGACAATGTCAAACCACACTGGTGATAAATCTTAAGAACTGGCTTCCAGAAAGATAAAATGTCTTCTGGAATGAAAACAATATTTAAAGTACCCAATCAAAGATCTATGTATCCAGCATAAAATGATTCCTTTTATTCATTTTCAGTTTGGAAAAATAATTATATAACAATGGGACTGCAAAAATTCAACATACACAAAAATGTCTTTCTGCTGCATCTTTCTTATTTTCTATATCTTTCATTTTTTTCAGTTAAGGACTAAAACATGTGTCTTTTGATATAAAAAAAAATCTTTTTTTACTAAAAAAAAAACCAAACAAATTAAATATACTAAAATATTCCAAAAGGGTTTTGGTTTCAGAATTTTATGTTGGTTGAAGAAGCCCTTTATAAATCTGTATATATAATTAGTTGATCACAACAATGCAATAATATGATGTATAAAAACTGGACATCCTGCTATTAAGACTATTTCTCTATTCCCTGTGCAAGAAAATTCTGCAGTATTTTTCCAATACAAAATACACAGGCACTTGGTAAGCATGGCAATGACCATCTTTTGTCTTTTCCATGTACAAATGATGTATTTCAGTAAAATTTCTTTAATATAGAGGTGTTCTCAGTTCTATCCCTACAACTTACAATTACAGTACTTTATTTGTGCTGTCCCTCTATTCTCATTTTCCACAAGGCAGACAATATGAAAGATTAAAATTTCCAACATCTGATTGCCTTCAGCACATTTTATGCACTATGATAAATTATGGTTTGAATGAAAATTAGTTTATTTACACAAACCTGCATCAACATTTTTTTTAACTTGACTTTCAATAATTTTTGACATTGATGTTACAGCTTTCTGCCTGAAATACAGAAAAATAATCTGGTAGTTTACATTAAATACAAAACAGATATCTAAAATCTAAAATTATTCTGCCCTCCAAAGCAAAAGAATGCACCCTCTGCCTTTTAAAAGAAAATACATAGAAAAATTTCATGCATTGCAATTATTAGACAAATTGTTACCTGATCATGCTGATTGTAAAAACTAATTAATTGACAATGGAATTAAGTTAAATACCTAATGCCTTTGGCAGTTTTATCACCTCTGTTAATGATTGTTAACTGCTAATTAGTGGATTTAAGATAATTGAACAAATACTAGATATTTAATACAGAATTAAAAGTCGGCTATAAAAGGCCCCTACATGAAAAATATGAAACAATTCAATTGAGGAAACTAAAGGGCTATTTTATAACAAAATTAGTTACGAAAAACAAATATGACAGACATGAACCAACGACAACCACTGAACTACGGGCTCCTGACTTGGGACAGGAACAAAAAAATAAACATTAATTTCAATTCGTTTTGAGACCAAAAACCTACCACCAAATGAAGAAAATTATTCTCTAGACAATTTTATTTCCAGTTATCAACAATAATGGTAATTTGAGCTACAATTGTACAAGTGAATTCATTTTTATCTCAAAAGTTGACATGAAGTTTTGACTTGAATATAAATCAAGACATGTTTGAAATTAAACTTCTTAAACATCTGAACATCATCACTGAATACAAAAAAGTGAAATATTGAATCCATTTGCATCTGACCTAAATCAGTACTATAAATATATACCTATTGCGTAATAGTTCTACTTCCACATTCTTCAATATTTGTGTTGTCTTACTCCCCCTTTTCTTTGATGTAAGCAACTTCTGAAATCAATTTGCAAATAAAATTTATAAAAACATTGTGGAGGGAAGGGGATTCACCTTCTAAAAGTTTATCCCAACATTTTGTACATAGTATAATAATGTGTAAAAAAAGTTTTTATTTTGCATGAAATATTAGCCACTGGACATTAACCAAATAAAAATCAATCAATCATTCTTATTTTGAAAATGGTTCAATTTGAGAAGAGTTTGGACAAAATCCTTAATCAAGGCCAATAAAGCATTAAATCTAGATCATAGTGACCCACTTTTGCCCTTATGCTGACTAACTCCCCTAGAAACATTGCTATTATATATAGTCCATTAGATGGTGTGAACTGAGTAGGGACTACATTGTCAAAAATGCCAGTTGTTGCTGAAAAGTATAGGTTCAACCTGATAAAACAAACCTTATTTTTAAAACTATTAAGCATATCTGTGATATTATCTTTGACTTTGCTGTCTGTATCTTTCAATGGATGGTCTTGTTGGAAAGCCATACCCTCCATCTGCTTTTCCCAATATTCATCCTATAAAAATATGGTTCAACCTTGAAACACTTTTAATACAAAATAATTTTTTTTGTTTTGTTTATTTGTTATGCAATTGTCTAATGTATGAACTTCAATTCCTACTCTTGTTATAAATTATACATACTGATCAAGAATTTTGTTTTAACCTTTTTCAATCAATTTCAAGAACTTGAAAAAAAGATTATACATGATTTTCAAGTTTATCTATCTGTTTGGAAAGAAAACATACAAGTTGTAGTTGTAATGCAACAGTTTGCATTTTTCTATCAAAGCAGTTTCATGATAGAAGTAAGTGAGATAGCAAACAAACAAGCATTCTGAGAGTATTGCATGGCAATACATAGTCCCCTACCGGTTAAAAATTAATTGTACAGGAACAAAATGCTAACTTGATCTATAAATTGTCATGGTGTAAACTATATAACAAATATCAAGTCAATATCTTCAAGCATGACGAAAAAAAGTGCGGAAAACTGAAAATTTAAGTGAATTTTCTAAGTCCAAGGACCATAACTCTGCAAAAAATCATCAAACCGAAACAAAATTCATACCTGGTCTGTAACTTGTCATGATAAAACTATATACCAATTATCAAATCAATATCTTCAAGCATGACGAAAAAAGTGTGGAAAACTGATTATTTGAGTGAATTTTCTAAGTCCAAGGACCATTACTCTGCACAAAATCATCAAACCGGAACAAAATTCGAACTTGATCTGTAACTTGTCATGATAAAACAATATACCAAATATCAAATCAATATCTTCAAGCATGAAGAAAAAAAGTGTGGAAAACTGATTTGCCGGACTGACAGAAGGACAGACAGACGGACAGACAGACAGACGGACGGAGTGCAAACCTAAAGTCCCCTTCGACTTCGTCGGTAGGGGACTAATAAACTACAGTAATTCTATAAGAAAGAAATTTACACTGGATGTATACAATGGATTAAAGTGTTGGTAAAATTTTGGCTTTTTGAAATTGCTTTATATGATATATGTAATGTTTTAATAAAATTCTTGTTTTCTTTATATATTATAAATTGTACACATTGAAGTAAAATGTATTCATTGAAGTAGACAATGAACATATGAAGTAAATTGTACCCTATGAAGTAATTGTACACTAAAGTAAATTGTACACATTGAAATAAAGTGTACACTATGAAGTAAACTGTATAATTGTAAACAATGAGGTAAGCAGTATACAATGAAGCAAATTGGTCACAATGAAATAACACATATATACTGTGATGTAAATTGTTTTAATATATGTTTGGTACAACAGTTTGGTTTCAACAGTTTGTCTACCTTTTTTTCATTTTCAACTTTTAAAAATTAGTCATTTTAAGTATATTTAATTTTTTGTGAGACAGTAACTATATATGAACTGTGTCAAGATACATTGAAAATTCAAACATGGACTTTGGAAAAACATTTACCGGTATACAAAATAAATATTTCAATTTGTTTTAGTTGTTTGACTTATACTTGACAGTTTAAGAATAAATTATATGATATGCAAAACATGATAAATGACCTTTAACCACTGAATACACCAGTCTGCAGCTGTCTTCAGTAAATCTAATGATGGCAGACGACCATGTGTAGCATCATGTCTTAAATTGACTATCCATTCTGGAACTCCCAACTGTAAAACAATAGTCCACTAATTAATCATAAATGCATATAGGTTGCACTTTGTAAATACAGCTGTTTCTCAAACCATGCCTCTTTTGGGGAGATATATAATATTCATAGATAATTAATTTTGTTTATGTACTGGTTCCCAGATATGATCTCTATGTTTCATCTTGTAGAGACATAACTTGGGAATGTTACCAGTAAATATACATATTCATAGTGATCAAGTTAAAATCTGTGAAAATCCTTAAATCAAGGTAGGGGTACCATAGAATTTTAATGTAAGTTTAAACTCATAGAAGTTCTTGGCATATAAACGTTGAATATATGCCGCACAGCCCTATATTTTGACCTTTGAAAAAAATAGGAGTGCATATGAACTTACCATTCTAGGATATAATTTTTTTCAAAACTTCATAGTAAAAGTGGTACAGTTTTAGCTGTGAAAGGAGTTCCTATGGGAAATTGCATTGTTGATATTTACAGAGATGCAACCTATATTGGGTAAAAAAAGTGAACATACAGAATTTTCACCAAATCTGGTTTATCTCAGAGATTTTAATGAAATTAACTAAAATATGAAGTTTTATAAATATTTCATGAAAATTGAGAAAATCCTGGCCCTTAACAATGATGACTCAGCATAAATTCAGTTTATAGTATACATAGTTTACTTTAAGCCCTGAATGCATAATAAATTCATAATATATGCATATTAGTAATTTAAATGTTTTAGAAGTGCTTATATTTACTCTTCGCAGTCATTGAAACTCATAGATCCTTCCTGAATATTATTGGTGGGGTGTTTTTATCCTGTCGATAACCCAAAAGTAAGCCGTAGCACCTAAATGTGCTTTTTTGTGACCGCTGCATAAAAAAATACAAGCTAGAAATACAAAAATACCTCATTAAAACTTACAATAGTGTGTTCTATCCTAACTATGCACTAAATATTCCATATTGTTATAAACAGCAGAATAATTTAGGAAATTTGAGGCCCCAGGGGCAAAAAACAGAGAAAAATGCCTACCCCCTGGGTCATAAAACAAATAATTTGACTTGTAAATGCTATGACTTTATCATTTTAAAGGTCTTTTGAGTAGAAACCAATAACTGTACTTGGAAGTTATGCAAAATCAGATGTCAGCAGTCATTTCTATAAAACTTTTAGTGAATTCATACATCAGACTGGTATCTTCATACATACAACTTTTGCAAATATGGCTTTGTTTAAACACTTCTAGTTCAAATATTAGCTTAATTATGTTAGATATATGGTAAGAGATGATACTGTTGTGACAAAATTTCTAAACTGACCATTTGAGGCAGTAATTGTGAACTTTCATTGACAAATAGGCATACAGTAAGATGTGGACTGGAGACAGAGGCAGGATTATATACTTTATATAATCTTGAATGTTGGAATGATTAGCTGCTAAACATTACATTTATAGTGTTCTGAAATGCTTTCAATTTGTTATCAAAATAGTTTCAAACAGGTTCTAGACATTTTATGTCAGAAAACATGCTCATAGGGTAAGCTGGCAATAATTAAAGTCTTGTTTTCAAATTCTTTAAAAAATTGATACAGGGGTGGGGGTATAAAATGTACTGTAAAAGAAAACTTAAGAGTATATGCAGTGATTTCTTTGAGGCTATAATTCTGATAAATAAGTATTGTTGTGAGAAAAAGTGTTTTAAGAAAGTTTTCTATTGGAATAAATGTTAGTATAGGTTGCACTTTGTAAATACAGCTGTTTCTCAAACCACGCCTCTTTTGGGGAGATATATAATATTCATAGATAATTAATTTTGTTTATGTACTGGTTCCCAGATATGATCTCTATGTTTCATCTTGTAGAGACATAACTTGGGAATGTTACCAGTAAATATACATATTCATAGTGATCAAGTTAAAATCTGTGGAAATCCTTAAATCAAGGTAGGGGTACAATAGAATTTTAATGTAAGTTTAAACTCATAGAAGTTCAGGGCATATAAACGTTGAAAATATGCCGCACAGCCCTATATTTTGACCTTTGAAAAAAATAGTAGTGCATATGAACTTTCCATTCTAGGATTTAATTTTTTCAAAACTTCATAGTAAAATTGGTACAGTTTTAGCCATGAAAGGAGTTTCTATGGGAAATTGCATTGTTGATATTTACAGAAATGCAACCTTTAGATAGAAATCGTACAATAACTGTAAGAGGATCCGGATAATATGAAATGCATGATAGGTCAAAATAATTGGTATATTTGTATATATTCCAGCAAATTGTTTTTTCTTTTGAAGTATATTTCAAACATGTCTGTGACTGAAGGATGCAGTTAATGTTTTAGTATCCATGAACAATGTTAACATAAATGGATCAATAAAACTATAAAAGTATCTACATAAATTTCATGATTTGCAGCTGAAGGAAAGTTATACAAACTCTGTTTATTGTAACTTCTAAAATATAATGTTTTTATCCATTGTATGAGTTAAAACTGGCATTTTAAATTTTAGTTATATTGTATTGCAAAATTATACAGGAATCATATTGATTAATCTAATTTTGAATTTACATTTTTTTGCACTATTCTATGAATTACTCCAATGATATAAAATTGGCTACGAATAGTGACAGATTAGTTTGACATGATAAAAAGACAACAATAACATCAACAAGCTGCAGCTAGAATTTACACAATGGTGACACCATACAGACTACTGCTAGTAGTCCTTTGTTAATTTATGTACATTGTATCATTGTCATTTTGCTTAGTTTCTTCTGTAACTTATTTTAACATCGGAATCAGACTTCTTTTAAACGGAGTTTTACTGTGTGTATTGCTGTGTGTTTGTGTATTCTACATTGGCTAGAGGTATAGGGGAGGGTTGAGATCTCACAAAACATGTTTAACCCCGTCGCATTTTTGCGTCTGTCCCAAGTCAGGAGCCTCTGGCCTTTCTTAGTCTTGTATGTTTTTTTAATTTTAGTTCATTTATATGTTTCGAGTTTAGTGTGAAGTCCATTTTCACTGAACTAGTAAATATTTTTGTTTAGAGGCCAGCTTAAGCCCGCCTCCGGGTGTGGGATTTTCTCGCTGTGTTGAAGACCCATTGGTGGCCTTGGGCTGTTTTATGCTCTTTGGTCGGGTTGTTGTCTCTTTGACATATTCCCCATTTCCATTCTCAATTTTACCTATATATATAGATAACTTGTTTCATCTAAATGAAAAAAATAATACAATTTGTCTTTAGAAAAGTTCTTTTGTAATTTTTTGAAATGTATATTTTTAATTAATCAATAACTGTTTGACAGTTGTATGTTATAATTTGATAATACCTCTCCTGCAAGTCTGTGAACAGCCTGCATATACTGCTTCACTTGACTTCTTTCTGTTATATGATTCACAAACCTAACAAAAAAAAAAAACATTCGTCAATCGTCGACCAGAAATAAGACTCAAATGTACAAGTAGAATCAAATATTTTAAAGACTTACTCAGTTATGCGAATTACCTCAATGTACATGTAAGCTATTTTACAAATCAAAATCAATAATGTGCTAATACATGCATACATATAAACTAGAACTGTAAGTAAACCAACAAAGAGATTCCTCTATCAGGGTTTTCCATTCATTTTGGCCTAACAGGAAAACACTCTTACAAAGACTATTACCACATATTGCAATATTGAAGTAAGTAAGATTATCTCCCCTTATTCAGTTTAGTGAATTATCTCAATGACAAGTGAGCTATTTTACCAATCAAAATTAGTACTAATGTGCTAATATATATAGATATAAGAAGATGTGGTATGAGTGCCAATGAGACAACTCTCCATCCAAGTCAAAAGTTATAAAAGTAAATGTATATATATAAACTAAAACTGTGAGTAAACTAACAAAATAATTCCTTGGTCCCAATCTTACAAGAGTTTATTACCATATATTGCAATATTGAAGTGTATTTCATGTAACAGTTCAATTATCTCCCCTTTAATATTTAGGACCATGATGATATTCCTTTTCATGCACATCCACAGGTAGTGATCTACAACTGTGTAAAATTTCAATATCTGTCTAGCCATTTAGGAGGGGGTAAAATAATGAATGAAAATGCATGGGCTTAATTTCAACTAAAACTCTGATGAAAATTAAATGTTTTACTGTTCAACTAATTCGAAAAATTTTAGTATAAGCATTTGAAGGGAAAAAAATACAGCATCTTATTCAGACATGAAAAATTGTTAAAAACCTACCTAATTATGGCTAAACTGTATGCATTCCTGATTGAATCTTCCATATTCTGACCAGATTTCTTCCCTTCATGTTCATTTATAAAAACTTTAATCAGTGCATCTGTACTTTCTACAGCCACAGGCAGAATACACCTGTAAAAATAATTCTCATACTACCTCATTTAACAAAATGGAAAATACATATAAATACAAGAAAGTATTTTTGAACTTGTGTCGTTTTCATTGGCTTTGTCCTATAAGTTATATTTTAAAATGTCAGTTGATGGACACTGCTTTCAGATTATATTTTATTTTATATTGATTTACAGTTTTCCAATATTTATTTATATGTGTTTTTTTATATATAACTGTATTTGTGTCTGATTGTTTTTTGTTTCATTAAAAGATAAAAATATAGACATGTCATGTGTAAGTACTATTACAATAAATATCACATTACATATGTAAATTTAAGAAGTATGTCATTTATTATAAAATATGCCAATATTAAAGTGTAAAACAGCATGCTTCTCATATAAGCAAGTTAGGACCTTTCTAGAAACTGTAGGCAATCTTTAATATTGTAACATTACTTGTATCTATGATGTAGTTGTCAATTATACCAAATGATAAGAGTAAAGCTAGCGCTAGTCTTTTTACTGTACAGATTTTAACTACTGGTATTTGTCTTTAATTACACGCAACTGATGTTATGACACTAATCAATATTAAAAGGGGGAGGGTTGAGTGCTAACAATACTTGATTACTACCCACTTCTGCCACATAATATAAAAATAATTTAATACCTGCTTTTCCAAACATTGATTCTTGCTAAGGCTTGTTTTTGTGCTGATGTACAACCACCAAATAACCCATGGTACACTGCCTCAAATTCACAACTGTTGATATAAACATGTAGATAAAACATTAAACACTAAATAAATTTACATTAGTGTTTATTATCCTGAGGTGAAAATCCCTTGTGTTGACATTGATCATCACTCTGTGTGAGTAAACGATCACTATGTTACTTAGTAATTTAAAATGTTTTGAATTTTTGGGTCTTCTATGCTCTTCAACTTCGTACTTGATTTAGCCTTTTAACTTTTTTTATTTGAGCGTGACTTATGCACACTTGCCAACCCTCCCGTTTTGAACCAGAGTCTCCCACACAAACAAGAAAACACGAATGGGAGTATAGAATCTACCCCATTTGGATATTTTAAACTAGAATGACAGGAATTTTTCATTACTGTCAATAGAAGTAATCAAACAATAGGCGATCATTGGAAAACTTTGGAGAGTAGTTTTTATGTTTGATTTATAAGTAATCAAAAATCCTTTCTGCCATGTCAACTCCTACAAGAAAGAGGTCTTTGTCTTGACCAAGCGGCAGTGTAAAAAAGAAGAAATGTAACTGCAAATTTCAAGCAGATTGGATGAAAGATTTTCAATTTTTACAACCATGTTCACTCAGCAATGAATCTTCATTTTGCGCAGTATGTTTAGTCAATTTTTCATTTGCTTTTGGAGGTCTGTACGACTTTGAAATGCATGCTAAGAGTGAGACTCACAATATGGCAGTGGAGGCTAAAAAATACAAAATCGATGGGGTTTTTCTTCCAGAAACCAAACGATAAATTTAACAGTCAACTTATCATGGCTGAAACTTTATTAAGTAATGAATTAAAGAAATAAAGCATATTTATTAACTCTTATTGGTGTTTTGTAGATTTATATAGTGTACAAGTTATATATTTAGCTTGCAATTGTCATTCGTGCACAATGTAGTCCACATAGAAGCCTCTGATAGACTAATAACACCAACAAGATTTAGTCGTAACCTATTTCCTTTTAGTCGGTACCTGGGAACAGTATATCTAACGGGAAATGAATCTGATAGGCTTTTCAGTACAAAATTGATAAAATCTCGGACTCCACGAGACTTCGCTTGATTTATGGATTTGGGTGGCGTCTGACTGAAAACTATCGAACTGCTCGATAAACTAACCACATCATTCTAATCGTAAATAAATACAAGTTTTATGATAAAGTAGATACATTTTGTCATATAAAATGACCAAAATAAGTGTGATTTATTTGATGTGAAGTGTTTTATAATGTTTTTGAATTTGGGAAGGCAATCGGCGCCATTTTCTTATTACCCTGTTTGCATTCTGTACCATTCTGTGATAAAATGAATGCGATTATAACAAATTTGAAGTGACAGAGTACAAGTTTGATACACTGGCATCACTGTAAAACTAGTTTAAATGACATTTTATATATATTATCAGAAATTATTAGGATAATAGCGAGTACGTTTTTAACACATGTCCGTTTCCGTATCGTATCTTTATTAACAATGAGCCGACGATAAAATCGGCTACAATTAGGTAGTGTCAAGTCCCGTCAATATTTATGTTCCTGTCGGTACATAACGGAAATCAATAATACATATTTTTGAATTGCTACATGAACTATAAAATGCAAAGTACACGACTGTCCATAGGTGCTTGAGGACAGGATCCTGTTATGAGCCCCCCATAGCCCTCCCCCTTATTATCGTAAATCTCAGATTTTTTATCGCTCTATAGTCGAGATTCACGTTGATAGTAAACATGCATATTTAGAGTAAAAATATGGTATATTAGTATACATATGGTACAAATAAGTGACATATATATTAAAAAATCTGAGATTTATGATAATAAGGGGGAGGGCTATGGGGGGCTCATAACAGGATCCTGTCCTCAAGCACCTATGCGACTGTCAAGATGATAATTCGCCGGACAAAACACCAAAAATTTGGCCGAAACACGTGTCTCTGATTTAAAATAAAGTGGTAGATCATATTTTTCTGTTTATTGTTTAACGTTACCTATTGATCCATGGAACAATTACACTATTTGAAGGACCTTGCATGCTTGAAGCACCCACGTTGGATTGCGAAAGATCAGAGAACAAAATTTGTAGAGGGGAAAGTAACGATTATTTTTGTCGGGTCTTCTTTTACTTTTTTTAACGTAAGTCCTTCCATTTACGAAACACCGCCGCATGGGGTTCATATAACGAAAAAAATATTTTTCTTATGTAGGTCTATTATATCTGGGAACATTATATCAATATATATATTCCTGATTATATCTGATGGGAAGCTTTTGGAAGTTTATTCATTTTGGCATAGGAATAGTTATTGCTGCGACCAATATAGAACGTCACAGAAAAATGCAACTATGATGCTATGGCTACGATTATTAAAAAAAAAGTAAAATAACAAAAATACCGAACCCCAAGGGAAATTCAAAACGGAAAGTCCTTTATAAAATGACAAAATCAAAGCTCAAACACATCAGAGACATGTGTATATATGTCTCTGAACACATCAAACGATCGAATGGAAAACAACTTTCATATTCCTGGATTGGAAAAAAAAACAAACAAAAAACGTAACAATAAAAACAAAATATTGTTACGTTGGCCACTATTTGCCGGAATGTTAGGTTGGGCCAGGAACCAATTAATTACAAACGTAATAATAATATTTGAGTCTACGGCTAAGGTCAAGGAAAAGCTGAGACTACTATAACACATGATCACACATGTGATGTTTTTGTTATGGTTTCGGTTGAATAATGTGTTATGTCGTATCGTTTGTTGTCCAAATAATTATAAAATTGCCTTTCAATACCATCATTGTCATATTCCCGAATATGACTGTTATACTGAATGTGAATTTGCATTCCTGTGCGGCGTGTGTCGGTGTTTTGTACATCCAACAGTAATGGATTTATTCTGATGTTTCTGTTATGGTTTCGGTTGGATAATCTGTTATGTCTTATCGTTTGTAGTCCAAATAATTATAAAATTGCCTTTCCATACCATCATTGTCATGAAAATTGTTTGGACGAATATTGTGAAAATAATTGTATAAAGTTCGAGATTGCATGTTAGTTACGTAAGCGTGTCACGTGCACTGTTTTTGATATCCTGCGGTGTTTTTCGTTGATGTAATATGTTCGTGTGTTATTGTTCTGTGGTTTGCATGTGGTGTCGACTATTATCTATAATACTAAAATAACGAGGTCCAATTTGTCAGCCGTCATGACGTAAAAACGATGAATCAAAGAATTCAACTTTATATATAACTAATATAGTACAATGGTGTTGATTAAAAATTACACCACTCCAGGCCCATTTGTTTTCCACGTAATTAATATTGCCAAATAATTAAGAAGTTCCGGGTCGAGTCCGAGTCCGACACTGATACCAATAGTATATGTAACATATAGCTTCCGGTCGCATCACAAAATAACATGTAAGTTGAACGTTATGGAAAAACTTTTTTAAGTCGAACTCAGTTGAACTGAAAAATAAGGCGTAGATACTTTAATTCAGTTACGGACCCGCGATGTCACGGGTGTGTTCTAGTATTATTTGTTTATGCGTTTCTCTGTTATGAATGTTCTTGCGTGTGTTTGTGCTGTATTTCTGTCACGTAGTGTTTAAGCGATATTTTTTAACATTGTCATAAAGCGGGAGGTTTGTCATGCCATGAAACCAGGTTCAACCCACCATTTTTTCTTAAAATGTCCTGTACCAAGTCAGGAATATGGCAGTTGTTATCAAATAGTTCGTTTCTATGAGTGTTAGCGTTTGTTTTTGTTGCACTTCGGTGTTCCTGTTGTTCCTTTGTTTTCCTCTTATAGTTGATGTGTTTCCCTCGGTTTTGGTTTGTAACCCGGATTTGTTTTCTCTCAATCGATTTATGACTTTTGAACACCGGTATACTACTGTTGCCTTTATTTACAGTAGTCTCAGGGAACAGTAAATGGGCTATGTCACAGATTTTGGTAAAATTTTGCATACAACTTTGGCTAGTTGAACTGTAACTGAAAATCGAAAAACAAAAAATGCATTTATCTCTTTTATTTTCTAAAATATTGCTGATTGAATTTTGTCAAAATAGGTGAACATTTGTATTGAAAGCACTTACAATCGGAAATTTATGAATCAACAGCATATGATTTTTTAAGAAAAATCTATGTACTAGAAAATGGAGATTTGATGATTTGAAGACAAATTTAAGAGCGATTTTCGTCGATTTTAAACGCTTTCTATACAAATATTGACCTATTTTGAGCTGGGACATAATATATTAGTATACATGTTGTAATAGTTCCTGTTTTAAGAGAATTTAATCGGTAATATTTAAAAAAAAAAAAAAAAAAAGAGATAAATACATTATTTTTCGATTCTCAGTTATAGTTCAACGAATTTAATTTATAATGGTAGCTTCAGCACATTCAGTATGTGCTTTTGGTGCATGTTTAAGTCCGACGCACATAAAGAACCGGATTTATGGAGGAGGACTGGGACCCGGGCTCTCTTATGGTGCTTCTTATATGATAAATACATCGGACTTTTTATCGCTCCAAACGTTGACTTGCCCCCCTTTTCAAAATACTGGATCCGCACCTGAATTGGAAGTCTTTGTCACTTTTAACTTCAATTTTACTTCATTGATTCAATTATTTAAAATTCGTATTGATATTATGACCCATTGATATGTATATAGGAAGGAAAAACCTACCTTTGGTTTGGATGTACTCCATCAGCTTTTGAAAGTGTGCAGTTAAATACATAGAAGTGAAAACTTTTCTTCTTTTCATCGAACCTTTTACCTATATTCTTCGCCTTTGGCACTACTAAAATGTAGTATTATCTTGAAGAACACTAAAACAATTAATACTTAAAACTTTTAAAGTAATTAATAATAATAATAATATCAATAATCATCATAGATAATAATAATAATATAATAATAATAATAATAATAATAATAATAATAATAATAATAATAATAATAATAATAATAATAATAATAATAATAATAATAATAATAATAATAATAATGATAAAGATAATAATCATATCGGAGAATTCAGCAACAAAACTAAAGTCGGTTAAAAGTTTAATAAATCTAAAGTAACAATAACGCAATGTTACCGTAAACTACCATAAAAAAAAAATAAATAAATAAACTAAACTACCGTATAGTAGTCTCAGCGTAGACACAAATATCATTGCAACGTTCGTAATTAATCGGTTCCTAACCCAACCTAACTTTGCGGCAATTAGTGGCCAACGTAACACAAAATTTTTTGTTATTGTTACGTTTTCAACGTAATAGCCAGTGCCTTATAATAATGAAGTACTATCGCTGACTGCAGCTGTCTTTCAGCAGTCCTGATTATGACCGTCTCAAGTGCCGATTGAGTGGTTCAAAGAAAATAAGATGCAGGCAAATCCTGATAAATTTCAGGTTATTGCTATAGGATAAAAAAAAAACTTTGCAAAAAATCCGCCAACCTAAACTCAGCTAAATATATTGTCATGTGAAGAAACCGTCAAGTTACTTCGAATTTTATTTTTAGTTAACAAAATGAATTTGGTGCGCATATAAGTAAATTGTATGGAAAAGCATACAACAACAGCTGAATGTTCTCAAAATAATTGAATCTTTATATTTAACCAGATTAAACAAACTCACAATTTTCCACACCTTTATTTTGAGCAATTACAATTTTTGCCGTTTGACTTGGCATTTTAATGCATAAATTTTTTTTTTAAACTTAAAAAAAATAAAAAAGCATCAATATTCGTCTATGTCGACTATTTATCATCCTCTGAAATCCTTCTTGCGATCGCAAAGGTTTTAACCCTACATGTCCTACAGGTGCGACGCATCAGGACAATGGTACTTGAGACTTGCAATGTTTTTAAACAATTTGGCACCTTTATGTTTACAAAGATTGTTTCATATTAAACACAATAAATATTATTTTAGATACAGTTACATCCTGGAAATACCACATGTCAAAACTACCACATATGGTAAAAAATCTTTTAGCTAAGCTGCTGCTTCTCTATGGAATATTTTACCAGACCACTTTCGGACTGAAAGCATCTTCATCCATTTTAGAAATTTTGTTCAGTCCTGGGATAGTTCTGACTGCCTTTGAACGGCTTGCAGGTAATTTGATACATGTTCATATAAAAATAAGAAGATGTGGTATCGTTGCCAATGAGACAACTCTCCACCAGAGACCAAATAACATAGAAATTAATAGCTATAGGCCACCATACGGCCTTCATCAATGAGCAAACCCCATACCATGCATTATATGCGTCATGAATAGCTTGCATTGCAATTTAAATTTTACTTTTTAGTAATTACAAAAATAATAGACAATTTAACTTTATATCATTTACCATGTTTACTGAATATAGATTATGATATTGAAAATGAAAATGACTAATTTTAGAGTGGCATATATAGTAACCATAGTTTCATTTCCATAACTTCAATATTTATAATAGTTTATTAATGGTCCTAAGTTGGGGAATTTTTAACTTTCAAATACATGAAGTTCAATTTCAGAAGGTGCATCGTGTTAACATTTCTTTCCTTCTTATTTATCATTATTTTTTTTCTTCAAATGGTTGGAAAGAGGACATTGCATAGCCGGGTTACGTATTGTATGTTTATTGAATTTTTATATATAGTTTCGAAAGAAATAAACATTGAAAAATACCTTTTTTCATTGAATTTAAGTTCATGATATTTTATTAAAATTGGAGATTATTCTTTCTTATAACATACATTTGCTTCTTCATAATATACAATAACTGCGTACTGTTAATTTGTTTTTAAAATGGTGAATAAACATTATATAAATGTTATTGCATTCTGATTTGTTTAGATATGCAATTTTGCTTATGAGTTATCTTAAGTAAATTACTAATAATTGTGACCCAATTATTGATGAATAACAGATCAATATAGCATTGATTTTAGAAGTAAAATAGACCCCACTTGCATTCTTGTATTGATACAGATTCTATTTTTCTTCTTTTCTTTTAAAAAATACATCATATTAATCCATAATAATAATTCTTTGAGGCATAATTTACAGAACAAGAAGTGAAGATCAAAAATGGCAAATAAATAGTAACTCTTTGACACCGAATTATCAGTTTTTTTTTGCGATTTAAAAATAAACTCATCAAAGATACCAGGCTTATAATTTTGTACTCTAGATGGGAGTTTCGTCTACAAAATACTCATTAGTTACGCTCGAATTAAAACAAATTAAAAAGGTCAAATAAAGTACGAAGTTGAAGAGCATTGAGGGCCAAACGTTCCGAAAGGTTTTGCAAAATATGGCTACGGTAATCTATTCCTAGGGTAGAAAATCATCAGTATTTCAATCAATTCCAAGGTTTGTAAACACTTAATTTATAAATAAATAAATGTATGAAAAGATCAATGATAATTCATGTCAACACAGAAGTGCTGACTACTGGGCTGTTGATAAGGGTTTGGATGCCATCAATATTAGCAATATTTTCCACCAAAAATCTGTTCAGAAAACAATACCTGATATATAACTGCAAAGATAAAACTACATCTGCCATTTCATATACATACAGCAAACCTATTGCATCCAAGATTTTCAACCACATGCGGGTATTAGAGACCTTAACCCCCAGGGATGTAAAATCCAAAACCTCTCGATTATTCTTGTGCATCGTCCCCATACAAATATAATGCCGCTGGACATGTTATTATAGTGGAGACCTTGGCAGATTGAATAATAAACAACTTGGAGAGTTGTTAGTCAAAGGTCTGAAATTTCGAATTCCAGACCATCAGTTTGAAGAAATTCAGGTAACTGATGGACGCAGTTGAGGAATATGCCAAAAAAAATGGGTAAAGCGCAAGCCAGATACACCAAAACTGGACACTTTATCTGAATGTGTCAAAGCTGTTCGGTCATGCGTTCAGAAGCGCATTCAAAATCTTTGGGGTACAATGAGCACACGGGTGTCTAACCTTTCAAGAAGTCCGAGGTTGTGGATAAATTATCCTGTCTTCACGACAAATATATTGTTTTCCAGCAAAAAAAATCCTCAAACAATGGTGTTTTTGATATGCAGAAATCATTATAAGGAATGCCTCGTTTCAGAACTTGTAATTCACATTCACGAAAAGATCATAAATCCGTCCTTCTCTCCTTTGGCAGTAACATAAAAAAAGGATGAAAACCTCCCATTTTTATACTGGATATCTAAACTTAAAGAACGACATATAGACCGGTCGCCAATATTTTCGACTAAACATCTGTCTACATTTCTTACCAATATTCTTTCTTTAGTAAAAGATGGCCTTCAGAAATGTTGTGATGAGATATATTCAACCAACAGTGTCAACATGGTCAATAAGATGTGGATGCTTAACAAATTTAAACATATATATACTCCAAAATCTTCAATCACAATCTGTACAGTTTGCAGTAATATCAAAACCTTTGATTTTTTCTAAGATATTCCCCATGCTCAATTGAAAGATAGATCAACTTCTCCGTCTCATTAGACACAGCTCTTACAAAAATGGGAAACGTCGATACAAACTCCTTGTTTTGGGTCATGAAAAATATTTCTTTATGGAGAACAGCATTGATTTCCACAAAAAAAAAACACCGAAGATGATATCATCAAAATGCTAGACTTTTTATCGACAACATATTTGTTGAGTTTGGTGGATTGATATTTCAGCAGACAGTCGCTTTTTCAATGGTACTAATTGTTTACCCTCACTTGCCGAACTTTTTTGTACACATATGAAGCAGATTTCACCCATACCCTTGCCAAAGACAAAAAAGTTAAAGTATCTTGAAGGTTCTTTGATTTTTGCTGTCATATTTATTGACGATGTGCTATCACTCAATTACCCACATCTCTGTGAGTGTTTGCATCTCATCAATCCTAATGAACTTGAGATTAAGGACACTACCGAAACTAGAAGGTCTGATTCATATATTTAACTTTGCATCGATATTGAAAAAGATGTGTGATGTGACAAACGTTATGATTTCAACTTTCCATTCGTTAACTATTCATTTCTTAGCAGTAACATACTCTCTGCTCTGTTGTGTATTTAATTAAATTCGTTACGCTCGTGCATGTTCACACTGTAATATATGTTATGAAAATATAGGGTGCGCTCCTTACTCAAAAACTATATCTTAAAGAGTTAGGATGAAGAACGATGCTATATAAGTTTTATGGTCACCACAACGAATCGGTTTTAATTGGCTTGTACGATGTGTTTGTGTCTCAACTTACTGGCGAAATATTTTTGCAGTCTCAACTCTTTAAAGATACCAGAATAGTTTTCTAATCTGTAATTTTATTGATTGTGTCCTATTCCCGACTGTTACATTTTGACTAAGTGTGGATTCGCATTGCGGGTGATGCATGCATAACAGGAGCCGCTTGTACCTTTTTATGGTCATGCGATTCCCTCAGATGTTGTTTATTACCTTGAGGTGTATCTTCTTAATCGATTGATGAGATTGTCAAGTACTTGACGACGAGTTTTTTTTTTAATGACCTAGCTTGACTAACCATGAGGGTCTTGCACGGTCGGTTCAAGTACTTTGATAACTACTAAATAAGAAGGGCAAGGTAGGCATACATTAGTCAACAAAGGACTGTAATATCATATCGTAAAATCAATATTTGTTAATCTGAAATATGCACATTTAGATAAAACAGACATGTTTTCTGTCTACTGTTTGTTTAAGACAATGTTGACAGCTTCCAAAGTAAGATAGTTTACCATTATGTGACCATAATCTCGTTTTAATGAATTTTTAAGATATATTTCCTTCTAAAAATCACCAGTCACTACCTTTGACCACAGTAAGTTTGTTATTTAAAAATGTTTATGGATGAGATGCACATTTTAATCCAAACAAATGGTAGTCCTTGCATGTGGTCAATTTCATTTGAAGCAAAAAGTATCAAAATTTTGCCAAACCATCGTCAAAATTATTATTTGTTTCAGAAAGTGCACAATTATGACGCCATAATGACATCATTACTAATAAAATGCATCCGAACTAGCATTTCTCTAAAAGTTTTACATATTTTTTTTCAACAGATATAAAATAAGGAGGTGTGGTATGATTTCCGATGAGACAACTACCTAACTGAGTCCAAATTTGGAGATTGAAACAAGATAATTATCAGGGAATTTCAGGGCCAATATCAACTCTTCGTGAATCTTTTCCGTTGTAATTGTTTCTAAAATGTGACCATTCCTGCAAAAACCATTACTCAGAAAGAGTACTGTTGAACTTAGGTTTCATCTCCCTCTGGCAATGTTGACCATAGATGAATTGGCTATTCTCTTAAGGTCCCTTTTGTCGTAAATTAACTCTTAACGTTTCTACGTATTTATTATATATCCCTGGCTTTCAAATGTTTTGATATGAGCATTCCTGATAAATATAAATCTAGAAATTAAACGCTTAAGACACACAAAATATATATAGTATTATTTTCATTTGCAGATTGGCGATTTTTAGGAATATTTCCAAATCTGCTACTCGTCATAGACGCAGTCATGGTCATCTTCATTATGCATCCCAAAAACATAAATATATTTTAGTGAACTTCTCTATTGATACAGAAGCCGTTGGTTATCATGGTTTTACATCAAATCTGCTCGAAAATGTATTACAGTTATTTTTTTGATGCTGAATTTGTTGTCCATATTGTTATTAGAAATAGTTATCAAAGGTACCAGGCTTATAATTAGATACGCCAGACGCGCGTTTCGTCTACTTAAGACTCATCAGTGACGCTCAGATCATTTGTCATGTGTCATTTGGTCTCTTGTGGAGAGTTGTCTCATTGGCAGTCATACCATATCTTCTTATTTTTATACATCTCTGTTGATATTCGGTGTAATTAGGCAGATAAAGCATGTTTAGGACGGATATTGAGAAGAGATTTACCTTCTATCTACTGGTATTTTTCTCAAATACCCTTCCTGAAGTAAAAATTATAAGTTACAATTTTTTTAAAAGTTTTTGGGGTATCATTTCAACTTTCGTACATCATGTACATATGTCGTATGTACATGTATTCTTTAAAGTGACGCAGTGTACACTGATTATCGTTTTGGACACTGTGATCAAATTTTGCAGATCAAGCAAACAAAATTCTTAAGGTTGATATATATTATTTTTTTCCATTTCTATATGCGTGCCTTTGTTAGAGAAATATAGTACTTTAAAGGAGGAGTCAGTAAAGTTATGATTAGCTACGTGCCACGATACATCAATTTGGCCAATACCTTAATCATTGGGCTAATTAATTTGAATCATGAAGTAAATACAATGAGTTTTGTATATGGTGCAGCTCACTTCATGTTAATGGCAAATACTGCATCAAATGATCTGTTATTTTTGAATGGGCATAATACATTTTGAGATTGCTTGTGGCTTTATGTCTATGATAGTATTGTATACTATTGGATTGGATTGATTTTAAATATACAGAGGATGCAACTTAATTTCACATGGTAAAGTTATACCTTTAATTTAATAGATCTTGCAGCAATAAAATGGTCTATATCGATCACCTTTGCTAGCATCATACATCCGGAACATTCAATCAGGTCCTTTCCGCAATCTGACAAATCTACTATAACCGCCCAAGTGAAATATCCGACAAATCCATGGGTTAAGTTATCCAGTAAAGCTTTAGGGAAAATAGTACTATTACATTTTCCCAGCATTAGGTTGGCCTTTTGTGTACCCAAGGCAGGTGAAGGAAGTCAACTTAGGAGCGCTGTGATTAGATGTAAGGGTACAAGATATTTTTTATTTATCTATGAATAACTGCAGTGTGTATATTTACAAATTATATAAATTTTGAAACCCATTGAAATATTTTCTAGATAATTATTCGAAAAGACTTCCAAAATTTCATAAATTTGGTGTAAAATGACGGTGGGCATAGATAACATAAACAAGCTCCGTTGGAAGTAGGTCATGATACTATTTGGCTTCAATTTTTAAAACAGAATAATAAAGTACTAACACCACACATAACTGTTTTGTCCAGGTTTTCATTATAAAAAGTGGTAAATTTAGAAAATGTTAGTATTATCGCCTATGGCAGAATAAAAAGTACCGTTTTCCCTTTAGAAAGATCGTTACTCAATCCAAATATAGAAAATTCAAATGTTCCAATATAATTATCACCAAACAAACATGCAGCAAACAAGATGAGCTCAAAACAAACGCACCAAACAATTGATAGTGTGAACGTCATCTGTAAATTAGATGAATCATTATATATGACATGACTATAAAGACAAAGACATATCATCCGAAATTTAAAAGTTACAATATACCATCACAATGTTTGTAAAGTACAAACTTCCAATTGGTATGTCATGTATGTTACAAATATTTTTTTGTTTACAACGGATGTCTTCCAACACACTATAACTTCGGTTCTAAACTCGGTCTCGGATTCATTCCGGATTTCAAATATTTAAAAAAAAGCCGGGAAAAATGCTTAGCATTAAAAAGATGTTAAATACATATTATTTGAATCCTTAATCAAATTAAAATTCGTTTATATACAACAGGGACCTTTCGGGCATGACAAAATTTGACACGTTCATTTACTCTTTGATACACTCAGTCCGATAACTCTGTATTATGTTATAATATTAATAATATTTCTTTTAATTTTCAGAAGGTTACACCTAGCTATAAAACCAGGTTTAATCCAAAATTTTCTACATAAGAAAATGCCTGTACCAAGTCAGGAATATGACAGCTGTTATCCATTCGTTTGATGTGTTTGAGCTTTTGATTTTGCCATTTGATTAGGACTTTCCGTTTTGAATTTTCCTCGGAGTTCGGTATTTTTGTTATTTTACTTTTCACACCGTTTTCAAACAATTATTCCGCTCGTGACCTTTTACATCTATATAAAAGCTAACTTAAGTTTGATAGACAATAATTATACATAAACAAAAGAATAATCGTTAATCAAAATATAATACACTCATTCAAGATCACATACAGGTATAGCACAAGTAGACAAATACCATTGACTCTAAAATAAGTATGTTCATAGTAAAAACATAATATTTTAAGATGACTTCCAAAAGTTCTCTTCCTGCATTTAAAAATATGAACTTGACAATGTGTTTTAAAAAACATTTCAGGCAAGGAGTTCCACAACAAGGTTCAAAGTAAGTTCCTTAACCATAATATGTTCCATATCGTCGAACAAATACACTATTATTGAAAGATGATCTTCCTACGTAAAGGTATTAACAATTGAACAACTTGAACAAGGAGTTCTGATAAATAATCAGGGGCTAGATTATTTATACAATTATATGCCATCACTGCCATAAAGTACTTTTAAAATTCTTAAACTATTATAAATCCTAGCTTTTTGAACATAACAAATAAAATAAAAAATATCAAAACCCGCTTTATAAATGATTCTTGCTGTCAGCTTTTGTAACTTGTATAACTTATCAATACATTGTAGTACGTTTTGAAGCATTAACCCATACGATACAATACTAATCCATAACTGAAAGTATATATGCATGACACGGGTTATGTTCTGCTCATATATTTTATGATGGTATGATACTAAACCCCTAACGGGAGGGATTGTGCTTGATTTTCATATGATGAAGACATAACCTTTCAATCAGTTAATTGAGGTCTGGAGATGGTATGTCAGTAACTGCTAGTAGTCCTTTGTTAATTTATGTATCATTGTCATTTTGCTTAGTTTCTTTTGTTACCTATTCTGACATCTGACTCGGACGTCTTTTGGACTGAGTTTTACTGTGCGTAGTACTGCCTGTTTATTTTTTTCTACATTGGCTAGAGGTATAGGGGGGGGATTGAGATCTCACTAAACATGTTTAACCCCACCGTATGTTTGCGCCTGTCCCAAGTCAGGAGCCTCTGGCCTTTGTACATCTTGTATGATTTTTAATTTTAGTTCATTTATATGTTTTGGAGTTTAGTATGACGTCCATTTTTTTCTGAACTAGTACACATTTTTGTTTAGGGGCCAGCTGAAGCCTGCCTCCGGGTGCGGGATTTTTTCGCTGTGTTGAAATCCCTTTGGTGGCCTTCGGCTGTTTTCTGCTCTTTGGTCGGGTTGTTGTCTCTTTGACACATTCCCCATTTCCATTCATAGTTTTTTCAATTACAATAAAGTTTAAGAATATATTTACAGGAAGATATTCTTTAAGTAAGCCCATAAAATGTAATCTGCCTACAATTGCTGCACACAGTTTGTCAATATTTTTTTTCATGGCACCAATTGATGAAATTACAAACATCTACATTCATAAAGACATTTAAATCTATTATCAAATTACTAGGTACATTTGTACAACACAGTAGTCAGCATGAGATATCTGGTATGAAAGGGAGGGTATATCGAGTATAATGAATAAAGAGAGATAACTTAAATAAGTATTGGTGTAGTTTGTTGCTGTACTGTATATCATTTGTTTTTTCGTTTTGTACATATACATCCGGCCGTTAGTCTTCTCGATTGAATTGTTTTACATTTGTCATTTCGAGGTATGTTATAGCTTACTGTGCGGTATCGATGTTGTCATTGTTGAGGGTCGTACAATAACCTATTGTTGTTAACTTCTGGAGAGTTGTCTTATTGGCAACCATATCAAATCTTCTTATATTTACATTGACATTTTTCAAAGGGTACTAGTTTTAAAGTCAACTTCGCTGTTTTTTTTTACTTCAAACAAATCTTGGAAAATTTGAATTTGAATTTGAACATAAATTGTTTGTTTTAACAGTTGACTGGCCCTCGGGGTATATAATTTAGTTTCTATTTTAGGTTTTTAGACTAATGGTCCATATTTTATCTTAAATTATTGTTTCAATTCTTTTATTCCTATCCCTTCGTAAATTTTACAGACGTCATCACGAGTTGGTTGACCGTTATGAAATATCCGTTTCACAGATGATAGCGGATTTGTTCCAAATGTCGTAACTACAATCCCGTCCCCTTTTCCCCGAATATGACCTACCGATTTAGACTTATTACCGGGTTTTTACTAACATGAGCAACACGACAAATGCCACATGTGGAGCAGGATCTGCTTACCCTTCCGTAGCACCTAAATCACTCCCAGTTTTTGATGGGGTTCGTGTTGCTCAGTCATTAGTTTTCTATGTTGTGTTTTGTGTACTATTGTTTGTCTGTTTGTCTTTTTCTTTTTTATTTTTCAATTGTGTTGCAATCAGGTTACATCAATGCTAAATTGACAAATCAATACAAGTATTAGATAAAGTGTAGAGCATAAACAGAAAGGCAAACAACAACGCAAATGTAAAAATATCACGAAAAATACACTTCACATTTTGTTATAAAAAAGGTGGCAGGCAAACGCTCATCATTGATCAAATTCGTGTTAGGCAATCAGTCAGTTATTCCATCATTTGATCCTGTAGATGGCGCTTTCATTTCTGATCAGATTTCTCAAAATGTTAAAGTGTGTTATCAATAATATGTTAATCATTTATATAGTTTTTGCTAGCTCTTTTTGTAAATTTACACATTTCATAGTTTTGATATGTGTTGCTTTAATACTAGCTAGGGCTGTACTGCTTTCATTTTTTCTGGTCTGATTTGCTTAGAATTTACACCGCTTATACTCAAGGATCGATTTTGTCAATTTTAGGTAGGGGGATAGGGACAATCGGATATCTTCCATTGATGGCTCCTCTCTGAATTGAAACTTTGAATAATTCTCTGAAATGAATTATTACTGATAATTTGATTAATAACTGAAAAATTTTGTAATACACTACCGTCTACTTGAAAAGATTCATAAACATAATCCATTGGGAAATTTTTAAAGGTATGGTATCATACAGACATATACATAAATGTTTGCCTTGAATAGAAACGCATGATACACTGTAAAAATCATATTAAAAAATATGGAGATGTGATATCCTTGCCAATTCGACAACCATATCCACCAAAGAACAGCATGTCATGGATTAAGGTTACTATTAATTTTTTATAGGTCACCGTACGGAATGAGAAAAAAAAAAACAAACATCGTGAGCTATAAAAGTCCCCCGATGTAAAAAAAAAAGTAAAACAATTCAAAATAGAAAATTAACGGCCTAACAATAAAGAAAGAACAAAAATGACAGACAGCAAAAAAAAAAGAAAAAAAAAAAAAAGAAACCACCACTGAATTGCAGGCGCATACATCATGTTGTGGGCCGGGTTAAACATGGTTGCATGCGACCAATCTTTGATAGTGGTATAATAGCACAAAATTAGAACAACTAAAAAAAAATATAGAAGGGTCTAAACTCATCACATCGGCATGGAAAACCAAAAACAAATACCAAAAAGACAAAAGACACAAAGTACAAATCTTTTTTTTCGTGTGGATTGATCCGTGCACAGATTAATTCAAATACACATACATTTATAAATTGCTTATAGCTCATAGTTTAACTGTTACGCACTAGTTAGTACGTAAACTATATAAAATCTGTACAAATAAAGGCAATAGTTTGCTTGAAAATCTTGCTTCGTCAGGCGTGTAGCTCTCCATTTGATAATCAGATGCTGATATCAATCGTTTGCAGAGTATCCTCTACAACTTATCCAGTAGTTTGAACGCAAAACCGATCAAATTATTTGACTTTTTATAATTATTACTTTGATTTATGATACATAATTAGGTCAGTTTTGCAAAGTGCAGTGACCAATATTACGAAAATGTAATACCGCACAATTTTTAGTGCCAATATAAAAATTATTTGTTAATGATATATTATTTTATCTGATTCGTATATTATTATCTCTATCAGTATCGTTGCACAAATCAAATATTTAGACTTATATCGATGTATTATTTTATTTTAATTTATTTTACTGAATGATCTTTTTTTTATTGTCTCGCCTGCGACGAAAGTCAGATTGCGAGACATAGGAGTTAAAATTCGACGGCGGCAGCGACAACAGCAGTGTAATAAAGCTATAAATTTCACGGAAATGAAAACACGAATAACTTGAATACAGATGCAATAACTTGAATACAGATGCGTTATGTTACGAATTTTCACTTTCATATGTCCATTGTCCTTGATCTCATTTCCATAGTTCAGCAATATCACGAAAGAAGACTTTATAGTTTTTTGTGATGTGTTTTTATCACTTTGAATGAGTATTAGCATAACTGTGTTTGGTATATTGTATCCTTTCAAGATTAACATGTCCTTCAGACAGGGTGCCTCTGACTTCGACCTCATTTCATGGATCACTGGTCAAGGTTAAGTCTTCATAGTTAATTTCGAATATATAGCTACTATAAGCAACAGGACAACTATATTTGGTGTATGGAGTGAATGCAATATTTAGTTTTTGTGTTTTAGTCTGTTTCTCAGATCCTATGTTGCAGTAGATCAACTGTATTTTGGTGTATTGAATTATTGTGAGGTGTACATATCTGTCTGACATGTTTATCTGACATTGACATCATTTTCATGGTTCATTGTTCAAAGTTTACTTTTCAATTCAATTGGTCAGTCTTAAGTTTTTTTTTTGTATTTTAGTCTATTTATCAGATACTATAAGAAATTTTTATATTTTTAGGTCAACTATATTTGGTGTATGGAATAATTGTAAAGTGTACAAGTCTGCCTGGAAGGTTCGTCCTATATCATTTTTAATTCTCATTGGTCAATGTCAAGTTTTCATTGTAAGGTCTCTCATGTTTCTCAAGTACATCGTACTATAAGCATTTGGTCAACTATACTTTGTGTAAGAAATGATTGTATGGTGTACATGTCTGTCTGACAGTCTGACTTTTACCTCAGATCGATGGTTTAAAAGTCCGCGTTATGACTTCACGGTTAAGTTTCTCATATACATGTACTATATAAGGTTAACTATATGTGATGTATTGGATAATTGCAATGTATCCTTGTCTGTCTGGCAGATTCCATTTGACCTTGACTTCATTGTCATGGTTCATTGTTCAAAGTTTACTTTTTTTGCTGTGTCACCTTTTTCCCTTATGCTTTCATTTTAGAAATCAATCAGGATCAGTAAAGCAGAGTTTCAGAGTGTACACTCTTGTTGTGTTTTCAATTATTGGCCTTGTTTTCCAGTTTTATTGCTTAATCCCGAACTGGTTGGCCAATTCAATGTCACTTACGACATGTTTTTACGGTCTGAGATCTAGCAACTAGAAAAGTCGTCTGATCTTTCAATTTTCCGATTGTGTCCTATTACTAATTGTGAAATTTTGGCTAACTGTTGTTTGGCGTGGCGGATGATGTATGTATAACAGGAGACGCATACCCTGTCGACGCACCCTGTCTCGTTTCGTATAAATTTCATGCTATTCATTAAAATTTGTGTTTTACCTTGATTTGTACCTTCTTAATGGATTTTTGAAATTTGTATATTCGTAAACTACTGTTGCCTCTCATGTATTACGAGAGGGTATCATTGGCAAATTACTACGGGCTGCGCTATCTCTTGGTGGAGAATATTATTTTGCATTTACAAATTAAAACCTGGTCTTTTCAACATGAAGAACAATTTATCTTAATGCATGAATCTAGTATCGTGTGTCAGCACAGTGTTGAACCAACTATTGTTGATACTTACGTTCTATTTTCAAATAATTAATATTCCCATGTTAAACCACCGTCTCAGGACGAAGAACAAGATAACAGACATCAATCATTATATTTTTGTTGAAATTTTGTACTTTCGATGTTTCATTATTGTTTTGAATTCTTGTTTTCTCTCTCCAGAAAAAGATATAAATTTAGTGAGTTTGTGTGTTGTTAATTGAATAAGGCAGTGTAGTTATAAAAATACCACCGTAAGAAAAGACAATTATAAAGAGAAAATCGAAAAAACTTTCCAGAGATTTTTATATCATACTACAATATGCATGATAATGCTATATACAAAAAAAAAAGAAGAAATGACAAGTTTCGACTTAGCAAAACAGAGTTTGTTTCATAAAGGTAAACCATACAAGATATGCATTTGATAAATGTGTAATGAGGCAAATGTAAAGGTTACAATGAAGTAATTATTTACATAGGCGACAATGTTAGCCTTTTTGGGTCCTGCGTTTTCACTATAAAAGATCCATTGAAAACAATGTCGAATTCTGAATTATCAACACCATTGGGTGTAATTAACACTGCAAAACACATATGGTGCCGCAGCTTTTTTGATAGAAAAATGGCATTTTTTAAGGGTACTCAACGGTTCCGGAATTTTCGAAATAGTATAAATGAAGAACACCCCTTGCTAAATTTGGCACAGAAAATGTTGCTCGTCGCAGAGAGTTTCCTCTAAATTTCTCGCTATTTCTACACCAATGGCCAACACTCATTTCTCACTATTTCAATTTTTATTTCTAATTACCAGGGCAGCAGAAAATAAATTTACTTCTACCTATTATCTTGGGTGTGAAATCTAGGTGGCGCCAGTCATCTTTAATTACTTCCTTTTAACCTATACTGACATATATTGAAATAAAATCGGACAACCTTTACATAAGTCGATTACTATGTACCCCTGCGGCTTAAGTTCAAAATTTTGGATTAAAGAAACAATTGTTCACCATTTAAAATGACTTTCTTTACAGGTACCCCCCTTTGCAGAAAACGTTACTTTTTAAAGACTTGGGCCAATTGACCGGCATATTTTGACTGTTTGGCTATGTTTAAAACGAGGTGTTTGATTAATGAAGTTCGATTTAGGCCTATTAAAGACTTTAGGCTGATGATTTGATAACTGTGTCCAACTTATATGTCTTTATCACGAATATATGAACACCGTTGCATAAGAGTCAAAATGTTTTATGAAATAGACTATAAAAATGCTGAAACTAAGAATTTATCATTGCTGTTATGTGTTTTATGTGAATCGTGTGCAGAATATTCAATTCGACGATACTAAGAAGAAACATGTGTAGCCTTTGATTTTTTACCTAATTTTAATATTTTAGTGTCATTTTGGCACATTTTGGCCATTAAAAATACAAAAATTTCGCTCATGTCAGCAAAAATAAGCCCCCCTTTTTTTACATATGCCTAAATACATGCAGTGTTATCGAGGATGAGGAGAAATGATTAAAGACAGAGTCATTGACAGAATTCTCGTTCTTACAGTAGGTTAATGAACCCTACCTCTTAGGCAGGAGAATAAAAAAAAAACAGTAAAAATTTGATATAGACTATAGTTTCATGGTGATCAGCAATTTTCTTCTGATATAGTTTATCACTTAGTACCTTATTAATTTACCTATCCCATTTCAAAAATATCTCGAAAAATACAGTGATGCGCCAGAAATCGTTATTTCGCTTTAGGTTACAATGAAGTAATTATTTACATAGGCGACAATGTTAGCCTTTTTGGGTCCTGCGTTTTCACTATAAAAGATCCATTGAAAACAATGTCGAATTCTGAATTATCAACACCTTTGGGTGTAATTAACACTGCAAAACACATATGGTGCCGCAGCTTTTTTGATAGAAAAATGGCATTTTTTAAGGGTACTCAACGGTTCCGGAATTTTCGAAATAGTATAAATGAAGAACACCCCTTGCTAAATTTGGCACAGAAAATGTTGCTCGTCGCAGAGAGTTTCCTCTAAATTTCTCGCTATTTCTACACCAATGGCCAACACTCATTTCTCACTATTTCAATTTTTATTTCTAATTACCAGGGCAGCAGAAAATAAATTTACTTCTACCTATTATCTTGGGTGTGAAATCTAGGTGGCGCCAGTCATCTTTAATTACTTCCTTTTAACCGTAAATCTCTTTAAGCAAATAACTATACCATCGATGGCTCTATTTTCTTTATCAACACAGTATATACTACTTTTATTTTATCGTGCACACGTGGTAAATGTATATGATGAAATGTCGTAAGATATAGAAACAAACTTCCACATTTTCCCGTCATTCAGCTCTCTAAATCCTTCGAACAGAACAGTGAACACAAAAGGCTTTGCATTCTATAAAATAATAAAGTTTCAATTGACACATTAACGAAAATGTAATAATACATAATTCATAATAAAAAAAAAAAAAAAATCACTTTTTAAGCTTTATATACGTTCTCCGCTTAATATGATATATTGGATTTATAGCAATAACATTATACCTACAAGTGATGACAGAAATCGACTAAAATCCAATATAGAACAACAAACCCTATTAATAACCAATAAACGACTCCTTCAAAAATTACATATAGACAAGACAATCAGCAAAGAACATCACATTGTCCAGATGGCATGACATGGTGCAGGTAGAAAATATAATGTTAAACCAATTTAATGTGCGTAACACCCCTCTTTCCCCATCCTTCTGCCTATCTATACCATTATGTCGTAAAAGCACACAAGAAAAAAAAAAAAAAAAAACCCTGCTCAATGCAGTTACCAACAGGATGCCTACAGTCCTTGAATTGTGTAAACTTTCCAATTAAACATGGATCGTGTCATGGTGACTTTACCTTTATCGGGAACGCTCACACCGAAGCATTCAGCAGCTATTTATCATAAATACATTAAAACATCAGACTTGGTCCCTCGGAACATCGTCGTACAAAAATGGAAAGTTTATAATGACAAAATTAAAACCGTCTCTTTCTTTAACATAATAAATTATCGTATTTTTAGTTTTTATAATTCCGTTTGTTACATATGCAGATGTGTCAAACTAGAGATTATTAACTGCTAGATTTATAAGACTTATTATGCTAAAGATCTTTCAAACACATTTAGCATATTTAACAAACTAGGGTTTATCAACATTAAAACGACCAAAGGATCAGCTGATAGTGCAAAGACAACGATTCATTTATCAGAACAGATAATTTTCCCTTTCTTGAGTTTTTCCAGGAAAGCAGATGCATAACACCTATTATACTTTAAACAATATTTTTAATTTGGAATGTAGTAGAGGTGAATATAGACATCAATTAAGTGGTATGAAAAGTTCCACTGTATATTAGAATTTACAATTAAAGTCTTTTCAGTGATGTGCAAGGCCAAAATATTGAAAATCCAGAACATAATACAAACATTGAACAGCTGATAAAGCTAAAAAAGAACCAAACGCAATAGCAAACTCTAACAGGAAATCAGAGCTATGCAAAACAATATGTAACAGCAAAATACATTAACAAAATATCCATATTATTATGCCAATACCAAAGTACTTATTACTTGGCTGGTGATACCCTGGTGGACTGTCCACCAGCGGAGGTATCCCACATGGTAGCAAGAACATTCACGGTACCTTTTTTTCTGCATCAAATTTACATTTCGACAAATAATACTTCTGTTCAGTGATGCACGAAGCCCAAATATTAGAAAATCTAAATTAAGGCAATGTTTAGTTCAGTAGTTTACTGATGTTCAAATACCATGAATCGATTAAGAAGACATATCAAGATAAAAAAACAACAACCGAACATCGCTAAACTACTTTTGCCAAATTTGATTCGCGTGGAATAACAAATTTTCAAAATGTAATGGCCCTAATTGGGCAATATTGTCACAGTCATGAGTACCGATATTGTTCATCAAAAGGATTATCGCAAAAATATAAATACTTACTGCTCTTCGAACCTGCTCTTTTTATACCTATAAAGTAGGGAAAACAAATGTATAACCAAAGCAACACAAACAAAAAACCCAAATGAATGGTAGATACTAATAATGTTGACAAATTGGTGTTTTTCTCAGATATAGCTTGAATCGGAATGGATCACCTTTGTCGTATACTAAGTTTACTAATTATTCTTAATGAAAATTTGGTCTTGCCTAAAACGTTTATGATATCTCTTATGCACTTCCTACTGAAAATAATAATGCTTCGGTTTATAGTGTTGTATATAGATATATGGCTACAATGGCCTGTTTTGATATCGTTTAGTTTTGGCATATTGATTTACTTTATAAATGTCTCAGACGTGATACAAATTCTTGAATTTCTTGTTTATAAAGAAGAATCTAATCATTACTTATGATTATAAAATGACAATATTTGAAATTGTATTAACACATTTATCCGTTGTCTGGTGTCTTGGTGACATAGAAACGTAGAACTTCAACCAAAACTGGACGCAAAAAAAAACTTATGTAGAATGTACATGTATAATCGAAATAGAAAAAATTGTATTTCAGGGTATAGAAAATATGAATTAAAACAGTTATTAATGACCTTCTCCCCCTTCTATTAGCATCCTCTGTAAGAAAAAGGTTTCATATTGAAATGCAGTTAAGAACATTTGTTGTATATTTTTCCTAAAACAATATGGGGTAGGGTGGGAGGAGAAAATTTTGGATGAGTAGTACATCGTTTGCTCATCTGTAGATGAGGTAGGTTATCTTGAATGCAGAATGTATATAAAATCAACATGTACAGTTCTTATATATAAGAGTCCCAATGCCATTCCTTCCACATATTTATAAATAATTTCCATTTTTGTAAATAAGAAAAATAAATATTATAAAATCTTCGAAAAAACATTCACGCGAAAAATTATGAATTTGTTTAACCTAAAGGCAAAATACAATCAAAACATTTCAAAATGTCGTTGAGTGTAATTTTGTTAGTTTTTTTGCGACAAATACCTAACGCGTGATTATGATCAAAAGTGGAGATGTATGTGACGCTTCGCTACTAAATGGTAGCAAATCAGTGAATGATATGTGATAGTAAAATGCTGAGTAATACATTTCATACTTACGAGTCTCTGAATGGTGCACTGAAAGAATGATTATGTTGTTAAAATGAGTATCAGCTTTGAAATACACATATGTGTATATCTATCTGAACTATTTAGTTCGATAAAAATGAGTAAAAAAGATGTAATAATGATAGTTTATTTACTTCACGACCTAAAATATGCATATCCCTTGGGACCTTGACCTAAAATGCCTTTTTGTCAACTATATAGTTCTAGGACTGCATTTTCGCTCCTTCAGTTATTAGATTAAGCTGAATGTCATAAATAAAATTAAGATTTGTTGCAGAAATATATTCTGTGAAAAGATTACGGACAAATAATCTTTGAAACCAACAACCGAAAATGGCAGTCAACACGTCAAATGACATGACACTATGGCAAGTAATAATGACGTTTCTCACTTAAAGTAAAGGAATTATACTTTGTCTACATAGATACTGATATCATTAGGAATTTGTATCAATATTGAAAATAAAAGTTCATAATGTTTGGTTATAATTGACCTCTAATTTAAAAAAAAAAAAACAGGCGGTAGAAAGAAATACATTGAATGTAAAAATAAGAAGATGTGGTATGATTGCCAATGGGACAACGCTCAATGGTTCATGATCACTTGATTGTTATTCAAGCTATTACAACATTTTCTAACTATTTTTTTTTGTAATTATTTGAACAAATATTTATTAAAATGTTTGTATTTTGCTTTTAATGGAGTGTGAATAGTCGAAGTTTTGATTACAATACATATTTTGTTCATGAACTTCGTCTTTGGCTATCTAATGTCATTTGTTGTTTGGAGATCTGATGAATGTTGTGTTAACGACATATATATGAGTTTGTTATCTGTTCAATCGATTGACACTGTTTCTTTAGCTTTAGGGCGATTAAGGGTTTGACCTATTGCATTAACATGTTAACAATGGATAGATGTTCACGGTATGTGTCAATTTACAAATCGTGCAGTGTTAAATATGACTTTGGGAACTACTGACGAAGTTTCTGACTTGTGACTTTATCCTAACTTTGGGACGTTTTTTTGTTGTTATTTCGTCGTGTTGCTGTTTCAATGACGTGTAAATCAATTCATGTGTAGAATCATTCTTCACTCTCCCCTCGTCTCAAGGTGTATATCAAGGATTTGTGACGTCAAATAAGGTGACCCGGACCTAATACCGTCGTCATAATGTTTGAACAGATGTTGATAACTTGGGCCCGATCTTATTAATTCATCTTCCTGTTTGTTGGTCAAATAAAGAAACAGCTATTCTTCATATCGAGAAAAACACAAAAATACAATCAAATACAGTGATATTGCTCCACACAATACATGAATGAGATCTTTTTAAATTCGTTCACTGTGCTTTCTAACAAAAAAGCTTCATATTGTGACTCGGAGCTCTTATTTAACAGTTTAAAGATAGTATTTATAACTCTACAACATACCATTCTGCAGAACAATAGTTCCAAAAAACAGTTTGTAACCACTACAAAAATCTGCTATATATTCTCCACCTTCTTGTAACATTTCCTGTTCCGTGATTGGAACTGGGTCCACCAACTTAACCTCATCAATTGCATGCGTGAGTTTCAATCTACAATATTTATACTAACTATTGGCAATAGACGAATGTCTTTCTTAATACATGGAAATGATATATTGCAAATAATGTATTTCAATTACTGTATAAATATGTCATGTATATATATATAGTGCCTACACTTAATGTTATGTTGATTGTTTCATTAGACAACAGTAAAGAGCCTTATAATTAAATATGTATTGCTATACAGTTCTGAATTGAGACTGTTTATGACGTCTTTACACTTAATCCGTTGGATGTGTACTGATTGACATCTGAGACTGCGAAAACATGATTTGTTTATTAGTTGTTATTGGCTTTGAACCAGCTAGACCTAGAATTAGATCGGTATTTTGTTTCTTTTACTTCAGGTCTAATTTTGATATAACGAATTAATTGAATATGACAAAGAATAATTTGATTTAAAAAAAATTGTTTACATCTCGTACTTTTTCTACAAAAAGTTCATTGGAAAATACCATGAGCTTGTTGATAAATATTATGTATCAACTTCACAAATAATACATGATGGTCTTGAAGTACAGATACTAGGTACTGACGTCGTTAATCATCTTATTTACGTGTTATAGTGATCTTTTTATTTGTCTTTGTATATTTGTTTACCTTTACTGTTTAGTGCAATTTTGATAATATCCTTTTGGCGTATATATAATCCTACCATTGTGCTATAATGCTATGGTCTTTTTTTGTATTCCTGTCTTACATTTTGCTAATGTGCTTTAATGTATTAGACCGTTGGTTTTCCGTTTGAATGGTTTTACACTAGTAATTTTTGGGGCCCTTTATAGCTTACTGTTCGGTGTGAGCCTAGGCTCCGTGTTGAAGACCGTACTTTGACCTATAATGGTTTACATTTATAAATTTTGACTTGGATGGAGAGTTGTCTCATTGGCACTCATACCACATCTCCTTATATCTATTTGTCTATAGATTGCCTATATGCCATTTTGTTTTTCATTGTTTAAACAGTTTTTATAGTGATTAAGATTATAACCCAATGCTGACTTATGTACCCCAATTTTTGACGTTTATACCTATTATGTCTGTTTGTTTTGCTCACACATTGTTGTCAATATAATGGAATTATATGCGACTGTCATACTATTGAGAGGTTTAGCTAACTTTAAAACAAGGTTTAATCCACCATATTTTACATAAGGAAATGCCTGTACCAATTCAGGAATATGACAATTGTTTTTCATTCGTTTGATGTGTTTGAGCTTTTGATTTTGCTATTTGATAAAAGACTTTCCGTTTTGAATTTTTCTTGGAGTTCGGTATTTTGTTTTATTTTGCTTTTTTACTTGTAGGACCATTTAAGGACCAATATAAGTCCTACTCCTACGCCCAATTTATATGTGTCAAACAATATAATAAAAGAAATGTAATCTCATTAAAATGACCTACGATCCAGTATGTTGCTTTTGACTGAAACTATTTGAATAAATGTTGCATATTGTAACATTTGTTTGCTTCGAGCGTCACTGATGAGTCTTTATTAGACGAAAAGCGCATCTGGAGTACATAATAATATAATAAGCCTGGTATCTCCAATCAATGTTTTTCAGAAATCGAATGTTTCCGGCTCTACTGCGACATTCCTGGAAAGCACTGAATAGTGTTTACTTAGATTCCTGAGATAATGAACAGTAAGTCGTATATGTCATCAATGTTTAACAATATAACAAAACCCAATATATGAAGATAAAATGTTTGATTCGCTAACTTCTATATGAGAAGAAGTATGTTTACACTGGTAAATAGTCTTGTCGTTTTATTAACTGAAAATGATACCTTAATAGCTATGTTTACCTTTATCCTCATAACATGCTGTCATATTTATAATGTAAGAACAGTTAGGCAAAATCCAATCAAATTATACTGTGAAAAAAACATTTCTTAAATATTTGGCTAAAAAAGATTTAGGTGATGTAGTACTAGTACCTTTTAATTTTGTTAAGCAATTCCAACGTGTCGTTCAGAGATTCTCTTGTGTCTATCATAAGACATTCTCCAGTATCTATGTTCTTTATAGCGAGCTTTCCCTGTAAATAAATTAATACGTTCTTGTATTATAAACGCATGGGGAGGCATATGGTATGCTTACGATTTCCATGAGTTTATCATAATAAGAAACTTTAAAAAATGTAAGAGTGTACTAAATGAGAAATTCTTTTAAAAAACATCAGTCGAAGGCAAAACGGCGAATGACAAACGACAGCAATTTTGATCATGCCAATTCCATTATTGCACTTGAGATCAAGAATCTCATAGAAAACCAAGACCTGAAGATTGGACCTATCCATTTCCATTACCGGACATCAGAAGGCAGACCCCATAAAAAGCAATTCGATTTAATTTCCAACAATTTGTTTGGTCGAAATGTTGAACAGCTTGACTTTACATTTATTTTTTTGATTAAAAAATATACCACAGGAACCTTAGGTAAAAACCTTAAATACATACACTCTTCCTACATGGTCAAAATTTTCCAAAAAATGCGGTAAATTATCTGTAAACTCCTTTCTAATTAAAGTCGGGAAATAAAGCCTGCTTCCTTGTCACGCCGGCCCTCCAAAATGAAAACCTCCTTGAATATCTTCCGGTCAAGTGACTTGTGTAACGCATGTCCTGTCCATCTTTTTAGGCATGTGATTTAATGTGCAGAACACAAAATGACTATTCCCCTGCTTGTGCGTCATACATGACTTCAAATGAAATGACATTACGCTTTTCCCACCTGATCCCTCCCCAAAAAAAAGTCACCTGACAGTCGTCTCTATGCTTCTTAATTACGTTTAATTTCAATCAAAGCGAACGAGTTGTTAAATATACACAGAAAGGATTATCACCGTCTAAGGGGAAATTAGCAAAGGGGAACGTATATTGCAGCAATGTCTTGTTTAGAGTTTCCCTTGTGAAACTGAAATATCAAAATCTACGACAATAATTGTTGTTCATATTAGGTTTGTCTAAAAATCAGTTCCCTTGGATAAATTTCTGCAATAAAATAAAACAAATCTTTACTATGAAAAAACGTCATCAAGGTAGTGTTTAGCGTTATCAAATTTTTCAATAAAATGGAATTTAGACTTGACTGAGCACTGACATAAACAATACAAGAACAAGTCTGCTTTTAAAGAGTCAAACTATGTTACCATAGAAATACCCTCAGCCTGTCAATTTGACCAATGTTTCCCGGACCTATATTATTTTATAAGAGGATTGCAGATAATTTCAACGTATATTTTTTTAGCAGTGGATATTACATTACATTGAAGTCAGTTGTCGGTGATATCTATCAGTGGTGAATGGTTACCCAAATTATGCCAGAATGCATTTTACAAATTTAAAAAAACGCTCGTGTTGAAATATCATTGGTATAGATTAAACATAACTTGGTTTCAATTATCATTCTGAGACAAATTTAGAAAAAAATATTTTCTCTATGTTTTGAAGTTTATGACATCGACAGAATTTTAGCTTTCTAAATATTTTACAAAAAAATTACATGAAAAATTTAAATAAACATTGTACATTTAAAGTGAAGAAGGTTTTTTATACATTAATTCAAAGGCAATTGTGTAGTATAATTGAAGCATTCAAAATGAAAAACAATAAAGTTCTGTTGCATATCAACATGTATGATGCATGAAAGGTTAAACAGTAATAAACATCAATCTTATGTAGGTAATACAAAACCTTTTTAAAGTCATGAAGATTAATAGTAGAAGGGCAATCAGAATTGAGGTGAGCCACGCTCCCAACATTAACAGTCAACAAATTCTTTTGCAAGTCTACCACGATATCCTCTTTGATGCTTCCTCCGTGTACATCAGCCTTTATGTTAAACGTCTAGAATTGATAAAACAAATAAAATTCGTTAGTTGTATTTCATCATCCAAATTTGAGGTGACATTAAAAGAGATAATGGTAAATAAAGTAATTTATTAAGGCAATAAAAGACATGGTCACATATGGTCACTCTTAGACTTCTTCTGACTCAAAGTGGGGCGTCTGTTTAGTTGTGCCGCAAATATTAAAATGCAACCACGTACGGTCAGAATGGAACGTTTAATACGATGTCTCGCTCTCTGCACCTTGCGAACCCTCACAATAACACTTTGAGGGGTCAGTAAGTGGCCTGTTGCAAGGATACATTTCTGTCCCTAACCAATGTTTCCTCATTTGGAGTGGCATAATTATTCCGCCATTCAACCCGGTTGACCCCAGTTAGGATCTACCTATTGCATTAATGTAAATTTAGTCTTGTTTTGAACCTGAATGAAATTTGCCACTAGGGTAAAGCGAACAACAATTAATCTAATCTATCAGTTGTTTCCAAAATTGTCCAAAAACATATCAACTGTCCTGTATTGAAGGAATATATGCGTTGCATTTCATAGCTTGACTTTGACACGACATTTTTTGTAGAGAAAATGGTAGATAAAACCAGATCAAAGATGATATATCGCTACAATTGACAATCGTTAAAAATGTGTTGTACTCTTTACAAACCTTCAGCAGAACGTTTAACATTTAAATATATGATTCGGTTTTTTTTTATTCAGATTTTCACAAGTCAAAACAGATATATGCGATAATAATTCAGTGATGATGGAAGTTAAAATATTTTGAAATCCAAAACCGCATGCGAACTTTACAGAGCTGGTGTTTTACTTAAAAGGAAAAAACGTATAGTCAAACGTGAACAAGGAATCAGAACTGTGCATGAGGGAGATACATGCCATAATTCAATCTATTTCCTAACTAAATAGAAAAATAAGAAGATGTGCTATGATTCCCAATGAGACAACTCTCCACAAGAGACCAAATGACACATAAATTAACAGCTATAGGTCACCGTAAGTCTTTATATCTTCAATTTCAATGACCAATATCCGTCTTTCCATGCAAATGTATATAATGGGCAGACACATTTCCCATTTCCATTCTCAATTTTAGATGATAACTTCGGTGACTTACAGTCTACCAGCAGAGATAGGAATGCATAGGTATTTTGTCTTACATAACTATCCATGTCTTTCTTTAAATTAAACTTTCAAACTTTAGTCATATTGAGTTCGTTCTGTCCTCTAAATACAAACAACACCAAACCACCTTAAGATTAATGCTCATATATAATTTCTCCATTAACCTCAATATTGAATATTCTGCAATATAGTATTGACGATATGTTGTGGGATTCTGACGATATGCCATGGGACTCTAATTAGAATGAGAATGATATTACTGCTCTTATTTTGCCAAATAAAACATAGCCTTTAACATTTATCGAAAGAATATCAATATTTTTTAACATGATTGTTTATAGGATGAATGCTGATCATCATCATAACTGCTGCTTTTTATAATGTTTAATGTTTGATGTGGGTTACATACAAGATTAAAAGTCGTTCTTTTCTGTCTTTCCATATGCCCTTTAGCGAAGAAGGATGTGTACAATGATCCTGTGCCCATTTGTTTGTTTGATAGTTTCGTTTCTTCTTCATTTTGTTCGTTCATTCGTCTGTACATTACTGTTACAGTTAATCGTAAAGTAGTGGCTGTCCTTGTTAAGAAACATTGAGAAAAATCAGAATATTTTAAAGAACTTGTAATTTTGATTCCAACGGCAAATTGAAAATTTTACGTATGCATCAAATGGGTATCGTATTCACATGTCATTTTAACTGGCCAATTTGATATCAATGAAATTCTCATACAATCTTTCGAAACTACAGACATTGCTCATTTGTATACAGGTTCATGCATATGATCCCGAAGGAAGCAAAAATAGTAATAAGGTCTACAGTGTAAACAAATGTCATACTAAAAATTCCCCAACAACATTGAGGAAAACGTCTGTTTACGGTATATTTCTTAAAACACCATGGATCATAAGATATTATTCAAATTTATATCTATTTATATATATACACAAAATAGGAGCTAACAATTTCCCGCAAATTTCTTTATCTAAGTGATAAGTAAAACAAACATGTTTGAATAGCCTTGTGAGCTCATCGTGTAGCACCTGCCTCATATTAGTAAATGCTATGTTTTCCATAGTAAAATATTGACTGGGGTATGACTGCAAATGGATGAAAGCATTTTGAATCAGTCACTTCTCCAAAAGTACTGACTGATATGCAAAACTTTTCTGAATAAGTCGTTGTCATTATGGATTTTTTTCATCCAAACAATTGTTTGTGTAGCAAATGACTAATATTTACCTTATAGACATTAACCACAAGATTTATGGAAATTGCGATTTTTAAGTAGTTGTTGAGTAAAACCGAACTTGAGTAACAATGACTCAATCTCCACGTTGCAGCTGTATTTTTAACAGTCTGATTTCTTTTATTATTGATAGAAATGTTTTAATTTGTAGTTATTTGTTGTCGTTGGTGTTAAATTTTTGTGCGTTTACTTTATTTTACTGTTTAAATACAATTTGAACAAACCTGAATGTTCTTGTTGCCGCTTGCTACATAAAATGACGTCGAAACTATAAATATAACCTTAAACATCGCAATATAATAGCAGTTTTACAGTTTTACTTTGTAGACACCTTTCCTGTAAAAAAAAATATTTCTTTTTTTTTTCTTTTTTCGGAACTCCAGTTTGAGATATTTCATGGCATATTCTTTTTTTAAATTTTAAATAAGTTGACTATATAAAAACAAAACAAAAACCACTGAAACAAATAAATCTCAATGAAGAATTATATAAAACATAAATACCGTACGGAAACAAACTAACAATATTTACGTACTTACCAAAATTGAGCACCTCATCTAACAATGTAACAATGTAATACCTTCTTGAATATTTCGTTTTGCGGAAATTGGATATTAAGAAGTGTCTAAGAATCTCACTCAGGCAAAGTAGACCGAAGATAGCTAAGGGCTATTCTTTTCATGTCTCTCACGGTCATACTATCCTCAAGTATTAAACATTACTAGCCTTAGAATACCTTTGCAAGTATTTGGCGTTCCCGGTGAAAGTTAATGTATAAAACCGCTTCGGATGAACCTGATTCACAAAGTGATATTTTAATGTACTATCCCTGGGTCGATATCCTGCTTGCGGAATGGTAGTTTTATGATATCTAGAATATCACAAGCCCAATATCTAGTGCTTCTTCACATAATTTTTGTAATACATTTCGCACATTTATTGTTGATAAATTTTATGATTATAAAGAAACTGTTAAGGTCCTTTCTATGTGATCTAACTCCTCGAATATTCATGCATTCAAATTATTGGATTTGAGTTTTCCTGATGAAGGTTCATTCAAGAAATTGCTTTGGGCACGAGCTGTATTTCCTGTTAAAAGGACTGGATCGAAACGGTAACTGGTAGTCTGTTTATCTGAGAAGGTATCATTACTGCTGTAGGCAGTTCTTCGCCAAGAAAATGATTGTAAAGTTTTAATTCAATTTCCCTTAGTTAAGTAAGATGGTAATGGCTATGTCTCAAAGGTCCTTGTTGGTCATTTGATATAGTTTCTCGAGTATGTATACATACACATGTTTGGTTTATATCGCCCCTGATGAAGGTAAATCTAGAAAAGCGGTTTGGACCGATGCAAATCATAAAGTGTTTATATTATTGTGAAGATCTATACAATTCTGATAAAATTAGATTTTAAGCGTTATCTTAAACAAAAATTATTTCGTTTTTTCTGGTCTTAAAACAGAATTATGCACAAGACGCAGACAATTACAAACAATCTACATACCAACAATAATGTTATTCTTACCTATCATAGAATCTATTATAGTACATGCAATAGTAATAAAGTGCGCTTTATATGAGACTATCAAATAACACGTGATAGTTTTTGTTGACAACCACGATGACCCAAAATGTTTCAAATTTGACATTATACAATTATAAAGTTACAAATATAGAATAGGACATAAACAAACAAATTAATTTTTAAAATCAAGTTAACATATTTTAATAATTAACACATATTATCAACTCCTCGTCCAATCAAATTATTTGAATTAACTTTCTACGTTTCATAGTACATACTTTTTCTGTGTTTCCAAGTAACTATGTAAGTATTGCCACACAGGTCAAATTTCATTGTATTGTATTCAAGGTATTAAGAACAATAAGTGCAAAACGTTATTTTGGAATATAATTTTGAGTTTCAAATGTAACTTGTGTATGCAATTTGTTTTAACAATCATTGTAACAGTTATATATTCTGCCATTAAAATCCTTGGTTTTCAAAAAAACATTACAAAGACGAGATACAAACAAAATTGTCATTTTTGAAATTATAATGAAAACTTATAAACTCCTGTGAATATTCAAATCTTTTATACTTACCAAAAAACAATCAGCCTTACATAAAAGTTGTGTAAATTGAAAACTTAAAGAGGAGTTTGCCAGATTAACAATTACCCGCATGCGTAATTTAAACAAACAATTATAAAGTTCAACAACCTGTCAATTATGGAAAACGAAAATAAAACCAAAATCCTGATAAATTACACATTTTGTGTATTTGTACTAAAACATATAGAGCGAGAGACTGATGCTTTATTCTCTAAACACATAGAAGAAAATTACAGAAAAACATCCACTATCAAGAAAAATATAATCAAGTTGATGATAAATACAGTGTTCTATTTTAAAATAAATATTAAATTATGGTGACATACATAAACTGTTAATGAAATATGAAGAAATTAAAGTATAACCATATACATTTGGGAGCAAATGGTTTCTTTATTGTTTGTGATTTGCTTTAACTAGCTTTAACTATGCATACCCTTTATATGTAGACTTAAACTGTGCATTCTTTAAAAGTTTTAGCTTGAAAACTGTATGAGAGTCAGTCGGGTAGACAATGTACCCTGCATATCTAATATTACAAAAAAGGAAAAAGCTCTACGACCTGTTATTTATGCAACATTAAACAAAATATCAAAATCCACCTACAATCTTTGAATATAGTGTCCAGTTTACATAAACATTGAATTATTTTTGGGGGTCTGTTTTGGGGAAATCGATCTGTTTCGAATTTTTCTTATCTTCGACAAAACCGATTTGCATATCATCCTTATATTCAAATGGAACATTGATTTCTTCCAAACAAATTGATTTTTCCTTGATACATTGATTTCTTTTGAATAAATTGAATGTTGACATCATCATTTTGGCGTAAAGTAATAAAAAGGTATTTTAAGCTCCATAGAGTATGTCTTGAAAAGAAATGTACAAAAAAAACTGTCATTTTGTGTGCCATAAAAAATACTAGTGTTTCTTTTAGTAAAGTGTCTTATAGCCAACTTTTGTTGACGTGTTATATATACGATAAAGAACAAGAATCGCGAGGCCCTGGTTTTGTACGTTAAAAATCTCTATAATTATCTTTAAGTCGTTCAATGTTTAACCTTTGCGCACCTAAACAGCTTATAATTACTGCCAACGGCTAATCGTGGAATTATTTAAACTAGTTAATAGGTTGTTTATGCTGTAAACAAATTAAAATTCTTATTTGTACATCAGAATGTTTTAAAAATATACAGATAAAGAAAGTTATCATTGGCTTCTGTATACAGAGAACATTATATGTCATCCGAAATTATCACTGTACTAAATGCAATAACAAAATCAACGAACTCGAAGGTAACTTCAAAAAGGAAGGATTCCATAACAATTGACAAAACGAAACATTCGACTACATCAACCAACAGAACGACTGGAAAACAACTGTTATATTTCTGACTTAAAACAAGCATTTTAACCGAGGACATAAAATTGGTATTTGCTTCTCCGATAGCACTGCCATGCATTTTTATAATAGCCTTTAGTTTTTATGTTTGCCCTTTTAAATTACCTGTTAACCATGCTTACAGAACAGAAGAAATTGCCGCGTGCAATACACAAATTATGCAAAATAACATTTCTTTCTCAAGCCTGAATGAAATCCGGTACCAATCAGATATAAGTTACACAACATGAAACATAATGCCATACCTACCAGGAAATTCTAAATTTTTCTACTAACAAAACCATTTATTTTTGCTTTTCCGATTTCGTCATTCTGCTGATATTATTGAATAGCCAAATTAGCAACCTGTACTTGTTCCATCCTTTTAGGATATCAGACGCTTCGGTTTTCTACATTTACTTGTCCATGCAACATGCAGCTTATATGTAAAACGTAACTAGTCAACACATGTAAAGTATCTTTAATTCGGTTTGATACATTTAAAAGTAAATATCTTTAAAATAATTTATTGAAATATTGAAGACATTGCAAGATATAGGATATAACAACGATTTATTAAAATGTTTGGGCGACATACATCCTGAGTACTGGTTACCTTGTGAAGTAGCTCGTTATTTATCAACCCGAAAAATAATGATAATAAAGGGAAATATAATGATCATCAAAAATCTTTAAATTACATAATGTACATACAGCTCAAAAATGTATACAATAATGAGCATGAGCTAATAAATAACATTCGGGTATTAGTATTTTGTTTTGATTTATGTGTATTTTTGGTCTTTGTTTTTTGTTTGTCTCAGAATAAAATGTTGGTTTCTGCCACATAATCCACACAATTGCAATGCAAAAATATGCAAATGAACAGTGTATCTTTTGAGCACTCAATAAAATATGACAGTCTTACAAAATATCAGGGCCGGAAGACAAAGTAATGAGTCATGAGCAGGAAGGTGTTTAAACATTAAAGGGAAGTAGTGGTTGTAATAAAAAGGGAACTGAAGACGGTTACTGAAAATTTCTACAAATCAAATTAATAAAACAATGCATCTGTAAACAGGATTAGAAATGGTGGTACTAATAAATGGATCATTACATGCAATTCATTTTTGGAAAAGAGAAAGAATCAAAATGATCTGAACGAAGCATAGTCACAGGATTTGGAAACATCATATAATAAGTAACAGATTATTAAGAAATGTTGCAACAATCCTAAGACCCTGATGGAGAATAGTTGGGGTAGGTTTGACCTCTGTCGCGCAGAACAGATGAAACAAAAGTTTGAAAACAAGATAGATAAAAAAGTAAATAACTAAGATACCCTACTAAAGATAATAAATTGATTTTGTAAGAGCAAACCTGGAACAGACCGACTGTACTGGCGGCAAAGGAAACAATTCCCACATGATACTATTGTGATCAGGGAACAGATGGAAATGAACTAGACCATAAAGAAACTACAAGAAATTGCTCAGGAATAAGGCTTGAGAGTACAGTTAGTTGTATAAGGACATATTGGTATCAACCGTGAGAAAATGTGCAATAAAAGCAGCTGAAAGCCCAACAAAGAGACGAGGACTAATCAACTCTTTCAGAATGAAGAGAGACAACCTGACTAGGTCAGTGAATAAGAGTATTCACGGAGAGGAGTCCGAAGTAAAAGACAGACACAAAAATTGTTAATTTGGTTGGTAAAGCTTAAAAATGTATCGTGCAAGTGACATATGAGAATGAATAATTTGAAATTGGAACGACATACGTACTGCTAACAGCTATTCCTTAGGGATATGCTACCTCCTTACATTATGTATTTTATGTACATCAATTTCATCTGTAAACATAGCCGTCTATGTTGATTTTCTACCGATATTCAAATCTCCTTAATCGATTAAAAAAACCAACAAAGGTAATAAACAAATAATCTCATAAAAGCTACTAGGATTAAAATTTTGTTCGCCAGATAGGTGTTTGGTCTACAAAAGTGACGCTCGAATAAAAAACGTAATAAAAGCCAATTAAAGTACGAAGTTGAAGAGCATTGAGACTCAAAATTCCGAAAGATTTAGCCAAATACAGCTAAGGTTATGCCTTAGGTAGAAAATCCTTGTTGAAAATTTGAGCAATCGCATGAACTCCAAACAAACGAGACTGGTAGCGACGACGGATGCGACTGTTTGATTTTTGCAATGATTACAAAAAAATTAAATAAATTTGCCTAATTCATATATATGACCGTATGAAATTTATATCAAATTAACGGATATTTCAGTGACAATATCATTGTTGTTGTTACTGAAATTGCTTCGGACAGAAATTCAGGAGCGGCAATTCTAGGTGATATTATTGATCGTGAGACTGCAAAAATTTTAAACGGCTTGACAGTATTCTGATACTGTTGCCTTTATCTAGATCATACGTCGTTTAAGTAAAGCACACAATGAAATAACCTGTCAAGTCCAGTTACCACTCGCAACAGGTTTTAATGAGGTCTCATCATACATTTGAGTTGATTTCGGCAGTATTAGTGAGAAGCCAGCAGTACCAGTGAGTATTTAAAATTTTCAGGCAATCGAAAATAAGTTTAATTTTAAAATAGCCCTTCCTGTTGAAAGATGTTAGATCCTTCCACATTTATAAATCACCGTATTATGTGTCAATGTTTTAGTTCTGATTTACACTTTACATTGACAGCTGTGTGGGAAATCTTGTAGTTTATTATTGTTTTTTACACTAACTTCATATTTACAGGTAAGATGATGACAACAATTATGTTAAATAATGAAAACAAAAATATAAAGTCAGTGGTATCTATAACATTGTAAAATAATCTTTTGGTGTACGCTAGTTTAGGTCACAATTACTATAATTCATTCTGGCAAACAATAGAAGTTGTGAAATATGCACCTTACAGGACGAAAACAAGATTAGTATCATCATACATACATAAGGGAAGTTTGAAGCGTAAACACAAAATTAATTTTGATTTTTGATATATTTGTTTAATTTCAAAATTTTGCATGTTCCTTATGAATGCAGTACTTTTAGTGTTCTACGGAATGCCAAAACTTCCTCTTGTGTCATATCCATTTTCGTTATTATATATTATGGGATTTTTCAATTATAACCAAATACAAGGTGTGATTATATGTTTATACGACAAAAAGACATCATACAAAGGTGATTGCTTGATATAATGTCGTTTATATCATATACATTTTCCCCATGGAAACAAACTGTTCCCCTCTTCTTGTCAACTTGTTCCTTTATTCATATGAGGCTGACTTCATACAGAAACTTCTTGGAAAGAAAGAAAAGAAGTTAGCAGTATCCTTTTAACTTCACTTTCCGCTATATAGATGATGTTCTCTCATTAAATAATTCGAAATTTGGTGACTATGTTGAAAGCATCTATTCCATCGAACTTGAGAAAAACGATATAGTTAAGTCTGCCTCATATCTTGACTAACATCTATATATTGACAATGAGGGTCGGTTGAAAACAAAACTTTACGACAAAAAAGATGATTTCAGCTTCCCAATTGTGAACTTTCCATTTCTATGTAGCAACATTCCAGTATCGTATGCATACAGAGTATATATCTCCCAAATGATTCGATATTCCAGCGCTTGTATTTCCTATCATGATTTCCTTGATAGAGAGTTGCTGCTCACAAAGAAGCTATTAATCCAAGAGTTCCAATTGGTGAAGTTGAAATCATCCCTTCATAAGTTTTACGGACGCTATCACGAGTTGGTTGATCTTTATGGAATATCCGTTTCACAGATGATAGCAGATATGTTCCTAATGTAATAACTACAATCCCGTCCCCTTTTCCCGAATGTGATCTAGCGATTTAGACTTATTACCAGATTTGTACTAACATGAGCAACACGACGGGTGCCACATGTAGAGCAGGATCTGCCTACCCTGTGGGAGCACTTGAGATCCCCCCCAGTTTCTGATGGGGTTTGTGTTGCTCAGTCTTTACTTTTTATGTGGTGTTTTGTGTACTATTGTTTGTCTGTTTGTCTTTTTCTTTTTTAGCCATGGCGTTGTCAGTTTATTTTCGACGTATGAGATTGAATCTCACTCTGGTATCTTTCGTCTTTCTTTTAAAGACAAAAACACATAACATAAGAACAAAGTCTCATCACGTTTGGTCTGCACCCTTATAATGTCGAGTAAAAAATGAAAACAATACGTTATAAATTTCATGCGTCCGAAGCGCCTTTCTGGATTAACCTTCATCAGGAATGCTTAAAGTCGAATATTTTAAAGCCATGGATGTATAAAAACCTAAACAGTTGAAGAGCTATATTATCAAAAAGGACCTATAAAAATAGCTAAATCCATCTAAGGTCAACTTTGCCTGAGGGAGTTGAATAGTATCGTGATAGCAATTTTCAGATCTGCCGTACAGGAATTTCTCCTTGCTGATAGTTTTAAATTACACAACACTCATTGTACATGGGATGTATGCGTCAATCTTTTTCTTGAATTGTATGGAAGCAAATAATTATACATTTTTCGATTTATGGACGTTTAACGAAATTAACTTAATTATATTTATTGTTTCGTAGCCAGTTTGGAAATAGTTCAGAACTCAGAAGTTTTTGCCTATTATCGGTAATTCTGTTGTTGTGTGGCCACTTTGGTATATCTAGTATTTTTTATTATGTTTCCAGTTTCTACGTATCAATTATAGGTTTTTTGGGATAATAGATAAAAACACTAAAATAAGTCAAACATAATCATTTACAGGCAAAAACTACTGAAAGGATTATTCAAAGGTTTCGGTCAAATAAACACTTTTGTAGGATCTTGTATTGCTAATCATTTTTGCCTTACCAGCTTCTACATATCTGATATAATGTTTGCGTTAATTAGCAAAACATGAAAATTAGCGACAAATCGTCATCTTAGGGGAAAAACTGAGTTATCTGACATTTGTGTTGCAAACAAGAAGTACAAATGTAGTTATCAGATAATTTTCAATATTCTTGCTCTTTCGGATTACCTGGTAACATTTAAATAGAAACTCACTCAGGGAAAGTCAACTTACATTAATTTTGTCTGAAAGATTTAAGCTGTACCGTATAGGACTAAATGCTTCGTCTTTAGCGTACCTGACCAGATAATTCCATAAATACAAAAGTTGGAAATACCCGTTTTATTTTATCTTCCTTTACTTCCAAATTTTCAAAACAAAAGCCAATACAATGGTTTATATCACACAAAGCTCTATAAATTTATCTAACGTTAAGACAAATTGTCAAAGGGAATAACTACAGGAAAATTGTATAAGAATACGATATTTGCAGACGTATTTTATTTAATTATCGATACATAGTCATTCATAAACTAAATTATAATGTATACAATTAGAAAATCATAATACAAAATACATCTTCACTTTCTCTCGTGAATAAGGTCAACTATAGAAGCGCTAAGTGCAGCTTCGCCAGCTACTGCTGCTTGTTTTCTGATAAAACAAATGAAACAAAATCCAGAACAGCCTGAAAAAAATAGTTATATAAAAATAAGAAGATGTGATATGATTGCCAATGAGTAAAATATTCTCCGGAGACCAAATGACATAGAAGTTAAAAACTATATGTCACCGTACGACTTTCAACAATGAGACAATTCCGTACAGCATAGCAAGCTACAAAAGGCCCGAGAAAATTAACGGCCTTATTCATGTACAAAACAATGAACGAAAAACAAATGTGATATACAACAATAAACGAAAACTACTGAATTACCGGCACCTGACTTAGGACAGGCACATACAGAATGAGGCAAGATAAAATATGTTTGCTGGCGTCAACCCTCTCCCTAACCTGGGAAAGTATTGTAACGGTACAGACTTTAAACATCAGTTAAAATGAGCTCATCACTGAGGCTACAAAAGTTATTATGAGTACATACTTCCTTGCGAAAAAGCTGTTGAAATCTGATAACATAGACTTCAACATTAATAAAGATTGAATAATGTCTGCTAAAGAATATTGCTGAATTGAATTTTACCTTAATTGTTAAAAACAAATTAAACAAATATATGGCAAACTGTTATTGTAGTACTAAAAATGAAAAAAACAACTTTAAAAAGTGGACAAAGGGGTTTAACATCACTTGTTATTAAATAGTTTTACGTCGCAAAACAGACTTATACCTCCGCTGTTCTCCTCCTGTTCTTTTTCACTTCGCACGTTATCTAAAGTGTAATGTCGAACCTACTTGCTATTCCAACGTACATGATTTGGCACCAGGTTTTCTTAACAACAATTGTTTTTTTCTGTGAAACGTTTTTGTCTTTTATGCTTTCCTTCTGACAAGGATTCGATTAAAGAAATAGGGTATTGAATTGTCATTGGCAATTTAAAACACACTCTTCTAAAAAGGATGGTATTTAGGTTATGATTTTCAAACACAATGTAAAGGGATTGGACATGTCTTGGATTGTTCGATGTTTGATATTCGGCACGTTTCGTTCTGAAAGCATTACCTTGTGGTTGAAAAGTATCTAAATGAAATGCAATAGATATCTACGAAAAGTTAAATGCATAATCTTACAAACTTCCAATGTGGCTGTCTTAGCGGCTGAGGCTCAAGGATTTAGAACAAGAAAAATTACATTTTATAAATTTAGTACGTCAAGAATGCTTTAACTGGATTTATATTCATCAGGAACGCTCAAATCCAAATATTTAAAAGCAAATAATGTATAGATACTTGAAAAGGCGAAGGACCATATGACCAAAAGGGAAATAAAAAGCCAAATCCAAATGTGTTATAAAACATTCGTTGGAAGTACATGATAAATTTCATGCTTATAATGGTGATTTCGAATCTGTTGAAAGTTTTGATTTTTCTACCCTATATACCACTTTGCCTCATAATCTTATTTAGAAAAAATTCTCACAAAAAGGGGCATTTAAAAAGTCAGAATGCGAATATATATGTTCAAACTCTTTTAGGTAATTTTTTAGTAATAACAAACAAAAGAACTATGTCAATTGGACCTGCTTTGATACTATAACTGCCCCTGAATTTTTACTAGATAACATTTTTGTTCGCTATGGAGATACCGTATATCGTCAAGTTATCGGAATTCCAATGGGGACTAACTGTGCACCACTTATTGCGGACCTGTTTCTATATTGTTATGAGTTACAATTTATGATTAAAATCAGCAAAGACCCATCGAAACAACATCTGATACAAAAATTTAATAACACCTTTAGATATTTGGATGATATATTGGCTCTCAATAATGAGGACTTCAGTATGTACACTAAAGAGATTTATCCGGCTGAACTGACTTTAAATAAAGCTAATACTAACAATGAACACTGCCCTTTCCTGGATCTTGATATCTATATCTTTAACGGGAAGCTTAATACCAAAATTTATGATAAAAGAGATGATTTTTCATTTCCTATTGTTAATCATCCATCTTTAAATTAGATGGTGACGTTCCCTTGTCACCATCTTATGGTTTATATATATATCAACTTGTTCGATTCGCTCGTGTATGTAACAACGTATTTGATTTTAACGAAAGAAATCTCTGTATTACTGAAAAATTATTACACAAGGGTTTTCGATATCACAAACTAATCAAAACATTTACAAAATTTTATCAACGGTACAAGTTCATCATTCGTAAATATAAATCAACATGCAGACATCTAATACGTTCAAGTATTTCACATCCAATCTTTTATGGTAATATTCTTTACAAAGCACAACAATGTCGGCATTCACCTTAAAAGCTAACCAAACCTTTAAAAGACTTATTCAAAAGGGATATAGTTACGATACTGTTGTCAGGTCATTAAAGATGGCATATTTTGGTATTAACATTGATGCACTCATAGGGTTTTTGCATCGGAAATAAACACATTTATTCTAAAACCAGTTTTGGCATGATACGGGTTATGTTCTTCTCATATATTTTATGATGATATGATACTAAACCCCTAACGGGAGGGATTGTGCTTGATTTTCATATGATGAAGACATAATCTTTCAATCAGTTTAATTGAGGTCTGGAGCTGGCATGTCAGTAACTGCCAGTAGTCCTTTGTTAATTTATATATCATTGTCATTTTACTTAGTTTCTTTTGTTACCTATTCTGACATTGGACTGAGACTTCTTTTAAACTGAGTTTTACTGAGCGTAATGCTGTGTGTTTGTTTTTTTTTTACATTAGCTAGAGGTATAGGGGGAGGATTGAGATCTCACAAAACATGTTTAACCCCGCCTCATTTATGCGCCTGTCCCAAGTCAGGAGCCTCTGGCCTTGGTTAGTATTGTATATTTTTTTAATTTTGGTTCATTTTATATGTTTCGGAGTTTAGTGTGACGTCCATTTTCGCTAAACTAGTAGACATTTTTGTTTAGAGGCCAGCTGAAGCCCGCCTCCGGGTGCGGGATTTTCTCGCTGTGTTGAAGACCCATTGGTGGCCTTCGGCTGATTTTTGCTCTTTGGTCGGGTTGTTGTCTCTTTGACATATTCCCAATTTCCATTCTCAATTTTATGAATTTACTTATTTTATTTTGTAGCAAGAAAACGAGTACAATGACCCTTATTTATAACATTTATTGTCCAAAAGTCTATTATTACAACTATTTTCTCATATTTTTGCCTTAAGATGATGCATTTAACTTTTCGTAGATATCTATTGCATTGCATTAAGATACTTTTCAACCACAAGCTAATGTTTCAGAACGAAAAGTGCCGAACATCAAACATCGAACAATCCAAGACATGTCCAATCCCTTTTCATTGTGTTTGAAAATCATAAAATAAATATCATCCTTTTTAGAAGAGTGTGTTTCAAACTGCCAATGACAATTCTATACCCTATTTCTTTAATCGAATCCCTGTCAGAAGGAAAGCATAAAAGACAAAAACGTAACCATTATTAGAGCTATTTTCTCATATTTTATCTTAAGATTATATCGTTAAATTTTCTTTTTATCACACGAAAGTGTGACGATGAACAATCTATACAAAATCTGACAATTTTGCACAACATGTAGCTAAAAGAAAAGCCCCATGATCCATACGTTTTACTATGTATGATATGAACTACATTTTGGTAAATTATTAAAAAAATCTAAATTCTATCAATCTTAATTGACCCCCCCCCCCTCTTTTCCCCTTAGCCCCTAGCCCTTTCTATATATCTGTTTTAACTGGATTAAGTGAATATTAACAACTTACGATGCATAGAACTGGTCACTGAAATAAAAAAAAAGATAAATTTCATCATATGAATAGTAATAAAGCATGTACTTGAAGCTCTTTCCAATGACCAAACAGAATTGTAAGATGCTGAACAGTATATATTTGTGTTGAATATTATTCATTTATATGATATTATAAGAAATTTCCAATTCGTTGATTTATGAAAATTTAATCACTAAATTCAAATTGAGTTCTTTGATGCAAACATTGCATTCTATCAGTGTTTTGATATAAGTAACCTTACAACTATCTTGTTTTAGGATGGATAAAAGCCACTCTGATCAAAACCAAAAGTTCTCCGAAACTAACATCATCAAGAAGTTTGATTTTCATTTATTGACGACATATTAGTTACGTCTGGAGCACGTGTTTTTTCAGCATTCCTTTGGGAACAATTTTTTAGCCTATTTTTGTCGACTAGTTCCATTAATCGAATTATAAACTATGAGGCAGATGTCATGCAAGGGAGGATGAAGAGAAGAAAGCATTATCGTTAAACTTTACGTTCCACTATATAGATGATATTCTTTCAATAAAAAAATCAAAGTGTGTTGACTATGTTAAATGTACATTTCCTATCGAACTTGAAATAAAGAGTACAACATGTAGAGTTAAGTCTTTCTCATTTATTGAATTACATCTAGACATAGACAATGCGTGTCATTTGAGAACAATATTTTACTACAAAGGATGATTTCAGCTTCCAAATTTTGAACAAGGAAGCTATTAACCAAGGGCTCAAAGTAGTAAAGTTGCAGTCATTCCTACAGACGCCATCATGAGTTGGTTGACCGTTATGGAATATTTGTATATGTGTCACAGACGTTCCAATTATCATTACCCCAATGCCGCTCCTTTTCCCCGATTGTGACATCACCGAATGAGACTTATCACCACTAGTAGAGCAGGACTTACCAATCCGGAGCACCTTAGATCACCCATAGTTTTTAATGGGATTCGTGCCACTTCGTCATTTGTTTTCTATGTAACTTTATTTGCATTTATGTTCATCTATTGATTTTTCTTGTCATAGCGTTGTCAGTTTCTTTTTTTTTAAATGCCTATTTTGTATCCTCCGTGTCTTTTTTCTAACTAAATTGTAATATGATTTCAATAACATCCTGTCATGTAACAACACCGTGGAAAACCACAGTTAGATAAATAAATATAAGAATCATCATACTTGTTGCATATTTTATTTCTTAATATAAACACTGAAATGAATATATCAAACTTTGAAGGAGAAAAAGTAATACAAAATAGAATTAATGTGTCAACAATCTTACCTTCTTGATAATCAATTGTTTCTCCATAGAGAAGTTTATACCCTTTACTGAACTCTAAAATATGCTCTCCAGCTTCTTCGAGCAACCTATCGTATGTTGTAGGATAAACTTTGACCAGTTTTTCTGCTTCAATGTTATGAGTCATTTTCAATCTACAATGATATCAATTTTTGCAATACTTTAAAAAAAAAAAAAAATAGTTTCGGCATTATTATAATTTTCTAACAATATCTTTAGTCAGCCGAATCATTCATATATATTAAGTTATAGTCCAGAAAAGAAAATGCCTGTACCAAGTCAGGAATATGACAGTTGTTTTGTCATTAGTTTGATGTGTTTGAGCTTTTGATTTTGCCATTAGATAAAGGATTTTCCGTTTTGATTTTCCTTGGCGTTTGGTATTTTTTGGCATTTTAGTTTTTTTTTTTTATAAAGGAGAAAAAGAAAAAAAAAAGTCTTTAAAATTGTACATAATGTTTTAAAAATTCAAATTGAGTCTTCTTTATTAATTTACTTCCATTTTCATTTTGTGAAATGCATTTTCCATCCATGCAAACATTAAAGTTACAGATAGAAGGAAATCCTAAAATCCAAAGAGTATTGGTGCAGGTAAATGTAAATCGGATTTGTAACAACTAATTTATAAAATTCTCTACATGCTAAATACATACATAAAATGTAAGAAATTAAGATAGCGAAGCAAAGAGATAGGTTGCCATTGTCATCGGAGTGATTTTCTTATATATGTAGTGAAATATATCAAGAAATAATGATACTCCATACGTTTAGAGCCAACATGACAAAAGCGAAACTCTGGATTGTCTGTCTGGCAGTTAATTCAGAATTATTCTGTGACCTTGCAGTTTGTTTTTACCAAAGTCATTTTTTTCAAATTGTTCCTTTTCTCTTTCTTAATCTCCCAGTAGAAAGCAGGAATTAGCCTAAATGATCTAACCGTATAGATAAAATGTAAAGTGTACTTTTTGACATGTATATTGAAAACAATGATGCTGATAAACTAACGTACCTTGTTATTTTGTCAAGCAAATCGATTGTTGCGTTGAGATTTTCCTTGGTATCCATTACAAGACATTCACCCGAATCTATATTCTTCATTGCCATTTTCCCCTTAAAATTTAAGCGAAGAGTACTTGTCTTAAACAACATTTGTGTAACGAATAAGCTTTGCTAGGATATATATAAAAAAGAAGATGTGGTATGATTGCCAATGAGACAACTATTCACAAGAGACCAAATGACACAGAAAGTAACAACTATAGGTCACCGTACGGCCTTCAACAATGTGCAAAGCCCATACCGCATAGTCAGCTATAAAAGGCCCCGAAATGACAAATGTAAAACAATTCAAACGTGAAAACTAACGGCCTATTTTAGGTACAAACAAATGAACGAAAAACAAATATTAACAGCAACAAACGACAACCATTGAATTATAGTACATTTGTAATAATTTAGAGGCTTTGGGTAGATTGACTTTGTTACCCTGTAAACTATTTTTGCATAATTTGTTTGTAAAAACTGAGATACCAGATAAATAGTTTAACACGATCTACGCTCGTTTCGTCAGTATAATACTATATACAAGTTGCGCTTAAATCAAAACAATTGCAGATCAATTACGAAGTTGGAGAGCATTGCAAACAAATAATTCTAAAGAGTTATGCCAATTCTACCTCAGACCATCTATGCATTGAGTAAAACAACTTAGTATTTTGAATGATTTTAATCGTTTTATTAACACTTAATTTACAGAAAATAACCGTATCAATGACATGTCATGTCAACACATGAGTACTGAGTTCTGAGTACTGGGCGGGTGAAATCCTCTGTGTCGAAAAAATAAAATAACAAAAATACCGAACTCCGAGGAAAATTCTAAACGGAAAGTCCCTAACCAAATGCCAAACACATCAAACGAATGGATAACAAATCGAAACGTCCATCAGAAGTGGCATCTACCCAGTAGTAGTAGCAAATTCAATGGAGATACCAGACTTATAATTTAATACGGTATACGAGTCTTTCGTTAACATTATATTTTATTTCCGATGCGCCATATCAAACCTACTATAAAGCCAAATCAAAAACGACATGAGAAAGCATTGTAAAGGACAAATTCTAAAAAAACGTTTCGTTAAATATGACTAAGGCCACCACCTATGGTTGGGTGTAAAACAAAATGAATGTTTCGAATGATTTTATCTTTTTACAATAAATGCCCGTATCAATGATACTTACGTTGTGATATTAAGTTGAAAGAAAAACGCAATTATATGAATGAAAATTATAAATATGCTACGATTCCATGTCCAAGATGACTGCAAAAATTTCGACAGACAGAAACATTTGTAATTGTCTTTTTTTATTGAACATGGCCTTGTTATCAGCTCATCACAAGATATGGAATGTTTTACATTGAAAATTTTCTACATGCCCAGCATCCTTATTCCAAGAATGAAATTAATCAAATGTACATCTATAGATATTCTTTTAGTGTTTTGCTTTAGCTTATTTTCTTTTAGAAATCTTCGCTCTGAAGAAACAAATGCAAATAAAAGGTAGAAATAACCTTTTCAAAGTCATGAAGATTAATTGTAGACGGACAGTCAGACTGAAGGTGATGCACATCCCCAACATTTACAGTCATCAGATGTTTAACTGAGTCCACAACAATGTCTTCATTGATACTTCCTCCTGGAAGTATTGATATATTGTGTTCCTAATGACTATACAGGAAAACATGCATATGACCTCTAAACGTAGTACACATCAACATTTAATCCCGTATAATTTTTGTAATATATTAAAATATTGTTAATAGAAAAGACAAATCAAAATAAATAGTTCTAACTAAACTTGTACAACTAATGTACATATATTATACAGATACAGTTATGCAAATTGATTACTACCATACATTGTAGTTTGATTAAAGAAGAATAAAACTAGTGATGCATTTGTACACCTCTGTTCACGGAATCATAAATATAGAGCAAACGCGAAATGTTTGCTGTAACATGTACGTACTATTGTTTAATTTCAACAAACCTGAATGTTACCGCTGCTTTGTACTGCCACTACTATTGCTGATACAATGATAAACACGTTGTAGATTGACATTTTTGTTCAGTCAGACAGCATATAATAAGAAAATATCTTCAATGGACATTTTCAATTTTACATGTGTTGTTTTATCGACTTTTGTTTATCTTTTCGTCTGTTTAATTGTGGTCATAGTATTGTCGATTTTCATTCGACTTTGATCGGAACGGGCTTCATATCTATAAATCCTGCACAGCCAACTATTGTTGATAGATAGCAACTTTTTTTATGTCTTCGAAAATGATACAGATGATGTTGTGTGTTTTTCTACCAATCACCTAATCAAGTTTGACAGTAAATGAAATAGTGTCATGTCTAAAAAAACCTCGGATATCTTTGTAATTTTGGATCAATGCACGGATGAAATTGAGAAAATTAATGTGCATTTTATTAAAAAAAAAACGAGTGACATATTGGGGTTGGGTTTAAGTTTTCATCATACATTTTTATCAATTTTCCAGAATTCAAAATTAATCCAGATTGAAATAATTACTTGTTATTAGTATTCGTTCTATATATGATACAACTACACATGTATTCACTATCTAATTAGTCTTTCTCAAATATAATGCATCTACATCTGAATTTTTATCTAATTCAATCTATATGTTAATATAGTTTTTGAACATAGAAAATTGCTTGTAATCTCTTGTACAGTGTATATTTATAAATAAGCAATGTAAAATCATTGTTTTTAAATTTTTGCCCTATATTATTTTACCTCATTCTTGAAAATTCAAACACAATCATTTCAAAAATATTTCTTCTGAATGTTCTTATAAATAATTATATCACATACTCAGTGTCAAATATTCATTTGTACAAGCCTAAAATAACAGTCCAATCTGTTCTTTCTATGGCTTTAAAGGTCATATGGCCAACAATGTTAACAGTCCAAGAAGTCTCCAAAAACTACAGAAATTTAAATGACGGTAGAGTATGTGGTCAATTCTAACATGTACGAAAGCTTTTGGGAATACTGTCTTGGTACCGACAGAAAGACTGTGTCCCATGAAGCGCATGTGGCAGGGGTCAATAAAACCTAGTATTATTCATAACCTTTAAAAAATATACTTGCCAACTTCCAAACTATCCATCAAGTTTTCACCTGAATTGTGCACAGAAAGACATTTTAAAGGGATTGGGATTCTCTTAGAATTTGTGTCATAAATTGTATATCTTCTGGGGTTGGTTTTTTTTTTGCTGGTATTCACTGCTGATGAATTTCTGATCCTTTCTTTCTATTTTAATGTTTTTTAATCGTTTTCAAACTATTGAGGGGTAAAACAAAGATTACCTGCAAAGATACTGACCGTTGACATATGTTGATACATTAAAAATCATATGTGATACTTGACAAGAAATTTTAAGACATTTGGCACGATTCAATTTAACAAAAAATCCCAAAGGGTTAAACTAAACCCTGCTTTTTTTGCTCTTCAACTTCGTATTTGATTTGGCTGTCCTACTGTTTTGATTCAAGAGCCACTGTCCCCACTGGTGATACATATGTAGCCTACAATTTATTGGCTGTCCTACTGTTTTGATTCAAGAGCCACTGTCCCCACTGGTGATACATATGTAGCCTACAATTTATTGGCTGTCCTACTGTTTTGATTCAAGCGCCACTGTCCCCACTGGTGATACATATGTAGCCTACAATTTATTGGCTGTCCTACTGTTTTGATTCAAGCGCCACTGTCCCCACTGGTGATACATATGTAGCCTACAATTTATTGGCGGTCCTACTGTTTTGATTCAAGCGCCACTGTCCCCACTGGTGATACATATGTAGCCTACAATTTATTGGCTGTCCTACTGTTTTGATTCAAGCGCCACTGTCCCCACTGGTGAGACATATGTAGCCTACAATTTATTGGCTGTCCAACTGTTTTGGTTCAAGCGCCACTGTCCCCACTGGTGATACATATGTAGCCTACAATTTATTGGCTGTCCTACTGTTTTGATTCAAGCGCCACTGTCCCCACTGGTGAGACATATGTAGCCTACAATTTATTGATGTCTGAAAAACCATAACCTTAGACTATCTCAATATTAACTGCAAACAAATAACTAAGTACCTTTATCAGAAAATATGATAATATTTAACATTTAAATAAAATTATTTCAAAATTTTGCTCTGAATATTGATGCTCATGATGAAGAGAAGCATTCGTCCCAATTCAGTTAGTTTATATTGATGTCTGAAAAATTTTAATCTTGGACCATTGCTCTGGATATTACAAGGCTTCTGTACATGTGTCATAAAGTTTTAACAAGTTATTGACGTTATAACGTTAACCCCTGATTTGAATGGAATAGTCTCATATAAAGAAAAGAAGATGCAGAATGATTGCCAATGAGACAACTCTTCACAAGAGACCAAATGACACAGAAATTAACAACTATAGGTCATTGTACGGCTTTCAACTATTAGCAAAGCCCATACCGCATAGTCAGCTATAAAAGGCCCCGAAATGACAAATGTAAAACAATTCGAACGAGAAAACTAACGACAATTAATTACACTGAATTACAGGCTCCTGACTTGGGACAGGCACATACAGAATGTGGATGGGTTAAACTAGTTTGAAGGCGCCAACCCTAGCTGACTTCATTATCAATCTATTATGCTTTTATGAAAACAGCAATAATTACAAATAAGTTTCTCTAATGATTACTTATATATCCTAACATATTAAATGATTTCACTTTGAAAACATGAAAACACTTGAACCCCCGATTTGAATGGAAAAGTCTAATATATATTTATTGGCTGAGTTCATCATAGATCTCCATAAATTCTTATAAATGGAATAGTCTAATCTATATTTTAGTTGACTTCATTATCAATCTACTTCGTTTTTGAAGAGATGAGATGATTATTTATATATTTAAATTAATTTGAATTTAAACATTTAATGATCAATGATCAAAAGAGTTGATTATAAGGAAAACTCCATTTTATCTGAGGGGGTGTTAACTAAAATTTTCACTGAAAGGTAATCTTGAGTTGGAAATTAATCATCGGATTGAAGAAACCTAGAGCTGTTACTGTAAATAGATGCCCTGAAAGGGTCAAGAAAACAACGCATGTGCACAAAACATACACAAACCGTTTGGATTATGTTTTGATTGGGGTCAATCTGTCAATGCTGGTTCTCCATTTCCGTATGGATTCAATATCAAAGTTTCATTAAGGTAACCTAATTGGAAAAACACCATTTCAGTACTTATCGATCTGATGGAAATATTTTTATTCCAGAACAACTCTCGCATTTTCACAACGAACACAGCGGAATTCCCATCTTGACGTGATGCTTATTTAGTATTGCTTAATATAGGTATTGCTTAATATAGATATTGCTTAATAGTAATACTGATTTTCCGTATTATAAAATAAACGATTTTAAAAAGAGAGAAATCAAAACATTAGGAATTTGAGAAGAAAATTAAAGGAAAGTTGTTTTAGTTCAACCTGTTTGTTTATTTGACTCTTTTAATCAAAACAATCTAAAGAATCTGAGTTGTTCCTATTTACAAAGCACATAACGATTGATGAGAGAGTCTTGGAAAGTAGTCAGAAGTAAAAGAAAATAGATCGATTCACAACAATCTTATTCCAAAAACCTTGCGGGGTTTCTATTCTGTGCCATGCATTTTAACATTTTGATTGGTTAGACTATACATATTCAAAGTACTCAAGCTCCCGTTCCAATCTCGATCGTTGAGATGAAAACAGACCCACAGGCTTTTAAATGATAATATTTGATGGTCGTTCCTGACGAAGGAAATCCATAAAAAAGCGCTTTGGATGCAAGAAGTGTATAAAGAGTTATTTCATCTACAAGACGAATAACACTTCCACATTAACTCTCGACATTAATGGTCACTTGTTTTATTGGTTAATTTTGTGGAATCAATATCCCTGGCGTAAAAATATATCAGAAGGGAGAATATTACGTTCTATAAAATCCTACAAACTCAGAAGTATACACCACATAAACAGATATCAACGGAATGTCAACATCAAACAAAAGAAGTCATCAGTTTAAACGTAAAGTTGTGTCGTTGGTTTTAATTTCGAATGAAAATTACCGTGCGATATTTTAATATGAATGTCTATTAAAGACCAACGTACTGTCAATGTTTAATAAGTAAAAGTAAGTTCAGATGGAGATATAACGTAGCTTGTATCATTTAGCGATTATGATATCAAAATATTGAATTTATCTAAACATAAAGAAAATGTGCAGGATATTTTACATACGGTGAATTTATGGGGTATTTTTCTCAATCTTTAGTTGCATCAGTTGTATCAAATTTTTGTTGGCCTTCTGTACACCAGCGTTGTCGATCAATCTTTGATGTTTCAGTGGCGCTCGTTTGTGTATATTAATTACTTTTATATGGTACAAATCTATGTTGTGTTTTTTTTTCATAAATTATACTTACTTTCAATGAAAAAAATCCTCAATAGTTTTTGTTCAATTGATCAAGTGGTATTTATAGTTTGGCCACAAAACGGTTTCGTCTCTGTGCATAAAATTCTTGTAAATCTAGATCTATACGTAGAAAGTAAGTTATCGTGTATATGTTAAATTCTATCGAATTACATTATAATGTTGTCTGATTATCCTATTCCTGTATATATATATATATATATATATATATATATGTGTGTGTGTCATGTTTTGGTTTTTTTACTCACATTACATATTCATGACAGATGTTTGCAGATATTTTTGTCAGACAATAAACTTTTATTTCAGATATTTGCGAATCTAATGAAATTAAAGCAAACAATTTCATTTTTGTAATCAAAATGTCTGAAATAAACACGAAACTATATATATATACGAAATGATTGGAATTAAACCTTGTCTCTCAAAAGAAAGTACGCATCCGTCCGCTAAAAATCGTTTCCTCTATAAATTTCAAACCTTGTAGAATTGGATATTGAAACTTGGCATGATTGTTCAAAACTACTAGAAAGTGTGTCGGGTACAAAGAGAAAAATCGTACAATAAAAGTCATTGTGAAAAATTATGTCAAACTTAGTCACCCTGTATATAATTATGTACAAAATCAAAATTATTTTCCATTCTCATAAACTCACATCGCTTTTAGTTGGCTAATGGACCCTGGCATAAATATTCACCACTACTAACAGGTGTTTAGCGTACATGAAAAACCCCGTACAATGAAAGGTGCATAGTTATGTACAAAATTCGTTTCTGATCTCTTACTTTGAAACCCCTTGGAGTTGGTTAATAACTATTGATATGATTATTTACCACCACTAAATGGTGTGTTATATATTACCTGAAAGTAAATCACACAATTGCATTCGAATTCATATTTAAAACATTTAGCTTAGTGCAAATTTGCAGTCCCTGTACATTTGAAAAAAAAAAAAGATTTAAAATCCCTTGCAGTTTGGGGATAAAATAATAGTGCATCAGAAAATTTCTGCCTTACATTGGTATATGCTATGTATAAATCGAAAAAACCCATCACATCTTATTTGTTTACTCTATATATCCCATCAACATCCTTTATTTGAACTTTTACTCTCTATGTATGATTTAACACCTTAGTGCGCATCTGGAGCACATTATCCCTGCTTGCCCTTTCGGATCACTGCAGCCAAAATTCCGCTGGCGGATGTTTTGTCTCCGAGTCAATTCGTTCTGTATGAGACAGCATTGATACTGTTATCTTCATGTGTTTTTATGCTTACGAACGTTTTATATATTTTTGTCCTTCTAAAGCTTTGTTCGCGAGTGTATTTATAATTATAATTCAATAAACACGTGTTTGTTGGGCGCAAGGAAATTATGTGACGGATTTTCTTTTTTAATAAAAATGCTTTATCTATATTAACACTCATAAGTAAAAATAAATCTGACAATGCCATGACAAAAAAATAAGAATAACGACGAAAAGACAAATATGACATAAAAAACTAAAGACTGAGCAACACGAACCCTACCCAAAATCGGGGGTTATTTCAGTTGCTCTGAAAAGTAAGCAGTTCCTGCTGTCATGTGGCATCCGTCGTGGTGCTCTTGTAAGTACAAACCCAGTGATAAGTCTAACTCGGTAGGTAACAAATGGACTGGATTGTAGTTACAACGATTGGAACATATCTGTCGTCAACTGTAAAACATATATTCCTAAACGGTCTATAAAATCGTGATGTCGTCTGTAAAATGTTCGAAGGGATGATTTTTTTGGTGCAATAGCTTCCTGGTAAGCAACAAACCTTTGTCAAGGGAATCATGGTGGGCAATGCAAGCTGAAATCATCTCTTTAGTCGTAAAGTTTTTTTACACCATAGAAATGGATCAACTGACCATCATAGTCAATTTGTAGATGTCAGTGAAGACAGGGAGCAGACTTAACCTTATCTGTTGTATCCTTTTTGTTGAAAAACAGTCCGCCAAACGTTACACATTTAGTGTTTCTGAAGAACTATTCGGATTGACCTTAAACTGATATCCTGTATATCATATTTGTTTTCGTTCATTATTTTGTATATAAATTAGGCCGATAGTTTTCTCGTTTGAATTGTCTTACATTTGTCATTTTGGGCCTTTATAGCTGACTATGCGGCATGGGTTCTGATCATTGTTGAAGGCCGTACTGTGACCTATAGTTGTTAACTTCTATTTCATGTTGGTCTCTTTTGAGAGTTGTCTCTTTGGCAATCATACCTATCCAAACTATCTATAAGCTAATTGCAAGAATGCTTAACTATTTGCATATGTTTGGAACTTATGACCAAATAGGCCCTAAAAGGATAGTTAATTCCATTTGAGGGCAACTTGCCTGAGGGAGTTAAAACCTTAGCTTCTAAAATATTTCTCAAATTATTTATGGCGAATTTAAATAAAATTATTTATTATTTATGGCGAATTTAAATAAAGGTATGTTGTAAATCATATCAGTATACGGTCTTTAATTAATATCATACAAATACATATGCAAAAGTCAATTTGCATATTTAAAAGGTGGTCACATGACCCATTATTCGCGGTTCAAGCGTCATTTGTAATAGCATCCCATAAAATGAAGATTAGTCTGAACTACAATTTACGATTAACGATTAACTATTATTAAGGTTCACACCGGGTTCAGATTTCAAATACTAAGTATAAACTGACAATAACAATTATTGTTTTCAGTCTGTGTTTCTTAACTGAATGAATATCGGTTCTTTTCAAACTGAAGTAAAAATTTCATCAGTAACTTTTTATGCCCCACTTAGGGGCATTATGTTTTTCGATCTGTGCGTCCGTTCGTTAGTCCGTTCGTTCGTTTGTTCGTCCGTTCGTCCGTTCGTCCGTCTGTCCTGCTTCAGGTTAAAGTTTTTGGTCAAGGTAGTTTTTGATGAAGTTGAAGTCCACTGAATATAGAAAATGATAGTGCGAGTGGGGCATCCGTATACTATGGACACATTCTTGTTTTTATTATTATTCTAACATAATTTGATCAAGCATTCCTTTGTGTGTATTGGGGTGAAGGTGAACTGGTAATTCGTATCAATTGACAGATTATGCTCCATATGCAAGTGCTGCTTGCATTTACACCATAGAAATGGAAAGTTCACAATTTTGAAGCTGAAATCATCTCTTTAGTCGTAAAGTTTTTTTATCAACTGACCATCATAGTCAATTTGTAGATGTCAGTGAAGACAGGAGCAGACTTAACCTTATCTGTTGTATCCTTTTTGTTGAAAAACAGTCCGCCAAACGTTACACATTTAGTGTTTCTGAAGAACTATTCGGATTGACCTTAAACTGATATCCTGTATATCATATTTGTTTTTCGTTCATTATTTTGTATATAAATTAGGCCGATAGTTTTCTCGTTTGAATTGTCTTACATTTGTCATTTTGGGCCTTTTATAGCTGACTATGCGGCATGGGTTCTGATCATTGTTGAAGGCCGTACTGTGACCTATAGTTGTTAACTTCTATTTCATGTTGGTCTCTTTTGAGAGTTGTCTCTTTGGCAATCATACCTATCCAAACTATCTATAAGCTAATTGCAAGAATGCTTAACTATTTGCATATGTTTGGAACTTATGACCAAATAGGCCCTAAAAGGATAGTTAATTCCATTTGAGGGCAACTTGCCTGAGGGAGTTAAAACCTTAGCTTCTAAAATATTTCTCAAATTATTTATGGCGAATTTAAATAAAATTATTTATTATTTATGGCGAATTTAAATAAAGGTATGTTGTAAATCATATCAGTATACGGTCTTTAATTAATATCATACAAATACATATGTAAAAGCCAATTTGCATATTTAAAAGGTGGTCACATGACCCATTATTCGCGGTTCAAGCGTCATTTGTAATAGCATCCCATATAATGAAGATTAGTCTGAACTACAATTTACGATTAACGATTAACTATTATTAAGGTTCACACCGGGTTCAGATTTCAAATACTAAGTATAAACTGACAATAACAATTATTGTTTTCAGTCTGTGTTTCTTAACTGAATGAATATCGGTTCTTTTCAAACTGAAGTAAAATTTCATCAGTAACTTTTATGCCCCACTTAGGGGCATTATGTTTTCGATCTGTGCGTCCGTTCGTTAGTCCGTTCGTTCGTTTGTTCGTCCGTCCGTCCGTTCGTCCGTTCGTCCGTCTGTCCTGCTTCAGGTTAAAGTTTTTGGTCAAGGTAGTTTTGATGAAGTTGAAGTCCACTGAATATAGAAAATGATAGTGCGAGTGGGGCATCCGTATACTATGGACACATTCTTGTTTTATTATTATTCTAACATAATTTGATCAAGCATTCCTTTGTGTGTATTGGGGTGAAGGTGAACTGGTAATTCGTATCAATTGACAGATTATGCTCCATATGCAAGTGCTGCTTGCATTTACACCATAGAAATGGAAAGTTCACAATTTTGAAGCTGAAATCATCTCTTTAGTCGTAAAGTTTTTTTTTTTATCAACTGACCATCATAGTCAATTTGTAGATGTCAGTGAAGACAGGGAGCAGACTTAACCTTATCTGTTGTATCCTTTTTTTGTTGAAAAAACAGTCCGCCAAACGTTACACATTTAGTGTTTCTGAAGAACTATTCGGATTGACCTTAAACTGATATCCTGTATATCATATTTGTTTTTCGTTCATTATTTTGTATATAAATTAGGCCGATAGTTTTCTCGTTTGAATTGTCTTACATTTGTCATTTTGGGGCCTTTTATAGCTGACTATGCGGCATGGGTTCTGATCATTGTTGAAGGCCGTACTGTGACCTATAGTTGTTAACTTCTATTTCATGTTGGTCTCTTTTGGAGAGTTGTCTCTTTGGCAATCATACCTATCCAAACTATCTATAAGCTTATTGCAAGAATGCTTAACTATTTGCATATGTTTGGAACTTATGACAAAATAGGCCCTAAAAAGGATAGTTAATTCCATTTGAGGGCAACTTGCCTGAGGGAGTTAAAAACCTTAGCTTCTAAAATATTTCTCAAATTATTTATGGCGAATTTAAATAAAAATTATTTATTATTTATGGCGAATTTAAATAAAGGTATGTTGTAAATCATATCAGTATACGGTCTTTAATTAATATCATACAAATACATATGCAAAAGTCAATTTGCATATTTAAAAGGTGGTCACATGACCCATTATTCGCGGTTCAAGCGTCATTTGTAATAGCATCCCATAAAATGAAGATTAGTCTGAACTACAATTTACGATTAACGATTAACTATTATTAAGGTTCACACCGGGTTCAGATTTCAAATACTAAGTATAAACTGACAATAACAATTATTGTTTTCAGTCTGTGTTTCTTAACTGAATGAATATCGGTTCTTTTCAAACTGAAGTAAAAATTTCATCAGTAACTTTTTATGCCCCACTTAGGGGCATTATGTTTTTCGATCTGTGCGTCCGTTCGTTAGTCCGTTCGTTCGTTTGTTCGTCCGTTCGTCCGTTCGTCCGTCTGTCCTGCTTCAGGTTAAAGTTTTTGGTCAAGGTAGTTTTTGATGAAGTTGAAGTCCACTGAATATAGAAAATGATAGTGCGAGTGGGGCATCCGTATACTATGGACACATTCTTGTTTTTATTATTATTCTAACATAATTTGATCAAGCATTCCTTTGTGTGTATTGGGGTGAAGGTGAACTGGTAATCGTAAGTAACCTATTTATGATATTTTCACTATTCTGCTTAATACCAGCAGAAATATTAAGACATGATAAGCATACTATAGTATCTGTTGTGCTGCATAATAATCACAATATATGTACAGTGTAGTCTGAACAACCCTTTAAGTAAGAATTATAAATAGTGTTTTCGGCAATTCCTGAAGGAAAAGCTTCAAAAATTATTCCAACTATTACATCATATCAATTTGAAATTGATGTGACCACCATATCAAAGTTTTCCTGACATATATTATAAACTATTACTAATAGTCCGGCAGATTGGTGAAAAAAATGTGGGTTTGATGATAAAAGCAACAAGTTTGGCATGGTAGTAGTCCTTGGTGTTTCAAATAATATTAGCTATGAACCCACCTTGAAATTTCAAAATGGCGGCCTTTTCCAACATAGCCGCCATAAGATATCAAAATCAGCATATATCACTTATGTAAGGTCAAATTCAGTGTCAAATTTGGCATGGCAGTAGTGCTGGTTGTTTAAAAAATATTAGCTATGAACCCACCATGAAAATTGAATATGGCGGCTTTTTCCAAGATGGACGCCCCAAAATATAAAAATCAATAAATATGCCTTATATTAGTTTAAATTTGTCATGTTAGTAGTGCTGGGTGCTTCAAACAATATAAGCTATGAACCCAGATTGAAACTTTAATACGGCGGCTTTTTACAAGATGGCCGCCATAAGATATCAAGATCGACAAAATATCCTTATAGAAGGTTACAAAGTGTTTTGTTCTGACTTAACTTCAGTAAAGTTAAGTTGCTCTATAACACCAAGTGTATGCCACATTTATTTTCTAAAGCCAAACATACACAGATTTGGAGGAAAGTATAGATAATCGTAACTACGGTACAATTTTGCAGAACAGTAGTCTACAAAAGTGATCGCGTATAGAAACTGGCGTTATTCCAATAATTAAGCTAAGCGTAACAAGAATGTATACTTTTCGAGTCAAACAGTGATCAATTGGAAGAGGACATATAGAAATGGTCTAAAAATTGCAGCAATATCAGGCTTGCCAGGCCATTAACAAGGCAGGTCCTTTCTTCTTCTGTTTAGTGATTATTTTGGTTTACAATTAAACAAGCAACTGCAACAATCTGTTTGTATAACAACGATAGTTCAAGAAGACATAATGTAGGCAAAAATATTTTCATTGATTCATTTTTTCAAAAGACCCATTGGTAGCCTTCGGCTGTTTTCTGCACCTTGGTCGGGTTGTTGTCTCTTTGACACATTGCCTGTTTCCATTCTCAATTTTATTTTCAGCTGTTATTAAAACATTAGCTGATAATCGTTTGACCAAATTTTCAGAAGTAGTTATTCCATTGAGGCAACAATGACATTATCCATTTCAAAGTTACGTCTGTTTTATTTCTCTTTTATTCTTTAATATTACATTCAACTGAATTAAATCCATTTCATAATGTATATAGGCCTTCTACTGGATGCTAGAACCAGGAAAGTAGGAGGTGCTAAATGACAAAATGTACAGTTTACGTTTGTCGTTATTGAATGATCCAATTATCCATTTATCTACAGTTCTAGATTTATGAAAAATTCAACGTTGAATATTTGGTTCCTCCCGCAAAAACTGGTGGGTTTTCAACAGCAGCCGTGGGCAATATTTAGTTCAACAACGGCTAACAAATCGTTCCATAGCACGACAATTTCAATATTTCAGCATTTTCTTAGTTTAACTTGGCTAATTCGTAAAAAAAAATATTTAATATATATGCATGCGTTTCATACTTATATCATTCCAATAGTAAGTATATGCAGAAATACTTTTATGCCAACCTGGTATAATTACTCAATTGTTCAACACTATCCTTGCATGTTATAAATAAGTAAACAAAAATGATAACACGTATGGCTTGAAGCTGATGATAATGAAAACATTAAATATGTCTGGACAGCATTCCACGCATGCAGAGCCAAAACAAATGGTCATCGGTCTTTATATATCAGTCCTCCTTGACTGATGTTACAGGAAGAGATCAAACCTATCACAACGATTCTACATTCCATGAATATAATCAAGCAATGTGCTAATCTTTTCCGAGACATGTATCAATTATCACTTGTGATCAATGGTTTTTTGCTTTTGCAAAATCGGAACAGTGGAACTGGCAAAACATATTTCGAGCAGAATTAAGAATCGTCTTTATATAGAAATGGTATCGTTGAGAACCTTATTTGATTGATTAGAAAACAATGGTTGAATAAGTGTTCGATCAAGGAAATATTATACTTAATGAATAGCTGAGTCTTTTTAGAGGCACTCATCAATCATGAACAAGACATTTCTATGAGGTTACAGTATGTGTACTTCTCATTCTTATGCTAAGATCTTGACATCATTTTAACTGAGGAACGAAACCGTGTGATAATTATGTAACATTCAAGGAATTTCATTATACTGCTTATTCATTGTTTCTTTGCATTTTTCCATCAAACTTATGGCTTCCAGTACCCCTGCCAGATATTATGCCATATAACTATACAGTTTTAGTGTTGCAAACGTAATTTGAAAATGGTGAATGTAGATGAAGCCCAAGAGTAGAATTACAAACTTGTAAAAGGAGAAGGTGGGGCAATCAGATTGCCTCGATGTCACACAACTACAGCATGTGATAGTGTTTTGTCTAGAAATGGCCATGATTAAACACACCTTTAAAATAATATAACGTGATCAGGTTTTCCACATGATGTTCTACACCAGGAACGGGTAAAAGGAAACAACGCAACATTCTCAAAGCATGTAAAAGTTTTTGTCGGGGGAATATTTCGGGCTTTTACCCCGAGTGCTACTTCGAGTGAAATGCGGATGGCATATACCCTATTGGACATTTATCACAGAGGTATCAGAATTTTGTAATGAGGTCATAAAACGTGGATGAAAGATATAGAACAGATGTCACGGTAGATGAAAATGCCGAGGACAATGATGTTATGTACGGACATGTTTAAAATGTGGTGAGGAGTAGGGCAAACACTAAATGGGTTGACTGAAAACTGTTGTGAAAATATGTTGTTGTTAAGATGATAAAACGATTGAGAAGATACTTAGGCATTCAAAAATCATTAGTAAAACAAAACCAGATAAGAACATGGATAAAAAACGCAAAAAAATCCTAACACAAAAATCTGAAAATTGAGCAAAACCAACCCTACTGAAATCCGGGGATGTGCTTAAAAGGGTAAGCAATTCTTGTTCAATAAGTGACACCTACCTAGGTGCTCTTGTTTAAATAGATTGATGAGTCATGTCCAGTAATTAGACATATATCATATAATAGTGCATTTATAAATTTTCTAACCATTAGAAACACTAAAAATCATTGGTACATGTAAATTATCTTGAGCTTGATCGAATGTGAAAGTTTGAAATGAAGTAATTTTTCTATGCATAAACGATGAATAAACAATAATTTCACTAGATGACAACACACACATTGAAAAACAAAGAGCAAATAACTCAACTTTGAAAGCATAAACAACACAAGTCCCTTTTCATCAAAACTAGCGGTCAAGGTATGTGTTAGGAAGGTTGTGTAGATTCTGGCCAACTAGTAGCACTTGAGATGTTACTCATTTCAATTAGACATTCAGTTATCAGTAGTATGTATTTATCATCTTTATGGTACCAATATCGAGGGAAAAAAGGATTGTGGCAAGGAGAAGTGGAACATATCCATTAGCATTTGTGACTCTAATGGTACTAAACGGTCAAACATATTTTGATGACGTCCTGAAAACGTTCGAATATTTCCTTTTATGGGATCTTTGATTAAATTGTTATGCACGCAACATCAAAGTATCATAAAAACGCAATCTCTAGAATATAATATGAACTGCAAAGTGCAATTCGATAGAATAAATAAATATCAGCAAAACCTTGTCTCAGTTTTGTTCATTTTCACTATTTTGGCGGTCATTTTGAAATTTTCTGCCATTTTGAAAAAAGAAAAGTCAAATATAACGTCATGACTTACTAGAAACGTTGGATTGCATTTTATATGTTTCTAAAAGATTTGGTTTGAATATTATTTGCCTTAATTTATACATGGTGATGAAATTGAGACTGACTGGCAGACATCTTAAAAATGGCCGCCCTATTGGAATTTTCAGAGTGTGTCCATAGCTTAAATTGACTATCAAATATATATTTACAATTGTGCAAAGTTTCATGTCTTTATCATCAAACCCACAATTCTTCTAAAAATATGCACGAATCAGCTGGACTGTAATGTATAAAATGGACTTTTTCCTGTTGTGGTTTGAGATAAAAGCAATATACCGAATGCACCGTTATGTCTTACACTTACTTAGACAAAATATTCTGGTTAGAAAAGGAAATGAATATTGCGAAATAGCAGGTTTTCTCATTTCTTCCCAAGATTTGTTATAAGTGGTCTTGGCTTATAATAACGTTAATTCATGTAACAATAAAATTGAGAATGGAAACGGGGAATGTGTCAAAGAGACAACAACCAGACCAAAGAACAAAAACAGCCCAAAGCCACCAATAGGTCTTCAACACAGCGAGAAAATCCAACACCCGGATGCGGGCTTCAGCTGGCCCCTTAACAAAAATGTCTACTAGTTTAGCGAAAATGGACGCCACACTAAACTCCGAAACATATAAATGAATCAAAATTAAAAAAATATACAAGACTAACAAAGGCCAGAGGCTCCTGACTTGGGACAGGCGCATAAATGAGGCGGGGTTAAACATGTTTTGTGAGATCTCAATCCTCCCCTATACCTCTAGCCAATGTAGAGTAAACAAGCACACAGCAATACGCACAGTAAAACTCAGTTTAAAAGAAGTCCGAGCCCGATGTTAGAATAGACAACAGAAAAAACTAAGCAAAATGACAATGATACTTAATTTAAATAAGTCTATATGAAAAATGCTATTCTATAAATTAATCTAGCATATGTACAAAATCATATTTTTATAGTGCGATGTTAAAGTTGTCATGTAATAGAAGTTACTTTATAAAATTTATTCAAAATGGAAGATATTAATTCCACTGGACGAAATATTCTTGAATATTATTTCCACAGGAAAAAATATTACAGTGAATGTTGCTAACGAAATAAAGAGTGTATTTCATTTGCTTGAACAGGAAATAGTATTACAGCATTGTTTATTACAAAAGTTTCCGGAGGAACTTCTGTTAGAAGAATCAAATATATTTTGACATAAGTGACAAATTCGTGAAAAATACTTTTCTCAACCTGATTGAAAAACAAGATCCTGTGTCAACGCTTTGTGTACAAGTATCTAACAATACTCCGTTCTACTTTCTGTTAGGTGATTATTACATCAGCCAATTACATTTCAGCCTTCTAATTTTTGAAGGTGTGTATGATCACGACGAAACCAGATGATACCGAAAGAATGTGTCAGAAGATAAGCTATCTTGCACAGATTCCAAAAATATACTGTTTGTAATTCTTTTCCTTTCAATAAGGGAGATGATCAGTTACTTCGGTTTAAAAATAGTCCCTTCCGCTCTCAAATTATATAGTTGTAGAGGAAAAGTTGAAAACAGACACGCGAAAACGGAGATATTGTGATAACAACAGATTCTTTGACTTATTCAAATCTAAATGAAGACTTATAGATTTGATTGGTATGTGCATTTTTTGCTTCAACTTCAAGTTCTGTACCGCGAAAAATCATCTTAACATTTACAGACCTTTCCAAACTAGTAAAGGCATGAGGAATCTGTACATCAAAGCTTCCCATGATTCTGTTTCCAGGGTCGTCGACATATTTGGGGTTGAGTGAATCGGAAGTTGCAACTTTAAAGGGCATGCTTGTTTGGTATTGGGTCAGTGGGTGGTAGTCCTCGTTTGATATTTCTGTACCTGTTTCAACTGATTGGTTTTTCTCACATGGATGTGGAAAATATCGACACAATACCCTCACCATTAATTTCCATGTACTTACTGATGGGATGTTTCCCATGACGGAAAGGAGTAACTATATCAACACCATATGTATAAGGAGACATTCGGAAACGAATTTTCTCTGGACAGTGGCCGAATTCAACGGCACCTTTAATGACAGCTGCGCCTGGCTCATTCGGTTTTAACACTTTCATTGTTGGAAATTTCGATTGAACTTTTTCTTGAAGTACCTTGCTTTCAGCAAATCCTCCAACCAAAAGTATGGTATCCAAGTCGTGGTGTGTCAAGGAAAGTAATATTTCTTGAATTTTCCGACATATATTTTCAGCTGGCCTTTGAAAAAAACCCTTTACTACTTTGGAATTGAGTCTTAGTTTTCCAGCAACCAGGGTTCCAGGGTCCAGATCTGCTGACTGGCGTAAGGTCAAAGGAAGTTGTATGTAGTAATTTTTATCTTCGGTGTTAACATTTTTCTTGAGTAATTCAAAACTTCTTTCTAACTCTATGACGTCATGTTTTGGGAGGGAAGCTATACGTTCAAACCCAAACAACTCTAATAAATGTTCCTGAAAGGCGTCATCAACTTTTATTCCACCCCATGGTCCTCCAGATGCCCTGTGAATTTCTTTCAGGGAATTGTCCAAGCGAACTTCATGAACTGTAATATCAACTGTGCCACCTGAAAATACAGTCATATGTTTTATTTAGCATATATAATACCCAACAACCACTTCTGGAAATGTTTTTCCTTGATTATAGTCTCCTGTATTTGCACTTGCATTTGTTATATTTTGACAAATTCTAGGATTAGAAAGTCATTGGAAATTTTTAATAAATTAACATCCTACTGTCCTTTGGTATCTCGCAGATAGTCGGCTTATCGGCAATCATAACACCCATCCTTATTTTTGATATTACTTTAAACCGATTCCAACTCCCTGAGAAAAGTTGACATCAGAAGACCTTGGTCATTTCTTATGTATGTTTGACATTCAACGTTATATACAGTTTGTGGTATAAACTTGTCTGTTACCGAACATTTAATAAGACCTCTAGATATCTTTTTCTCTTTTGTGTTTGTGTTGTTTTTTGTTTGTTTTTGTTTTGTTATTTTTTCCTTCTGTTTTCATTTCATATGCTTCAAAAAAGTAAAATAACAAAAATACCGAACTCCGCGAAAAGTTCAAAATGGCAAATCCCTAATCAAATGGCAAAATCAATCGCTCAAACACATCAAACGAATGAACAACTGTCATATTCCTGACTTGGTACAGGCATTTTCTGATGAAGAAAATGGTGGATGGAGCCTGGTTTTATAGCTAGCCAAACCTCTCACTTGTATGACAGTCGCATAAAATTCCATTATATTGACAACAATGTGTGAACAAAACAAACGGAAATAATAGGTGAAAGTGTCAAATATAGAGGTACAGCAGTCAACATTGTGTTGTAATCTTAATCACTATAAAACAAACAAATATGTCAACAAAGAAAAACAAAAAGGAATATAGCGAAGCACAGAAACAAAAACGAAAGTCAAGAATACAAAAATTTACAATAGCACGATAACACAATGACGGGATGTATAAGTACCGAGCCACGACAAATGGATATTACCAAAAATAGACTAAACAGTAAAAGTAATAATTTACAAAGACAAATAAAAGAACACTTTAACACGTAATTAAGATGATAAACAACGTCAGTACCTAGAATCTATACTTCAAGACCATCGTGTATTATTTGTGAAGTTGATACGGTATATTTATCAACAAGGTCTTGATATCTTCCGATGAACTTTTTTAGAAAAAGGGCGAGACGTTCTTTGACATAACCCTGGTTCTTGACAGAGTGTATGAAAATAAAACGTTTTATCGCTATTTTACGAATTTTTCCATTGATCTTGCTGACTGGTAATTTCCTTTCTCAGCGGAGTCGAGTGATATGAAAATTATCACTAGAAACTAAGGGAACACGTGCCGTTGTCAAGGAAATTAACAACGTCTTCATAGGTAAAATAGCGATAAACAGATTATCATTGGTCATCTCAACTCGATTGCTTTTCTCACTTTCGACGTACCGGCTCAAGCGAGAAAATCAATCTCGTTGAGATAACCAACGATAATCTATAAATACATTACATGTGGCCGAAGTGCTTTTCTTGATTTATCATCATCAGGAACGATCAAACCAAAATATTTGACAGCTTGGTATATATAATACGAAGAAACATTCTGAGCTATATTCCCAAAAAGGGGCCAAAAAAGAAATGACAAATTCATCTAACTTTGCCTGATGCAGTTCACCAGTGGAACCTTAGTTAATTAGTCTCAACAGGCAAATTTAGCAACAAATGTTATGAATCATGTCAATACCGAACCACTGACTACTGATTGGCATTGATATCGAGCTTATTTGAGATAGGGAAAGAACGTTAAATGCAGCTTTAGTGATATATTTTATCTCCTTTAGTATGGAATATCTAAATTTTGTTCTTTCGTTTTCTTCTAAAATGTATTTTCGTTAAAATAAAAGGTTTTGATCATTAATAGTTCAATATTCTATTTTGTTATTTGAAGCTGTACAACATGAAAAGTTCACAAAATGTTAAAAATACTACTTGCTTCGAATTATATACCAAGATGTTTAATGTCCTTTATAAAAATAAAGGAGATGTAGTATTTTTGCCAATGAGAAAAATATCCACCAAATTTAAAATGAAGTAGATGTAAGCAATTATAGTGAAGACCGTATAGACGTACGGCCTTCGACAATGAGAAAAATCCATACCGTATAGTCGGCTATAAAAGGCCGCGACATGAAAAATACGAACAATTCAATTGAGAAAACTAACGGCCTATTTTGTAACAAAACAATTTACGGAATTCCGAAAACAAATAGGGCAGACATGAACCAACGACAACCACTGAACTACAGGCTCCTGACTTGGGACACGCACATAAAGAATGTAACGTGGTTAAACGTGTTTGAAGGCGTCAACCCTCCCCTAACATGGGACAGTGGTGTAACGGCACGACATAAGAACAAACTAATATATCAGTTGAAAAGGGCTTAACTCATCTGATCGCAAAGCAGAAATCATCTAGTAAAAACAAATACCGGACGTACGGGGCGCCGAATGGGACTCTTGTGGTTTTGTACAAAATTCAATTCTGTCATAACAAAATCATTTTTGTCTTACAAAACTATGTGATACAGACTTGTTTTATGAGAACTTCAATTTTGTGATGACAAAATTCATTTTTGTAGACAAAATTCATTTTTGTCATGACAAAATTCATTTTTGTCATGACAAAATTCATTTTTGTAGACAAAATTCATTTTTGTCATGACAAAATTCAATTTTGTCAAATAGGTATGCAAATATAAACTTCTTTGCATACACAATTGACTTTTGTGACACAAAATTGACTTTTGTGACAAAAATGAATTTTGTGACACAAAATTCACTTTTGTGTTAAATTTTCACTTCTGTTTAACAAAACTCAATTTTGTCTACACAAAAATAAACACAAAATTGAATTTTGTCATGACAAAATGAATTTTGTCATGACAAAATGAATTTTGTCATTACAAAATTCAATTTTGTGTCACAAAATGAATTTTGTGTCACAAAAGTCAATTTTGTCAACACAAAAATAAACACAAAATTGAATTTTGTCATGACAAAAATGAATTTTGTCATTACAAAATTCAATTTTGTGTTTATTTTTGTGTAGACAAAATTGACTTTTGTGACAAAAATGACTTTTGTGACACAAAATTGACTTTTGTGTTAAATTTTCACTTCTGTTTAACAAAACTCAATTTTGTCTACACAAAAATAAACAAAAAATTGAATTTTGTGACAAAATCTCAGTTTTGTATGCAAATTAGTTCACAGAATCCAAACTAAACTAATTTGCATACAAAATTGACTTTTGTCGCCCAATTTTCAAATTAGGTAACAAAAGTAAAGTATGTGTTACAAAAATGAATTTTGTCATGACAAAAGTAACTTTTGTCCACTGAAAGATAATTTTGTATGACAAAATTTAAATTTGTAGTATGCTACAAATTTTGTTAAACTAAACTCATTTTTGTTGAACAAAACTCACTTTTGTCCGTACAAAATTGAATTTCGAGTACAAAACCACAAGAGTCCCATTCGGCGCCCCGTAGGACGTGGCAGGGAACTTTTACATTTCTCACACAAAAAAGACACAACAGTACATATCTGAGAGTACTCACAGTTAATGACAGCTTGTTCATAGCCCATAACAACTACCGGTAATAGAAAAAGTCATGTACCTTAGACTAAAATATCAATCAGTACACCTCCAACATTTAATATAATAAGTGTAAAGACGTCATTAACAGCCAGAGAAAAACTTGACCTTGTGCAATGACAAAATAAAGGTATCGACAGATTGTAGAACCGTGAATGTGCATATGTGTATAACAATAATATTTAGTATGGTATTAACTTACTGATAACAAAATCAATAGTTATACCAATAAAAACAATATTCAGAGATTCCAATTACAGTTCCTGTTTTGTAAGAAAAATAAGGTGAATCGTGGTACTAACCTCCACAATCTAACAGTAAAAACTTAAAACCAGGTTGTACCGGTGAAAGGCCTGATCTATGAGCTCCTAACTGACAGTACAGTGCAGCAGATTCAGGTTCCAATGCTAATGTCAGTTAGTTTCCTGGTATTCCAGCCTTAAGTTAAAAAAATTCTTTGAATTCGATGTAGATGCATCAAATCAACATTGAAATGACTACAGTTGCTAATATTTATTTCTGATAGAACTATATACTGAAATGTTAACACATAGATATAAGAAGATGTGGTATGAGTGCCAATGAGACAACTCTCCATCCAAGTCTTAATTTGTAAAAGTAAACCATTAAAGGTCAAAGTACGGCCTTCAACACGGAGCCTTGGCTCACACCGAACAGCAAGCTATAAAGGGCTCCAAAAATGACTAGTGTAAAACAATTCAAACAGGAACACCAACGGTCTAATCTATATGAAAAACGAGAAACGAGAAATACTTATGAACCACATCAACAAACGACAACCACATCAGGTTCCTGACTTAGGACAGGTGCAAACAAATGCAGCGGGTTTAAACGTTTAGTGTAACATCACAACATAGAAAGACACACTATAAAATATCAATTGAAATGGCTTAACTCAATCAAAAGACATATTAACAAAAACAAGTGAACATACACTGAACGAATAAATTTTATCTATGACACAATGTAAATACAAAATTAATAAAACAAGGGGGTCAGATGTAAAACAATATCAGAAAGACAACCATAACCTTGGACAAAATGCCGCCAAATAAAATAACGTACACAGGTAAATAAAAATAATTTTGTTCTAAGGTATACATGGAGTACGGAAATATGTTTTACAAAATAAATAATTTTGTTGTTCATAGTACGAGAACAGACGTGAAAATTATCGTCATACCAAACGCTTCTGAAAGGTGGTATCACGGTGGGTAAGGTTGTCCTGCGAGAGAATGTTCTGTGCTGGTGATTTGGTCCTGACTGGTGCTGGTGGGTCCTGATTCTGTGCTGGTGTGTTTGTTTATATTGCATCAGAACGACAATAAAACAACCATTCTATTGATTATTTTTTCACTAACACGTTAAACGTACCTCAAGAGGTATAATACAACGATTTTTTTTATGCAAAAGTCGTGCAAATTGGCAAAACGAAATTGTCCTGATGATGTGCTGGTGATTAGAAAAAATGTCCTGGTTCTGTGCTCTTTATGTTGGAAGAAAAAGTGGCAAATATTCAAGATCATTGAGGCAGAAAATTTGTGTAATTGATAAAAAAACACCTAGCATACATTTGGGGGTTGTTAGAAGTTTGAGATAAGCAAAGTTAAGTCTGTTTTGTTCATTTTTATTTCTGAAATAAGAAAATATGCATATAATGGGGAAGATTACGACCATTTTGCACAAACAAAATACGGTTCAATATTTCCTACACCTTGCATAAAAGGAAGATGTGGTTTGATTGCCAATGAGACATCTATCAACCAGAGATCAAATGTCGTAGATGTAACAACTACAGATCATCGTACGGCCTTCAACAATGAGCCAAACCCATACCGTATAGTAAGCTATAAAAGGCCCCGACATACAATTCAAACGAAAAAAACTAACGGCCTGATTTATGTACAAAACAATAAACAAAGATCAAATATGATAGACAGCAACCAACGACCACCAGTGAATTACAGACTCCTGACTTGGGACAGACAGCGGGTTTAAACAAGTTTGGGAACGCTCAACCCTCTCGCTAACGTGGGACAGTGGTGTAAAAGCACAACATAAGAACAACTGCAAAACTCAGTTGAAAGGGGCTATACCGTGTTATCATTATAATTAGAAGCTTATGATGCTATATCTATTACTAATGATAAAATTATATATAATCGATAAAAATAGATAGTATATCTCCCGTCTTAATGCATGTTTAATAGTCCTCTACCGGCAAAGCCGAAGGGGACTTTAGGTTTGCCGTCTGTCTGTCTGTCTGTCCGTCCGTCAGTTCGGCATATCAGTTTTCCACTTTTTTTTTCTTTGTGCTTGAAGATATTGATTTGATATATGGTATATAGTTTTATCATGACCAGTTACAGATGAAGTTTGAATTTTGTTCCGGTCTGATGATTTCGTGCAGAGTTATGATCCTTAGAAAATTCATGCAAGTAATCAATTTTCTACACTTTTTTTCGTCATGCTTGAAGATATTGATTTGAAATTTGTTATATAGTTTAACCATGACAAGTTATAGATCAAGTTCGAATTTGATTCCGTTCAGATGATTTTTTTTTGCGGAGTTATGGTCCTTTGACTTAGAAAATACATGAAAGTAATCAGTTTTCCATAATTTTTGTGTCATTTTGTTCCAGTACAATGAATTTTTAACCGGTAGGGGACTATGTATTGCCATGCAATACTCTCACAATGCTTGTTTAACTTATTGCATGTTTGTTTGTATGGTTATTCCTTAATTGTATGTTGGTAAAAAGATCAGTAGAGTTTACGTTATGTTGTTGATTTGTAAACCATGCCGATTCTAATAAAGCTTATCTATCATTATAATCATTATATTCATTATAATGTCTTTTGGTCTCAGACAGGGGCGTAGCTTGCATGGGCGCATTACGTTTGCGCGCATTTGGGGATTAAAATGTTTTACGTTTGCGCGCAGCTTTTGATTACATTTGCGCGCATTTATTTTACAGGTAAACTCATGTAAAAATAAAGGTAATTCAAACAGATATGACTTTAATTTGTTAATTTTCATAATCAATATGACTATAAATTATTAATTTTGAAAATGTTTGTTAAATTATATATTTTTAATATTGAAATCTAAAACAAAATATAAAGTGATCATGATAAATCCCGTTGTAGCTTAAGGCATACATGTAACTTCATTGCGAATATTTCAGAGTGAAAAAGTGTTTCACCAAATAGTGATCGCTTTTAAAATTAGTAAATAATTTAAGCTAGTTTGTAAAGTTGCGCCAAAGCACATACATGGAGTTTCGTTTGTCTGAAATAAATCGGGGAAAAATCGTTAGTGTAGGATGGATTTACTTTCCGTATTGATAGAACACTGAAGTCAGGGAATATTTCTTGGCGATGCACTGCTAATTAAGGATTGCAAAGGCAGAATAAAAACTGACGAACATTCAACAGCGATTCTAAATGGTAACTGTGAACATAAACACGAGTCCGTTATTCTATCATACAATTCTAATCTTCAGGCATTATGCACAAAAGCTTTAGAACTTTTCATAGACGGAAATCCCACTTCCACCTCCTCGTTGGTGAGCAGGGGACTTAGACTAACGGAAGGGTACTTGTACTTGTAAATAATTGAATAAATTAATAAATAAACAAGTATTATTTCCTGTATTTACCTGAGTTTACCTGTGTTTACCTGTAAAATAAATGCGCGCAAATGTAATGCACCGGCTTGCATGTATGCTTAGATGCTCAAGCATCCACATCATTTTGACAAAAAAAATAAAAAAAATAAAAAAAATAAATAAATACTGCATGTATTCGCAGAACTGTCTATTACCCAGGTGGAGGGTTGATGAAAGTTGTTCAGCTTGGAAAAGTTTTGAAATCTTTAATAAATTGAAAGTAAATAATTTGATGCAGATGATTGTGAACAAATTTTGATTACGTCAGATAATAATTTTACCCTGAAAACATTTTCCAAGCACCCCACCCCACTAAAAAAGGCAAACAAAGTTTTTATCTTGTTTTGTTTCTATTTAATCATCTCAGCAATCTCTTCATTCATTCATTTTATTTTATCAGCCTTAACAATGGATATATTTGAAAGCCACAAATATTCTAATTGTTATGCGGAGGTCTCCATACATGCACTTATTGAGAGTGCTTATGCTTATAGCTTCATACAAAAACGTGTGTGTATGTGCGTGTTTTCGTGGAGAGAGATCTTGAAGGTAAGAAAAATGTCTTCAGAAAAGTCTTTGAATTTTTGTTTATGATAACATGACAAAATATTTTTAAAATGGTGTAATTTCAGGTTGAACAATATCATTGTTTACAAAATTGTATGGATAAGCAAAAGTGACAAATTGTATATATTGTTGATTTTTTTTTCGCTCTGTATGAACGGTTGTGCTATGATAATAATTTGTGTTAAAGTTTTTGTAACAAATTGTGAGAAAGACTTTTTGTGTAGTTGACGCAAGATCCCCGAAAATGATGCGGACTGGAATTCAAAACCAAACGCTCGACTATATCAACCAACGGAACGACTTGAAGAAAACAACTGTCATATTCCTTACTTGGTGCAGGCATTTGTCGACGAAAAATTGTGCTATAACTTGGTTTTATAGCTAGCCAAAATAGAATATGCATATATTTTTTGATGAGTAGGAAAACTCTAAAAAACTTGAAAAGCATCATTGTGTGCTGGAAAGTAAATTGATATTGAGCCATATGATTTTTCAAACTTATGCAAATTGCCAGAAACAGTATGGTTTTATCTCACCGCAACGCAGTAGCGAAGGCCGAAACTTAGGTGTCCTGTTTCTGGCGGCGGTCGCGGCGGCGGCGGCGTCAACAATTAGTTCAAGTTTATAATAAGGTCAGGATAAGGGGAACCAATGATGAAACTGCCATTTGTCGTAAGAACATTTGATGACGCGTGTAAGAATTTGGAAGTGTCAGTTATGAATGTAATCTCATATAATGCAAAGATTACTCATGGACCATTTTATGTAAGCGGAATTTTGTTAAAATAGGTGTCATAAATAAGTTTTAACACAAGTCTGTACAAAAGACCGTTGATTTAGCAACGTTTGAATCATAATAATATTAACATCTTTTGAAAAATCACCAGCACGGTATCAGGACCCACCTGCACAATGTCATGACCCACCAGCACAGAATCAGGACATGAATAATCTATAAAAATGTGCAATTTTAAGAGAGCGCTACAGTTTTTTACAAAATTATTAAGCCAAGCAGTTCTGGGTGTAGTAAACGGACTTAAGGAGCACTTTTGTTTGTTTTGTTTTTTTCTGTTCCAGATGTTCTGAAAATGAGCACTTTTGTGTTTATCATACTACAGCAGTGTAGACGGCTGATGTTTCGGTTGCTTGCTTTTGAACCAATAAGAAACAATCTTATTTATTTTCATCTGTTATTCAACAAGTCGTCAAAAATCATCATTTTCGTCTTTGTTTACATTTTTGAACGATCACCAGCACCGATCAGGACCGAATCACCAGCACAGAACGTTCTCTCGCAGGACAACCTTACCCACCGTGGGTATATATTAAAAATAGTGAGACGAGATATAACACTATTAAGTAAACATTAATTAACAAAAATGCATTACAAATTGTATCAACAGGTCAAATTAACACGAAAGTACGATTTGAGAGTACTCGCAGTTACTGAAAGCTAGTTAAAAGCCAAAAACAATTAAGTCTAAAAAATCATGCATCAGAGACTAAAATCAACTAAAACACATCCCAGGGATTTAGTGTTTTAACGTCATGGACAGTCAAAGAAGACATGACTTGTGCAATGCCAAAATAAAAGTATCGACAGGCAGTAAGATAGTTAGGAGTTAACCTTTTAATAAATATGTCTAATGTTATATATAGATAGAGTAATCTCTATATAGAAAATGAACGTGGATGTGTATTTATACATCCCAAAAACCGTTTGAAAAGAATACAAATTTAGTTATGTTTTAATTTGCTGATGACATAATCGATATTTGTGCCAATGTAAACCATATTCAAAGATCTAATTACAACATTGGTAATATAACCTTTACTAATAAGTTAGTTTAAAGGTTCGATGAGTTTACACGGATCACATAGTGATTTCCGCGCTTTTAGTACAATATTACCGTAAAAATTAGGATGTGAAATACCGTTTTTAACAAGTTTTCTACAAGTACAGCCAAATTTACTAATCAAATATTTGTATCTATGAAAGAATTTAGTAAAAGTTTTAAGTAATTTATGGTAACGAAATCCCTGACTTAATAATTTACCAGTGATGCATTGATTAAGTTCGTTAAAATCTATGACATTACTACACACACGGGCATAACGAACGAGTTGGGATATATAAAAACCGTATGATGGAGCCAAAGGAACATCGCCGTCTAAAAAAGGAAAATTAACAATAGGGAATGAAAAATCGTCTCTTTTATCGTAAATTTTGAATTGTTTACAAATATGGTAGCAAATTCTAAATATAAAGGATAATAAATAATACTTAAAATTGCATTAAATGTTATCTTTTGGGATCGCTACGAAATTCTTTACAGTGCTGCAACCGATAATTTGCCAAAAGCAGCGAATGAGTGAAAGGTATAATAACAAAAATACCAAACTCCGACGAAAATTCTAAACGGAAAGTCCCTACGCAAATGGCAAAATCAAAAGCTCAAACACATTAAACGAATGGATAACAACTGTCACATTCCTGACTTTGTACAGGTATTTTCTTATGTAGAAAATGGTGGATTAAACCTGGTTTTATAGCTAGCTAAACCTCTCACTTGTATGACAGTCGCATAAAATTCCATTATATTGACAACAATGTGTGAACAAAACAAACAGAGTGAGTGTCCGTGTCTGTGAGAAATATTGCACATAAAGAATGCTGTGTGATTTCTCCTTTACTTTCCTAAATTGGTGCTTTTTCAAATTTTGAAACCCTATGATTCACTGTGGCACATCTTTTCCTAAATTGATGCTTTTTCAAATTTTAAAACCCTACGATTCACTGTGGTCACATGCAATTACAAATATCCGGCATTTAGACGCATGCTGAGAGGGCGTCAGGTAGGAATAAAGACGGTAAATCTGTGTTATTGTTGAAGGAGTGCCACTGCTTTAAGTTAAACCTCATTGTTGTTTAAGGATGCCCTATTGATGCTGTTAACCAATGTTATTTCTATTTTTAAGTGACTGTTCATATTTCCAGTCCTTAATCCTAATTGAATCAATCTGTTGAGTCAATGTAAATGATTTTATGGTTAAGTATTGCTTCAAAAATGAACGAAATAGTTGTCACTTTATGATAAAATTATTGATAAGGCAGTGTTAAAATGCCTTTTAAGATCCAAGTGGTGGTACATGTTTACTAGCATTTTTTTTTTTTGTCCATTCGAAAGAATATCGATGGTCATATTAAACCAAACCAATATGTCTTGGGGATATTTTGTTGTCCTAAAGATATTTTCCTTCAAAACGTCCAAAGTTTGAATAACTCAAAGAAAATTCCATTTATACTTTAAAAAAGTCTACAACCGTTTGAATATTCCAGCATAAAAAGTAACATTTACCTTAACTTATTATCATGAATAACCAGTATATTTTTGCTTACAGAAGGACAAACAAATGATCAGCTATAGATCACATGCATTCCATACATGACATACCTTTTCTGCGGATTTGCGCATAAACTTTTTAGCAGCCTCGTCCCAGATGGCCGGAACTGTTAGTACCCAGTGAATATCAGCTTCACGCAGATGTGGAATACGTTCTTTAAAATGAGTGATTAAATGGACCTTCAAATAACGTATCCCACCACTAAACACTTCAATGGCTAGCATTTCTTTATCAGTGCAATCTCGAATCTTTGTTTTTTCGTTTAAATTCTGAAAAAGATTACATATGAAATCTTGGCAGTTGGGATTCAACATGATGTAAACTTTTATTTAAAACATATAAAGAGCCTGTGTCGCTCACCTGTATCTTCAACAATGGTCACTTTTTAGTAAAAATCATCTTCAACAATGGCCACTTTCAACAATGGCCACTATTTAGTAAAATCATCATTAAACAGGAATAACTCTATAAAGAGTTAACTGACAATTTCAGTCATCTTGATGTATTTGTAGATCGTAATTTATCCTGCTGATCATTTTTCCTTTTTAAAGTTTCTATTCATCTTTAACGATTTTCAAGATAATAGGCAATAAACGCAAAAAAATGGTAAAAATTATCATTAAATGGCAATAACTCCAATAACTAGATGACTGAAGATTTCGGCCATTATGGCTAATTTGTCTTGTCGATATTTTTATCTATTTAAGTTTCTATCTATCTATTATAGTTTTCAAAATAATAGGCAAACATGAAAAACAAATTGGAAAAATCGTCATTAAAGTGCTATAATTTCAATATGGTGTCAACTGACGATTTCGATCATGTTAACTTATTTGTAGATCTTGTCTTGTTGATCATTATCCATATTTCATGTTTCTGTCTATATATTATAATTTTCGAGGTAATAGGTAAACAATTATTGAAAAAAATCATTGTTTAAGGCCAATTACTCGTATAAGAAGTTGTCTGACAGTTTTGATGTCAACAGACAGTATGTAGATCTTATCAGTTTGAATATTTTATCCCCTGTCAGATTTTCTATACCTATAGATAATAGACAAAATTTTCATTTAACCCTTTGTTCTATTTTTAACCATTTCGGCCATGTTTATCAGCAGGCGGGATCATTGGACACAGTCATTTTAAAAACTAGATACCCCATTGATGGTTTTAGCCAAGTTTGGTTAAAATCTGCCTAGTTTTTTTCAGAGGAGATGATCTTTGTAAAAGATCGCGAGCGACGGACAAAGACGTACGTACGGACGTGTTTGTTTTGAAATAACTTATTTTAGTCAGTGTATTCAATGATTCTGTGCAAAAACAACAAACTCAAAAATTAGTTTGATTTTGTTGACAACAATACTAAATAACGCATTATTTAAAGAAGGCTCGAAATAACTGAAAGTAAGTACAAAATCCATAAATAAACTGCTCTTACAGAATTCATGCCTTCTTATGCCTTCGTGGCGGTCGCTGTATTTTACGAATGATTCAGACGCTAAAAGTATGTAAACGTCGAACTGTCAGAGACGGATGTCAAGAGTCAATTTTTATTTTGTTAAACATTTTATAACCATTTTTTTCACCATTTCTGGTGTTTTTTTCAACATTCGTTTCCGACATTCAACATTCGATTTCAACATTGAATTTCAACATTCAAGTTTTTATTTTAACATTCAACATTCGTTTTTCAATATTCATCATTCAAAACTTTTTCAATTTTATTTTTTTATAGTTTTTTCCAACATTCGACATACAACATACAACATTCGTTTTCAACATTCAACATTCGTTTTTGAACATTCAAAATTCGATTCAACATTCGTTTTTCAAGGAATGTTGAATATTGAAATACTAATGTTGAAAACGAATGTCGAATGTAGAGAAACGAATGTTGAATATTGACAACGAATGTTGAATGTTCAAATACGAATGTTAAAAAAAAAAGAAAAAAATAATGAATGTTGAATGCTGTAATCGAATGTGGAATGTTGAAAACGAATGTTGAAAGTTGAAAAACGAATGTTGAATGTTGAAATCGAATGTTGAAAAAAAATGAATGTTGAATGTTGAAATCGAGTGTTGAATGTTGAAAAACGAATTTGGAATGTTGAAAAACGAATGATGAATGTTGAAAACGATTGTTGAATGTTGAAAAACGAATATCTAATGTTGAAAAACGAATATCTAATGTTGAAAACGAATATGTAATGTTGAAAACGAATATTGAATGTTGAAATCGAATGTTGAAAAAAAGATTGAATGTTGAATGCTGAAATCGAATGTGGAATGTTGAAAAGAATGTTGAAAAAAAAAATATGGAAAAAGTATAACCAAATAAAATTTGAATGTTGAGTATTGAACCAACTTGACATCCGTTCAACAGGGGCTTATTTTATAATTCTCCTTTCGCTTGATGAAACATTAGTTGCTTTCTTCAGTTTGCTGAGAAAGAATTGTACTTTGATGCTTTAAATGTTTTCAATGTAGTTTTACCTTTATGTATTTGATATTTTATCAGTATCTTACTTCGTTTTTGTAAAGAGTAAGTTTAAACCGTCTGAAGAAGTACCAGTCTCTATTCTCTTTATTTTGTGATAGCCTTGCATACTCTTCTTCTGCTTCATAACCAAAGGAATGAAAGTCTCTCCTAGGCGTAAACAAAATACTGGTCTGGGTTTTAGGAGTCTGTGTTAAACCTTTATTCCAATTATATGTCAACACTTGCTCCTTTTCGCTGATACTAGAGAAAGCATATCCACTGTATGTCGTACCAAAATCAATGGCAACAACAAATAGTTTACTAGAACTCATCCTGAAGTGAGAAAGCATTCGACTTCATTTTCAATGATTTTTTTTTTATTTTGTGTACACATCATTTCGTCATATCCTCAAACCAACACACATACAGTCATCATATATACAATGGTATGTAGACAACATATAGTGCGCCATTATTATATTGATTATCAAAAATGACTAGCCTTTAGTCTACGTCCCGCATTTTTCAAAATATATATCATTTCGTTTGAGAAAATGTTATGAAGACAGTTTTCAAAATTATCTGTATGGTCAACGAATAAAAAAGTGTTTGTTTTCCCCTTACCTCAACAAACCATTGATTTAGTTGTTCCATATAGTAACTTCCGACTTGCTTTCGACAAATTGTTATCGAATTCTACTTTCATTTTCTCTTTTTTTAAACTGTGGATTTTCAAAAAAAAAAAAATATTGAAGATATATTTAGACCAGGAATATAATTTGCTATATTTATAAATGCAAACGTTGGTACATTAATTCATTGAAGATATAACCTACACATGTATTTCTTATAAAAATATGGATTAGACTGTTATGTAAGGTCAGCGAACTTTTGAAAATATTAGTCCTGGCACAAATTAATTTATCTTATTTGTTTTTGAGAACATTGTGAGAGGAACTGTACTATGAAAAAGTAGGGGGTAAACTATGCTAATACAAACAAAATGCTTTTCGGTGTTTTTAGGGCAGTCACAATTAAACTTTCAGCTTCCCTGAATGTATTTCGCAAAGGATCATTTTCAAAGTTTTCATTTTTTTCTCTAAAATTTAATCCCTTTATACAGCTTCGTGATGATCAAGTTCTTACAAAATTAAGGCATAATTCTGGCATGTGACCGTATAGTAAATACTTTTAATTTTTCAAGACTGCAATGTTTTAATGATTGTGGAAGATTGTGAGTATCTATTTAATAACAAATAAATGGAAATTTTTAATCTGAAACTTTATTAGTTGGAAGTAAAGGTAAGAATTGTCTTTTGATTACAAATAAATTCATTACAGATGTCCTTGTATACAAAATTTGCCAATAAAAGGTAATTTTTTTTAACTCTATATCAAAATTGTCTTCAACTCATCAACGATTCAAGTGTAGTGCTGAAAAAAACATTTGATTTTGCAGCATTTTCAATATCCAAAATTGAACATTTTTAAATTCGGTTCTAAAGTTTACAATTCTTTTTTTCAACACATTTCTCATAATCACCATGTGGACAAAGCAAATATAAGTGGTCATGGCCATAGCTCTTTGCTATAGCCATGAGTATGAACCTTCATATCTTAGGTTTTGCTACAACAGAATACATTTAAAACTACTTTTATTTTCAGAGTAATCGTCATAAACAAGAGTGCACATGCGGAAATGTGTCGCCTGTCTTACTTATCATTGAATTTATGTTGAAAGTCTGTAATATGAAGGTTTTACCACAAGTATCACATAAACTTAACATAATCAATGTTCTGTGATAATGAGGTCATGGCCAGATGAACCAGGCCAGACAGACATGTATACCTTACAATCATTCCATACACCAAATATAGTTGACCTGTTGCTTATAGTATCAGATAAACTGACAAAGTTACAAAAACTTATCATTGACCAATGAACCATAAAAATGAGGTCAAGGTCAGATAATACCATTCAGACTGACATGTACCCCTTACAATTGTCCCATACACCTAACAAAGCTGACCTATTGCTATTAGTATTTGGAAAACATACAAAAACACATAAACCTAACATTGACCAATGAACCACTAAAATGAGGTCAAGGTCAGATGATACCGGTTAGACTGACATCTACACCTTACATTCATTCCATACACCAAATATAGTTGACCTATTACTTATAGTACTTGAAAACAGACCAAAACACCAAAAACTTAACATTGACCAATGAACCATGAAAATGAGGTCAAGGTCAGATGAAACCGCCTGACTGACATGTACCCCTTACAATCATTTCATACACCACATAAAGTTGACCTACTGCTTATGGTATATGACAAACAGACCTAATCATGTAACTTTAACCTTGATCACTGATCTGAGGTCGAGGTCAGGTGAACCCCGTCTGACGGACATGTGGGCATTGCAAGGAACCCATATACCAAATATAGTTATCCTTCTACTCATAATAAGTGAGAAATTCACATGACAAAAAAAAAAATAATTTTTTCAAGCAGTCGCTGAACCATGAAAATGAGGTCAAGGACAATGGACATATGACAGACGGAAACTTCATAACATAAGGTATCTGCATACAAGGAATAAAGCATCCAGGTCTTCTACCTTCTGAAATATAAAGCTGTACACAAAAAGTTTACGCCACCGCCGCCGCTGTTTTATATTGAAGTTTCGTTGCCAACACCAAAATAGATTTGGAATGAAAGGGCACATCAAAGCCAAACATACCCATTCAATAACATAAATGAAATCTTTGCAGAACACTTCCAGGAGCATATTTGATAGATTAGAAGCAAGGCTGGAGGTGGACAGTACCAACACCATTTAGTCTTTTATCATATGTTGTCTGTGATTTTTGCTCTTGAAATTATATTGAGTATGAGCACTGTCCATAGTTAAAATTTTTATGATGTTCAATAACTTTCTTACCTTGCAATTCGGTAAGATTCAATCCTTTCTTGTGTAGGCAAATACTGATCAAGATGAGATGCAAGACCTGAGCTCTAAGGTGCCAACATTTTTTAATCTATAAACCATGTTAAAACATTGGCCTTTGACCTTTGGAATTAAAATATAATTTAGTCAGACTATCTGGAGGAGACAGAGGCATAGCATTTTTTTTTAAATTTTTGTTTTAGATAATCATCATTTCTTATATGAATTAATATAAATTTGATGTCCAATTGTAAAAACATTACCCTGGCCAAGCATTTGACAAAGAAAGATCACTTATGAAATTAAGGTGGTAAACTGAATCTCCACTGTGTAATAACGAGATTACTACTGACAGATAATTATAGAATAATATTCAAAGAATTCAAATATAGAAAACAGATTCAACAAGTGAATGAAAAACACATTAATTTACGAATTAATGTGAAGAAGCACATGAAATATTTTTTTTATATTTGAATTCTTTGCTTAGTTATTTTTTTTTTATTACATTACCATGGACTTTTTTTAATAGAAAAAAAGTACATTATGAAAGGAATTATATCTTTGACCAGGCATTCTCAATTATTTTGATGCAACATCATCTACAACAACTATTGTTGTATGACATCAGAGGAGTAAAATTAACGGTTTATATTTCACTGGGAAATCGTTGTCAGTAATTGCAAACACTGTAATAATAATTGTTTATGAATAAAAGGTGATGTGTTACATCAATGAGACAGCAACCCAATTAAGAGAATTACCAAAAGAAATCTAGGGCAATATACAGTCTTCAACTATATAGTGGTGTCTAGTCAGTATGCTAAGCTCTTAATCATCTTATGTCCATAAAAGTTGTGAAACATTAAGACAGTGAAACCAGTTGTCCTCAATACATTTTTAAGGAAATAACAAACCATCACTATTTAAAAAAAAAAAAAAACCAATGACTTTCTTTTTCGTTTTATTTGAAAGACATAATCATAACCTTTAGTGTTCATTAATCAACACCAAACCAGTAAAACAAATCATCAAGAAAAAACTATCTACTTTTCCCCTTTTATTTAAGTTACAACCAAAACAATTTAACAATATAAAAACAAAACTAACATATGTTAACATTTTCAGAAGCACTATTTATACTCAAATTTATCATTTAACATGACAATTATCACTTAAAGCCTGCTAAATCTTCCATAATAACACGAAGATCCATTTCATATTAGGTGATATGCTATGTTTTTATTTTGTATTTTTGAAAAACAAATTGAAGGATTATTTGAACAGCATATGCCAACTTCATTCAGCAAAAAACGACAACATTAAAATCATCATTTAAAATCATTGTATTATAAATCATGTTATATTGAATTTACCTCATATTACACATATATGTGTCTGAGGTTGCCTGAATCATCATGTCATCATTTTAGACAGTCTTGACAATTTCATCATTTCTAACTTTGTTTAAAATTAATACATTTGCAACTGTTGAAGGTGCTAGATGACTAAACATATATAAATATTGAGAACCAAGAAATATTGAAAGAAAAACATTCAATTCATACATAAAAAATACCAAATAATTTGTTACTTAAAGTCATATGAAACTTCAAATTTAAAAAAAAATTGATGGATATGTTTTTTCATAACTAAATGGCTAGTTTTTATTATAAAACTTATGTACATATACTTTTTTTCCGAAGAAAATTCTTTAATTTGTCCAAATTTAAAGAAATTTACTTTTTTTAACTATTGGCTTCCCAGACAATAATTCGCCGACATGTTCTTCGTATGCAGTGACATCAGCGTGACCTTTTTCGTAAAAATCCGGTGATCGCAATACGCAAGTGCGAAGGGGAAAACCAAATTGGCAGAGAGAGTCAACAAACGTAAATATAGCTCCGTCATCGAAATAAACTATATCTAATTGTACATGTTATACACGTGCTTACCTCAATATCCATGTGTCTTTGTTGATTGTTTACAAAGGTGACAATCGGTAAACTTCGGCTTCAAAACACGACCATTAATTAGCTGCCATATTTTCACATCAACACTGACCGAGTGAAATATTTTTTTTATGATTATACGATATGGATGCGTAAAAAATGATAAAATCGTGCACAGAAGACTAAGTTTATGATATATGCATACATTGGTTCAATAATTGGATTAACATTATTTTTCACCAGTCACTCGTTTCATATGACTTTAAGAATTTGGACCAAAATTATCATGATGATGAAATGGATGGTGCTGATGACAGCCAAGACAATACAGTGTATTTTGAAGTTAAAGACAGTATTATAATTGAAAAATTTGTAAATGGTTCCACAGAACCATATTTTGGCCTGGGTTTGTAGTGTAAAAGTGTTTACTGCCAAAAACTTAGTCCATTGATCAGTAATATACAGAAATATTTTGTTTTCTTCAGATGCTATTTCTAGATCATGAAGATGCTTCCATCCAAGTTTCTTAATATCCCATGGAGATTTATCAGAGTTATTGATGTATGGAAAATTTAACCCAAGACTTTATGAAAAAAAATTGACTGCAAAAAAAAGTCAGTTCAGTATAAGTAATGGCAAATAAAAAAAAATATTTATTTTCATAATTTTGATTCAGATGTTAACTCTTAACTGTAGAAAGGCTTATTGTTAAAGTTTCATAAAATTCTGTGTAAATTTTTAATGTTATTGATTTCTATAACTTAAACCCTAGACTATATGTTGACTGCAAAAAAAGTCCATTGGTCGATAAATGCAAAAATTAAAAAAAATATCCTAACATTTATTTTGTTCTGAACACCATATTTGTGAAAATAAAGCTGGGAAGAAAAATCAGTGGCAAAGCCATCATCAGCAAAATGAGATATGTACAACAAAAAGTAGTTGAAGACAATCAATAAAATGTCTATATATGAAAGAAAGGTCACAATGCAAGAAAGCTGTCATATTCTTGTTTTTTTTTTTCTGTTTTTTTTTATTTTGGCATTTACATGATTTCAATCAACATACAATTAAAAACATAATTGAACAAAACAGGATTTTCATCCATATTCCTTTTGTCTTTGCAGTCAATGTTTGAATGCAAGGTGAAGCTCATTTTCTTTGTTTTCTATTGATGACAAAATATAACCCTATGATGAAAACAAACATGATGATGATGTAACTGGAATGAAAACGTTCGCTCATAATCCACCCAAATGACTAAGTTTTAATGAATTCAAAAGATGACATTATTACAAAGTTGTATTACATAAAAGTTTTAACTTCTATAATATTTACAAAAGGATTTCATGTTTTACTATATTCTCAATTATATTTGATTTCTATTAACTCTCAAAACGGCATTTCCCACATCCTTTGGAGGTAAACCCTCCTCAGTAATAATAGAACTATACCTATCAATAATATAACAATAAGTATTGTAGATAGTACTGATACAGAATGTCTTGGTTCAGGTTCAAGTTCTGCATACTGCACATGACTGGGTCCTTGCTGAGGACGTACAGGGTGAGAATCAATGTTTCTTTGAGAATCAATGTTTCTTTGTCTTAATCCAGCTGTACTTGTGTTTGATTCAGTCACAGGAGGAACAACATCATGTTCACCTCTGTCTGTTTCTACTGAGGCTGTAGAATTATCAATTTGTTCATTCACTGAACCAGAGGCAGGATTTGAACTGGTTATACTAGCTCCTGTACTGGAAATCGGCACTGATTGTGTATTGGGTGTATTGTTCATATTTGTAGTATTTGTTGTTTGAGAGCTTAGTACTGAATTAGGAGCAGCACTGTTGTTTAGAAAAGGACTTCTGAATCCGGAAGTTTGATTTGCAGCAATAAAGGGATTTCCTGTTGACATTCTCATTTGGGCAAACATTGATGGTAGAAATGTTGGAGGAAATGGAAACCTGGGTACAAAATTTTATCCTTGCTGCTGTTGTTGTTGAGTGTTTGTCATGCTGTTTGGAAAAGCTGGATAAACAGGTGTATTTGGAGGAGTAGTTATAGGTGTTGAGGCTGTAGAACTTGTAGCTGTGGTACCTGGTGCTGAGGCTGTAGAATGTGTTGCTGTTTCCTCTGCAGGCTTGTTGTCTGAGGCTGATTTTTCACCCTGTAAATATAAACAGTCATATCAATATACATTAATATCAAAGATGGTAAATCAATTTGATACAAGAAGAACTTTTTTCAGTAAAGAGCAGATTTTCTAAGCTTAACATTCTTTACCTAAAGTATCCAGACCAAAACCAAAATGGCAGTAACATTTTATTATTTTTGAAGAAAATAATCAAACTATAAGTTTAGAACTTTTTATGGACAAATATAATATTCTCTGATAGTTAAAGCTGTAAAAACCTGTTCAAATCTTCAAATGCAATGAACTTGAGACTGCAGAAGGGACATTAATTGTACATAGCTGGAGTAGCTGTCAAAAATGTAATTGTAAAGCATGCAAATTCAAACCAGTGCTTCTTCACAGCTGAGTTTTTCTTGCTTCTAGCAACATTAAACATTTTTTGGTTTGTACAATGCATCTTGTTTTTGTCTTCTTCCTAATTGATTTTTTTTCGCTTGTTATTAATTAAATTTTGATATTAGCTGTTGACTTTATGCCTTGTTTTTTTTGTTGCTATTTACAGTGCTGTTTCAGATTACTAAATTTATTTACTATGCTATTTTTTTTTTCTAATTCATAATTGCATCATTGCTTTTTATTATTCTGCATGCTTTTATGTTTTTTGTTTGTTTAGTGCTTACATGAATATATACAGGTTTTTATATAGTGGGTTGTAAGAGCGCATTTGAGTTTATAATACTTTTGTTTAGTATATAAATTACTTACTGCTTATTTACATAATTCATTCTTTACATAAGTAAATACCAGTATGTCATGCATGTAATGAGATTCAAATTGGTTATCTCCTGTTACCAGAAAAATCTCAACTTTCAAATGACCATAGATGTAATGGGTATTACATCTATGAAATGACTGAAATGTATACATGTTCTATCACACATTACAACGTGTACAATGGCACCATAGGTTTGTCTGATTGGTCTGTTACTAATATTAAAGTTTGACTGGAAGTCTCTACTAGCATGACTAGATAGATGATAAAGAAAGTGTTCAAAAATTTGCAAGAGCTGTGACGCTTTGCATGTATAAAACATCTCTTAAATGTTTTAAAAAATCACATGGTCAAATATGGTCAAGATATCTTAATTTCAATGTATCTGGTGTGAAATTCATCATATTAAATGTATGGAGGAATCAGGTAGTTAGTCATGTATCTTTGAGACTTCTTCTTAGTCTGGGGAAAAAATGAAAGGAGTGGGTACTCAAAATGCTTAATCATAGATATGATAAGACAATTTAATATTGGACCACCATTAACAACAGAAATTTTGTAACATGTCAGATAGATAATAAAATACACTGCTTTAGTATACCACAGATACAATTTACTGCATGCTGTGTCATTTATCACTATATTTTCCCAAGGTTCAATTGTATATAATTTTGACTATTATTCTAAATCAGTTTCTATCAGAATTGTTCTGGGTACTTTATTGTGAGTCAACCAATGAAATTTTGTGCTTTTATAAGTCTAATTTCCATTTAGATTATAAATTTTGATCTTAATTCAGGGAATGTATTAAATATAACAGAACCAAAACCTCTTTATCGAAATTTAAACTTATTGATTAGAAAGATATATCAAACTTTTCTATACTATCGGATATGTCAATAAATAACGTTAATCTAAAGCACCTGTTTGCTAACAGTAACTTAAGTAATTAAAAAATATCAAAATGACCATTGTTTTTTCAAACAGTATAATGAAGTTTGTCTTGAGATTAATAACTAATTTTGACCATGCCTTACTACAGAAAAGAGGCACTGGCAATGTAAAGTCACTGCCAATAATAGGTTCTGAAAATATTGAAATTGATTGATTGATGATTGCTTCACGTTGCATCAGCAGAAAGTTTTGACAGTTTTTAGTGTACAATATTGTAAAAAATTAACTATGATCTGGTATATTCTTTTAAGCTAAAGATCAAGCCTTCATTGTAGTCAAAATAAAGCAAAATATATGGGAAATTTATCAAAGGTCTCCACAAAGGAGAATGCAATGGTGATGAATACCAGAATACTAGTTAAAATAATGCTAGGGACATCTTGACTTTATTGTAAGGTATAAGTTTTTTAATTCATCAATAAAGACCTTCTAGTGACTGGTAAGACCAGAGTCAGCTATAAAATCATATTTCGTTTTATATATTATCATCGTTTTTAATTTTACTTAATAAGACTTATGTCTTTTTATTTAAATAAATTCAGGTCCTATTGTTAGTATCTAAAAGTTTTAAAGCTGTAGATCTGTAGTTGTGATGAAATAATAGTTTTGTAATATGTACCCTAAAGTTGATCTGTGATGCTAATTCTTTAGCTTCTTCATTTGCAGCTTTAGATGCCTCTGTCACTGGTTTTATGATGGCAGCTATATTGCCACAGTTCTCACACTTCCAGTCTAAAGTTCTGAAAAATAAATTACATAATAGTTTAAAATATAATAAAAGCAGTTATCAATAAAACAGTATCTGTGTATTTTTACTCTGATTACTACAGCATATCTGATTAATGTTGGATAGAAATTTAATTAGAATCCACAACCTACAGCAATATAAAGATTGCCTTTAATCATAGCAGAACATATTGATATGGCTATTAAAGTTAATCAATATGTTCTCCTATGATTAAAGGCAATCTTTATCTTGCTGTAGGTTGTGGATTCTACGTTTCATCAATCTATGTTTATGATGGGAAACAGTCATATTTGCCAGTCAAGAACTTATTTGAAATACCAATGACCGATATGACATCATGGATTTAGAAACTAGGAATTGTACAGAAATAATTTCGGTCATTTCATTGAGACCAGGTTTTTTAATTGCAATTTTGCACTAATTACTGTTTGCAATGCCTTTTCTGTAATAAAACCGCCTATTAAAATGACAGATATTGTGTGATAAAATTCCTGATCCTTGCTTAAGACAGTGCAGTTTTCACTGCTATTAGACTAAAAGTTTTTTTTATAGCAGTGTCTGATATATATATTGGTTTGAATAAAAAGATAGAGTTTTAATATGGATAAATAAAATATTTAGATAAGTGCTATTTTACATTGATGCTTTTACAAATAAATGGGGGATGTGTCTATGGGACACAGATGATGCACCCGCTTGCATGTAATGTTATAAAGGAACATAACTCAAGAACGGTAAAAGTGACGCTACCCAAATCTGAACTTGATCTAAGTTTTGTGGTAATAAGCATTGTGTATCAGTTTCATAACATTTGGTTCAGGCAAATTTAAGTAAGAGAACAGAAAAGAAAAATTCAGCAATTTTTTTCATTTGTAAAGGGGCATAACTCTAGAACAGTAGAAGTGACGCCACTAAAATTCAAACTTGATCTGTGTTTTGTGGTAATAAGCATTGTGCATAAGTTTCATAACGTTTGGTTGAGGCAAACTAAAGTAAGAGAACGGAAACGAAAAATTCAGCAATTTTTCCATTTGTAAAGGGGCATAACTCTAGAACGGTAAAATTGATGCCATCAAAACCAAACTTGATCTGCGTTTTGTGGTAATAAGCATAGTGTATAAGATTCATAACATTCGGTTGTGGAAAACTACAGTTAGAGAACGGACACCAATTTTGGGATGTACGGACGGACGTACAGACGGACAAGGGTAAAACTTAATGCCCCCTCCGCTACGGCGGGGGCATAAAAACAAATGTGAGCTTAACTGATTAAAAGCTATTTACGTGTCATACGTTTAGCTTATACTGGCTTTTCTAATGATTGAATGTTTGTATAAGTTATCTTCCTTTATGCTATCTTATAATTTTCGTACAATAGATTTTCACATTTCATTTTTTTTCATCCCCAGATCTTTCTCAAACGTATCAATACCTATCAAACATATGTTTTTCATGCCATGTTTAAATCAGGCAAATTGAACAGACCTTTTGGCTAATTTCTTTCTTTCCTCTGGTGGGTAATCCAATGATCCTATAGCACCACTTCCATGTGTAGGCATAAAACCTATGATGGCTAATAAGGCAGTCCGTACTGTTAAATAAATAAAACAATGTGTACATTTTACAGTGAAATCTTTCCTCTTGCAGGTAATCTAATGACGCTACAGCAACACTGCCATGTGTAGGCATAAAACCAATGATGGCCAATAATCCTTACTGTTAAGGGCATACGATACAGTTACAGGTGAGGTAATGACGTTGCTAACGTAAATTGTTATTTTCGCGACGTCAAACTATGACTTATCGGGAAAAGATTCATTTTTCGACTGATTTTTATCATTCAAACTTATTTAACTTGAAAACGAGTTCATGGACCCCTCTTTTTTAAAATGCCATTTGGTTTGATTACGCGAGAAGATTATGTGCGCCAATTTTCATGAAAACGTAAATAGTGCAATTTTTTTAAATTTGATAAATATACAGCAAAAAGTGATGTTTTTTTCTACATTCATGAACATTTGATAAATATGAGTTATTTCTGCATAAAAAATGTATAAATTTTTAGGATACTTATAAAATACAGAAATTACCAATTATTTAACAAAAAACAATTTGTGTTTATCTTTTAAAACAAAAAAGTTATGTCTTTCTTTCGAAAGGGAAAATACGGCCACAAATCCGAATTTTGAGCAAATATACCAAATTTCGACCTCATTTTACTCAAAAAGTAGCACATGAAGGTATATTTTTTATTACATATTTGATTTAATCAGGTAAAAAATAGTCTATATTGAAATTTTTATCAAAATGTAAATACGGGATCAAAACTGTATCGTATGCCCTTAAATAAATAAAATATTACAGTGAAATCTTATTATTAGAATAAGGCATGTTAAATAAACCTAGTCATGCTGGATCACTTTTGGTTTTATGCATAGTGAAAACCCCATCACATATTATTAATCGTAAGGATAGTTGATTGAATTCTCATCTTATGAAAATTTTCTTGAAGGTAGAAAATGTAAAGAATCTGAATATCAAAAAACATAATTGTAACTATTTTTCAAATGAGTTTTTTCATCATCTGCAGCAATAATTTTAATGAACACACGTTCTACATTAAAAACACTTCCATAGACTTATTACTTACTAGACCAAGATGGTTGCCATGACTCTGGATGATGTCCTGATATACTTAGACATATCTTCTTATTAGTTTCAAATCGTCCATTCGGCTGAAATATTCATTCAAATTTCATGTTTATAAATTATATAAATAAAAGTTACTTTGCCGGTAGGAAACCTCAAAGAGCCATCAACTACAAATCTTGTGAGGGTCCCAGATGAATCACATATTAAACAATTAGAAAGGAATTTAGGAGAAAACCATTCAATTACAACACACTAATGGTAGTAAACATACCTGGATTATCTGATATTCCAGATAATATACAAACTTGTAAATTGGAAACCATAGGTGGTAATCATTCAAGAATAGCTTTGAAAAACATATTAAAAGACAAAGAATTGTGTTCAGAAGAACGAAAAAAATACGAGGAACGCTTGTGTGCCGTATACTGCTCTCTAACACCACAGGAAACCAAGCGAGTTGGACTAGAGCATAATACAATCCACAAATTAGGAAAGGATATAGACATCTTTGCAAGAATTGAGTGTTTTCGATCAACCTTGTTCCAAAGGGCTGGATTTAATAAAAAATCAGACATTCAAACTAAAGAAACACCAGCAGAAAAAAATTTACTGAATGAATGGAAAAATGACCTAGAGTTAATAACAGGAGTCGAAAATGTAAGTTATAAATTATTATAATAGTTCAACTTGAATATCAAACAGCATTTAAATATATTTAATGCTAATTGTTGCAGTTGACCTTTAGTATTACAAATAGTTGAATGACTTAATAAAGGAGAGCGAGATCCACAAAAAGTGCAAGATCAAGGTAAATGTTATGTACAGGATGCGAATTTCAAAATTTATTACGATCCAGATGTGTTAAAACGAAATATTGGCCAGCCGAATTTTTCAGAACAATTTGACATTTTTATAAAATCATTTAAAATATTGCTAACTAAATCTTTGTAAAATTATTGTCCAGATGTGCACGTTTTCTATATAATTGTTTAATTATTTTTTACAGAGAAAGAAACTGAATAATAAATTTCGTTTCGAGTTGTTTGTGGCCCAGTTTTCAACACCATGCTGGTTACAACTGAAAACTTTTATTAACAATTTTAAAGGCAGCAAAAGTAAAATAAATAATAAGATAAGTGGAAGACAGTTACGGTGCTTAGATGGGTTAAAGCGAATGACTATTTTCGACCTTCTTCAGAAGAACAACAACCAGCATGTTGACTTCTGCAAATTCCAAGCCATGTGTTACGAACATAAAGCAAAGTCGTCGTCAGTGTATGTATATAGAAATACGATTGTATTTCTTTATTTTAAATGCGATTTTTTTATTGTCGGGTTTAACAACACCAAATAGAAAAACTATTTATTCACATGGTCTCGCTACAATCTTGCAGTAAAATTGAATTATACTTAATGTAGTTTTGTCAATTTTTTAACCTTTGTCCTGTTATGAACTATGTAACAGCACGAGCGTTGTCTACGAACTTTTGGTTGATTTGGCGAAAATGATGTCATGCTTGATGCTCGAAGATATTTCTTGTTATTATATCATGATGGATAATGATGTTTCAATTTAAAACCTTATTTTTGAAACAGTTCTTTCCTAAACCAACAAGAAAAATGAGAACCCCAAATAATCAATTAAAAGAATAGACAAATAACAGTACAATGAAGTTTGTCTTGAGGTTAATAACTAATTTTGACCATGCCTTACTACAGAAAAGAGGCACTGGCAATGTAAAGTCACTGCCAATAATAGGTTCTGAAAATATTGAAATTGATTGATTGATGATTGCTTCACGTTGCATCAGCAGAAAGTTTTGACAGTTTTTAGTGTACAATATTGTAAAAAATTAACTATGATCTGGTATATTCTTTTAAGCTAAAGATCAAGCCTTCATTGTAGTCAAAATAAAGCAAAATATATGGGAAATTTATCAAAGGTCTCCACAAAAGGAGAATGCAATGGTGATGAATATCAGAATACAAGTTAAAATAATGCTAGGGACATCTTGACTTTATTGTAAGGTATAAGTTTTTTAATTCATCAATAAAGACCTTCTAGTGACTGGTAAGACCAGAGTCAGCTATATATAAAATCATATTTCGTTTCATATATTATCATCGTTTTTTATTTTACTTAATAAGACTTATGTCTTTTTATTTAAATAAATTCAGGTCCTATTGTTAGTATCTAAAAGTTTTAAAGCTGTAGATCTGTAGTTGTGATGAAATAATAGTTTTGTAATATGTACCCTAAAGTTGATCTGTGATGCTAATTCTTTAGCTTCTTCATTTGCAGCTTTAGATGCTTCTGTCACTGGTTTTAGGATGGCAGCTATATTGCCACAATTCTCACACTTCCAGTCTAAAGTTCTGGAAAAAAAAACCCATAATAATTTAAAATACAATAAAAGTAGTTATCAATAAAACAGTATCTGTGTATTTTACTCGGATTACTACAGCATACCTGATTAATGTTAGATAGAAATTTAATTAGAATCCACAACCTACAGCAATATAAAGATTGTTTTTAATCATAGCAGAACATATTGATATGGCTATGAAAGTTAATCAATATGTTCTCCTATGATTAAAGGCAATCTTAATCTTGCTGTAGGTTGTGGATTCTACATTTCACCAATCTATGTTTATGATGGAAACAGTCATAATTGCCAGTTGAGAACTTATCTGAAATACCAATGACCGATATGACATCATGGATTTAGAAACTAGGAATTGTACAGAAATAATTTCGGTCATTTCATTGAGACCAGGTTTTTTAATTGCAATTTTGCACTAATTACTGTTTGCAATGCTTTTTCTGTAATAAAACCGCCTATTAAAATGACAGATATTGTGTGATAAAATTCCTGATCCTTGCTTAAGACAGTGCAGTTTTCACTGCTATTAGACTAAAAGTTTTTTTTATAGCAGTGTCTGATATATATATTGGTTTGAATAAAAAGATAGAGTTTTAATATGGATAAATAAAATATTTAGATAAGTGCTATTTTACATTGATGCTTTTACAAATAAATGGGGGATGTGTCTATGGGACACAGATGATGCACCTGCTTGCATATAATGTTATGAAGGGACATAACTCAAGAACGGTAAAAGTGACGCTACCCAAATTTGAACTTGATCTAAGTTTTGTGGTAATAAGCATTGTGTATCAGTTTCATAACATTTGGTTGAGGCAAATTTAAGTAAGAGAACAGAAAAGAAAAATTCAGCAATTTTTTCATTTGTAAAGGGAATAACTCTAGAACAGTAGAAGTGACGCCACTGAAATTCAAACTTGATCTGTGTTTTGTGGTAATAAGCATTGTGCATAAGTTTCATAACGTTTGGTTGAGGCAAACTAAAGTAAGAGAACGAAACGAAAAATTCAGCAATTTTTCCATTTGTAAAGGAGCATAACTCTAGAACAGTAAAAGTGATGCCACCAAAACCAAACTTGATCTGTGTTTTGTGGTAATAAGCATAGTGTATAAGATTCATAACATTCGGTTGTGGCAAACTACAGTTAGAGAACAGACACCAATTTTGGGATGTACGGACGGACGTACAGACGGACAAGGTAACTTGATGCCCCTCCGCTACGGCGGGGGCATAAAAACAAATGTGAGCTTAACTGATGAAAAGCTATTTACGTGTCATACGTTTAGCTTATACTAGCTTTTCTAATGATTGAATGTTTGTATAAGTTATCTTCCTTTATGCTATCTTATAATTTTTGTACAATAGATTTTCACATTTCATTTTTTTTCATCCCCAGATCTTTCTCAAACGTATCAATACCTATCAAACATATGTTTTTCATGCCATGTTTAAATCAGGCAAATTGAACAGACCTTTTGGCTAATTTCTTTCTTTCCTCTGGTGGGTAATCTAATGACCCTATAGCACCACTTCCATGTGTAGGCATAAAACCTATGATGGCTAATAAGGCAGTCCTTACTATAAAAAAAATTAAAACAATGTGTAAATTTTACAGTGAAATCTTTCCTCTTGCAGGTAATCTAATGACGTTATAGCAACACTGCCATGTGTAGGCATAAAACAATGATGGCTAATAATCCTTACTGTTAGATAAATAAAATAATATGTAAATTACAGTGAAATTTTATTATTAGAATAAGGCATGTTAGATAAACCTAGACATGCTGGATCACTTTTGGTTTGATGGATAGTGAAAACCCGATCACATCTATTTATTATAAGGGTAGTTGATGATTGATTTCTCATCTTATGAAAATTTTCTTGCAGGCAGAAAATGTAAATTTGATTCTGAATATCAAAAAACATGATTGTAATTATTTTGCAAAAGAGGTTTTTCAGCATCTGCAGCAATAATTTTAATGAACAAACGTTCTACTTGACTTCCATAGATGTTAAAAACTTATTACTTACTAGACCAAGATGGTTGCCATGACTCTGGATGATGTCCAGATATACTTAGACATATCTTCTTATTAGTTTCAAATCGTCCATTTGGCTGAAATATTCATTCAAATTTCATGTTTATAAATTATATAAATAAAAGTTACTTAAACATTGTTAAATGTTGTCTTTACATGATAAAAATAACTTTAAATATAAAATAAATGGAGAATGTATCCATGGGACACAGATGATGCCCCGTTTGCATATAACATTATAAAGGGACATAACTCAAGAGCAGTAAAAGTGACGCCACCTTAAATTCAAACGTGATCTGTGTTTTGTGGTAATAAGCATTGTGTATAAGTTTCATAACATTTGGTTAAGGCCAACTTAAGTTAAAGAATGTAAACCAATTTCGGGACAGACGTACAGACGGACAAGGGTAAAACTTAATGCCCCTCCACTGCAGCTGAGGCAAAAAAAATTGTAAAGGGTTATGAGGAACCCTGTGTCAGACCTCAATTGTTGCTGTTGGTGTAAAAGTACAATGTTGACTGTAAAACCTGTGTACATTTATCAGTAAAAACATAATTTTACAAATCTAAAAATTGAGAATGGAAAAGGGAATGTGTCAAAGAGACTACAACCCGACCAAAGCAGAAAACAGCCGAAGGCCACCATTGGTCTTCAACACAGCGAGGAAATCCGCACCCGGAGGCGGGTTTCAGCTTGCCCCTAAACAAAATGTGTACTAGTTCAGTGAAATGGATGTTACACTAAACTCCAAAACATATAAATGAACTAAAATTAAAAACATACTACAAGATTAACTAAGGCAAGAGGCTCCTGACTTGGGACAGGCGCAAAATGCGGCGGGTTAAACATGTTTTGTGAGATCTCAACCTCCCTTATACCTCTAGCCAATGTAGAATAATCAAATACACAGCAATACGCACAGTAAAACCCAGTTTAAAAGAAGTCTGAGTCCGATGTCAGAATAGGTAACAAAGAACCTGGGACTATTATACTAATATATATAGTATAATAGTCCCAGAAGAAACTAAGCAAAATGACAATGATACATAAATTAACAAAGGACTACTAGCAGTTACTGACATGCCAGCTCCAGACCTCAATTAAACTGATTGAAAGATTATGTCTTCATCATATGAAAATCAAGCACAATCCCTCCTGTTAATAGGTGTTAAGTATCATACCATCATAAAATATATGAGAAGAACATAACCCTTAGCATGCCAACAACTGGTTTTCATTCAGTTAATAATTCCTATAAACATTTGAGATTTTAAAATATTATAGTAAAGACGACTATTATAGACAGACACTTAAACAGTTTATTAGAGCAATGTAGTAACAAGAAAACCAATATGACCTCTATATTACACTTAATTTAAAAATATATGGAGATAACTCTCCCTCCAAAATAAGTTACCTGTACCACAGAAATTAAACTTGCTTGAACAAGTATTGACCCTGACTTACCTGCTGTATAATTCAATCAATGTACCCAGTATGTGTTTTTATAGAAAATTTTACAAGTAGCTGCTGGTAATTCTTTAAAAAGAACTATATCTCTTTGTGTATTCAGTACTATGTTTTCACATATCAAACCATGATAACATTATCATTTTAACATGTTTAAACAGAACACACCCACACTCAAATATTGGAACTCCTTTAAAAGCATTTTGCTTTTTATACATAGCATCAAAATTGTATCATAAATATTCAAAATGTAGGATCTAAGCAGAAGAAATATGCTATTGTAATTGGAATGATCTGCGGTTAAATTATCTGTTATGCAGTGAAACTGTGGCCTATCTTCAGAAGGATCTTATAAGTATGGTGGTTGGTTAAGGCCAGTGCTTTCGCGTTTTCGCCTTTCATATTCTATAGGGCGAAAACGCGAAAACACTGAAATCGCGAAGTCGAAAACGCGAAAACGCGAAGTCGAAAACGCGAAAACGCGAAAGGAGTCGAAAACGCGAAAACGCGAAGTCGAAAACGCGGCGTCGAGCGAAGTCGAAAACGCGAAATCGAAAACGCGTTTTCGATTTCACTGCGTTTTCGACTTCGCCTTTTCGCATTTTCGACTTCGCGATTCCTGATTCGCCTTTCGCGTTTTCGCGTTTCGCGATTCGCGTTTTGCGTTTCGCGATTTCGCGTTTTCGCGTTTTCGTGTTTCGCGATTTCACCTTTTCGCCTTTCGCGTTTTTACGATATACATGTTATTATAACATAACATTTTAAATATAATTGGAGACAAGACTACAAAGTATGTCATTCAAATGATTGTCATATAAATTTCATATCTGTTGTTTACTTTAAATATTTTCATAAATTAGACAATTCCTTTACATTCTTTGTTTCAAATACTCTAACAAGTCATTATCTTTTTAAAAGTGTCAAATTTATAAGTTAAGCCACAATGTAAACTATAGGCGGTGTTTTGTTGTTGTAATTATATTTTGTTTATATACATCTATTGTTTACATGTGTATATTAGTAGATTAATTATGTTTTAGTCATGTAGTTGATATTGTATTTAGAGAGCCTTATTTAAAATTGGTTTAATCCAAATGAATTACTCTCTTTAAATAAAGATATTATCATTATTATTATTATTATTATTATTATTATTATTATTATTATTATTATTACTGAACAAATTTAAAAACAGATGCATTTGTATAAAATGCCTTTGAGTATACAATTTGCTTGAAATCATATTTTTGACATTTTAAAATATATTTGTTAGTTGACCAGATTCAGTTTCTCTATTTGTTTTGTTAATCTGGTTCTGACACGGGGAGGATTGTTGTTATTGTTCACTGCTTCAAGAGTATATCCTTTGTCCCTTGCTTGTCTCCTGTAGATGAACAAATTTCCATCTTTGAAAATTTGAAATATTAATCAATGCGTTTAGTAATATATGGGAAACACAGTCTACATTTACATGAATTTTCCATAAATCCAGGTTACTTTTTGTTTAAATTAAAAGAACATGCGACAGGTTTAGGATATCTTTGCTAAGATCAACCTACGACAGTTTTGAGGCGAGGTCTTGGATAGTCCTAAGAGGATCATAAGACATGTCATAAGATATTCTAGTATCTTATAACAGGTCTTAAGATAGCTTCATGAAACTGTCCCAAGTTTTATTTGACAAAGTCTTATCTCCACAATGTATTAAATTTTAAACTTTTTTCACACATTCTAATTTAAATATTAAAATGTTAGATTCACAACAAGAGCATTAAATGAATGATTATGTATTTTAAGTAACCATGGCGATAATAATCATTAATTTCATTTATTTTAAAATGTCCAAACTATAACTTTCAGCAAATTGTATGTTCAAAGGCATTTTATACAAATGCATCTGTTTTTAAATTTGTTCAGTAATTGTCAACAAAGAATGTGAAGAAATTGTCTAATTTATGAAAATATTAAAAATACGTCACAGATATGAAATTTATATGACAATCATTTGAATGACTTATACTTTGTAGTCTTGTCTCCAATTATATTTAAAATGTTATGTTATAATAACATGTATATCGTAAAAACGCGAAAAGGCGAAAAGGCGAAATCGCGAAAACGCGAAATCGCGAAATCGCGAAAACGCGAAATCGCGAAATCGCGAAAACGCGAAAAGGCGAAGTCGCGAAAACGCGAAATCGCGAAAACGCGAAATCGCGAAAACGCGAAACGCGAACGCGAAACGCGAACGCGAAAACGCGAAACGCGAAAACGCGAAATCGCGAAATCGCGAAGTCGAAAACGCGAAAACGCGAAGTCGAAAACGCGAAATCGGTTTCGCGTTTTCGACTTCGCGTTTTCGCGTTTTCGCGTTTTCGACTTCGCGTTTTCGCGTTTTCGACTTCGCCTTTTCGCGTTTTCGCGTTTTCGACTTCGCGTTTTCGACTTCGCGTTTTCGCGTTTTCGACTTCGCGATTTCGCGTTTTCGCGTTTTCGCCCTATAGAATATGAAAGGCGAAAACGCGAAAACGCGAAAACGCGAAATGGCCTTAACCGGCCACCATATTAAAGACAGGGACACATGTTCATGATGATAAACATACACTTATTGCTAAATACCCCGGTACTTACAGTCAATAGAATAACATTTGGCGGTTTCATTGGATAATCAGGAGGCAGTATTATTCTTCCATGATATAATCCTCCATCAAAATCAGATTTTTCTGGTTCTCTGATAGTAAAATGCCATTCAAATATTCGGAATCCTTTAATTCTATCCATGAGTACAAATTTTGCCCACTAAACCCTACTTTTCTTTTCAAAAATTCAATACATCTAGTTTAAAATGTCATTTTGAAAATCATTGTTATCGTTTCATAGTTTTGAAAGAAAAAGATACCAATGTTAAATGCATGAAAAATCTAGAGAGAATCATTTACTGCCAAATTTTTAATTGTTCAAATCTTACCTGTGATATGACGCAAATGTAATTTTATTGTTTGACGCAAATGATATATGACCTTGTGGAGCAAATGGTAGATTGATTTGTAAAATTAAGCAAATGCAATGCGCCCAACTTACGGCCCTCGTTTGTGTACAAAACCATGAATGAAAAACAAGTATGATATACAGTAACAAAAGTTCAAAACACCAATACAAAATTAAGAAATTTTACTTAAAACTTGCACCACTCTTTATAAAGACATTATTGTACAAAAATGTATTTGCGTTTTTTTTCATACAATGAACTTTAAATTATGCGAATTTTAATTATTTATGGAAAAATCTAGAGAGAATCATTTACTGCCAAATTTTTAATTGTTCAAATCTCAAAAACAAGGACACGGGTCTTTCATTTTTTGTTATTTATATACTTTTAATTTATAACAGTCTTTCAAAAAGCTTGTTATTTTGAAACAGAGGAGCAAAGATCCTTAATCCATGTACATATAATGTTCAGATTTGTTTTTACTATATTTATTGAGTACTGAAGTCAGCATAGCTAAAATTTTGACTGAAATTATGTTAAATTGTACATTATCCATTTTAGTGTGTAATTCATAATTCAACCTTGTTTGTTTATTGAGTAATAATGATTTTCAAGGGGAAGAGAGCAGACTGTTGATTAAATTCATAACAAAATACCCTAAAAAAAATCAGTTAACGTTATAAATAAATTTTACATAAAAGTACAAGTATTAATCGATTTCTGATACCTCTAAAGGTTGTGTGAAATATAGTTCTGTTGGCTCACGTAACTCTTGTGCTTCTTTCATCAGCCTCTTCACAGCTAGAAACATAAAGTGGGTACATTGTATTTCAAAACACAAATGCATAGACATAATAGATGTATGCATTTTGAGACCACCGATTTCAGCATATTCAGGTAACCAGATACACAAAAGTCATGGAAGTATTCACATAATAATCAAATTTCAATATTATTACTCTTTCAAACCATGCAATTGATTGTCTCAAAGCATTAAATGTTTAAAAATACTCACTGTATATTCGCTTTTAAATTAAATTTTGAATTTATAATTTTGGTCATGAATATAAAATGTTTCTTAAAAATAGTTTAAGTTTTGGGGAAAAAATGTGATGAAGTTCTGTAGTGTAAAATACACATGATCATAATTTGATAATGCTAATATTAGATTACAATTACTTAATCATATAATCAAAGTAAGAAAATGTAAAACGACAGGAACTATAGTCTTTTTCACATTTTACAATCCATTCTAGTGTTTTATTGGGATTATCATGATATCATGTACAAGAACAGAAAACATACATTTTATTTTATAAATCAGAGCCATAAAAAAATTATCTCCCAGTCCCACTGACATTTTAAATGAAATTATATTTTTTCATTAATTAAAGAAGTGCAGTCGAAAACTTTACAGGCATGCTAAAGAAGAAGGATCAAACTATTTCCTGCAAGTTTTTATCTGATTACATCTTACAGGAGCATACTATTTCTTGCAAATTAGTATTTTTGATTGCAGAAAAATATGATGGCTTGAATAAGCATGAAAAGACAAATTAAAATTGTGATTCACAAAATCTACCAAAGTGACGATATTTTTTTCAGCAACCAAAGAGGGATTCCGAGTTACCATGAAATTTCCAACTCTAGGAACGATGCGAATCAGATGTGGATACTGAACATAATTCTGAAGATCTGTTTGAGTAGGGACAAAACCTCTGATTCCAACAAAAATTATGTAAAACAGAAATTAGCAAGTTTCATCAACAACATACTTATTACGTTTAGCGGAAGTTTTTTTACTTTATTCATATGAGGCAGACTTCATACAGGTGCTTTTCATGAAGAACGAAAAGGAACTTATTATCCACTTTATTTGAACTTTGGTTGATAGTTGTCTCATTGGCAATCATACCTCATCTCCTTATTTTTATATTACATAATCATTAAAGGTCACATTCCTTTATTACATCGCGATGACCGTGAGGGCATTCCAATGTATTGTTGCCACAGAGATTTCTACTTACGTAACTTTCGTTTTGACTGGTAACCGATCTATAAATACGCGGACATTATCGAGTGCAAAATAACATTCCTTATCGCTTGTTATGACTTCATTTCTTCAATGAATACTCATAAAAATATTTTTTAGAACATAATTTAATAATATGAAAATGTTTTGTCGTTAGAAATATGTATATAAGTAAAAATCATTAATATCTATGCACACGTACAGACAAATTGTGTTAACGCATGCGGAGGAATATCTCAAGAACGTTTTGCTGGAAAATATGAATGCCTACTCAAATCCAATCTATTAGAAAAATCGAATTATTACAGAAGAGTGTCCACCATGCACTTGCACTGCACTATTATTAGAATAGTAGAATAGAATGATATACAAATGGATGAAAATTATATATGCATGTAACTGTTATATACAAATATTAATATAATATATAACAACAAACCAGAGTATAGTGATTTGTATCACTACAATATAATAGTTATTACGGTGAGGTTGAATTCCTGTCATTTATTCATCATCCACGCACGAACTTGTCTCAGAAAAAATATATCTCTGTAAATTAACCTCACTTTCAGGTATAGAGATGTGATTTTTTCTGAGATAAGTGCTGTGACCATCCACAAGAACTTGCGGTCATCCGATGTTCAGTACTTCAGTACTTTGATATAGAATGTCCTCACACATAATAACTAAGGAACTGGTGACTATTTCGAAGGCATCTGTCCATTTGAACATGAAATAAAGGATACCACACAAACAGTAAGATCTGCTTAATATTCTAAGTTTCATCTAGAAATTTACAGCGAGAATTCGCTAAGAACTTTAGATTACAACAAAAGAAATTATTATAATTTGTACATAACATTTTATGTACTACAATTTAAACAGCACATGCAAGTAATGTATATCAATCCCAGTTAATACAATATTCCAGGGCTTGTGATTCTTATTATAAATTTCTTTGAGAAAGAGTTGCTCCCTACATAGAAGCTATTAATGCAAGGGTGTAATGTCATCTTTACGTGTAATATACGAGTGTCTTCGTGATTTTGTTGATCATTATGATATCACCCCAGTTTTTTGTGAGGTTTGTGTTGCTCAGTCTTTAGTTTTCTGTTGTGTTTTGATAGTTTCTCTTTTTTTTTGCCATGGCATTGTCAGTTTATTTTCGACTTACGGGTTTGAATATCCCTTTGGAATCTTTTGACTCTCATTTATGCAAAATCTGCAACACAAACAACCACAGATATGTTTCATTATCCTAGTTTATGACATCACCAAATGCGACTTATCAACGGAATTGTACATGACGAATTCCACTTCTAAAGCAGAACTTTTATTCTTTCTTAGTATCTGGGTTAACTCTCGGGTTTTACTCAATCTTCAGTTTTCTGACTAGTGTTTTGTAAACTAGTGTTGGTCTCCTTTCTTTTAGTCATCATGGTGTTTGTCTTTGACCAGCTATTTTTCTATTGTTCCCTTTGTTATTTTTTTCTCTTTGTTTGCAGAACACCCTTAACACACCACATTTTGCTTTGTCATTTAAAATACATTAGCTTAAGGATCCAACCATTGATAGTATTATATGCTACCCTTATGGAAAAATAAGGCTTCTTGCAAATATTTGCGGCAATGTTGCTGCAAATATTTGCGGCAATATTGCTGCAAATATTCATTTTCGTATGCAAATTAGTTTTCTTGCAAACAGTTGTTGCAACATTGCCGCAACAAATTGCGGCAAATGTTTGCGAGAAAATCAGTAGCTGTAATTGTTGCAGCAATATTGCGGCAAATTCATTAGCTGCAATGTTGCAGCAATATTGCAGGAAAATTAATTTCTTGCAATATTGCAGCAACATTGCAGCAAATCTTTCAACAATTTCAGTTGAAAAATTAGGAATTAAAACTAAGCATTTAAAAAATATGATTTAATAATAAAACAAATTTTTCTGTCCTCTATAGGTTGTCGTGTTACATCTGTGTATCTTTTAGTTCCGTTTCTCTGTACTCACTGTCCTTAATTTTCTGATTTCAAATACTGCAAAATAAAAGTTGAAGAATTTAGCATATATAAAAGAATAACTAAACATTATAAAGATATAAGTTACTACTATATATTGTAAATTCTGGACTTGTAGAATGAAAATAAATCTTTATAAAGAGATAATTACAGAGCAATTTTTTCCAGCATTTGTTTCACTTAAAGGGTCAATGTCTAAAAGTTATCAAGTCCTTCTAGAAATTGCATATTTTTCAAATTTCTTGATCAGCAATTAATGTATATATATTACTATAGAATACATTTAACCTTATGCCAGTACTAAGTTGTTATTGCTTTTTGAATATTTATTTTCATTGAACTATAACATAATTGGTCTTGTCTATTCTTTAAAATTTTAATTTTGTGATTAGTTGTGTATTATATATAAAAGCTATATATAGTTGCCATTTGTTGATAGACCTCTTATTGGCAGTCAAATCACAGATCTCTAATTTAATACCAAACATCTTTTATTAGAAGATTTCTTGTTTTAATTTAAGTAATGTACTTTCTAAAACATATAGTTTTAAAAAGTTTTAAAAAAATATCTCCTGTCTTACACAATTTTAATAATATTCATGTGCATAAATCTATTGTCTAATACTTTTGTCAACTCTATTAAGTTAAGAAGACTCTTTAAATATCACTATTTTGAACTGTAAGAGCATGCACTTATTCAAAATGGTGGACATTCTACTCCATTGTAACTTACCAAAAGATGTTATCCAAATTATGTGTAAACACCAATCTTCCTAAATCCAAGAGTCATGTCAACTGAAGGCTATCATCTGCACTATCCAGTGTCAATAGAATTAATTGGACCTTTTGGATCTAAATCCATTGTAAAATTCATATTACTTTGTTCATGATAGAAGACATCTTTGTTTGTTGTATGCATGTTCATGTCCAGTTCAAATTTTGAATATGTTGATCAAGGTTGCTTAGGGTATTGTGACAGTGTGATCCCTTTGAAATTTGCCCCTAATTATAAATATCAATTGCCTAAATCTTGAATATTTGTTATATATTATAATAAAAAATAATTATATATATTTTTTAATCTTTGATGTTATAATGGAAATATATACAAAGAAGAAATGCTCTACCCTTAATTTGGCCTCAAACTCTATGTACATTAATTTATGGTACTTCCTGTCTTTGCCACTACACAGAGATAAATGAAAACCAGATGGCACATTACATTTCTATCACCAGCTCATATTACTAATTGAGATGAGAAGGATAATTTGTGTATACATAATTTTAAGATAATGATACTAGAAATTAAACAAAATGCAACTTGCAGATGAGGCTAAATTCATTTGATGGAAAATATTAGAATTAAAAATATTGTTCATAGAAAATGTCACAAAAAGTGACAAAAGGCATAATAATACATATAGAACAAAAAAATATTATGACTCAATTATTTAGATTAAACTTGTTGAAATAAATACCAAAGTATTCTTGAAATTCTTTCCTTACAAAATATCATATAAATGTGATGTACAGTTTAGGAATTCTTTATAAGCATTCTTATTTGAAGATTTATTTAAAATAAATTATTCAAATATCCAGATATTTCTGAGTAAAATAAAATATGACGATAACAAATTTAGATAATAAGAAGTATCTATATATAACCAAATGTTCAAAGAAACGATATGTTGTGTATTATTTGAACCTTAAATCTTAAAACAAATAATCATATGTAATATTTTAAAATGCTTGAAATATTGGTGCAAACTATCATGTCTGATATTATTAAAGAAACTTTTCTTGCAAAGTTGTTGCAAATAGTTATTCCTTAAATAATAAAAGAAAAGGTTCCTGCAACTTTCTAGCAAACAAATTCTTTCTTGCAACATTGCAGCAAACTTGCTGCAATTTTCTTGCAAACAAATTTTGTTGCAGTGAACATTATGAGAATGTTGCAGGTAGCTGCAACAACCTGCAACTTTCTTGCAAACACTTCTTGCAAACAAATTTGTTTGTCGCAATATTGCTGCTATATTGTTGCAATATTGCAGCAAACTTTTCATTTCTGTAAGGGTATTCCTCCACACTTAAATTTTCTCTTCTCAAAATCCTCCCATAGCATTAGGCATTAGAACTGACAATCACAATTGCATCAGGTAAAATAAAACATATGCAAAGTCATTGTGCAAGTTGGAAAATAAAATTGACAATCATAATTTCTGAAAGATTTTTTTCAAACAATAAAATTAAGGTTATCTACCGTTAAGGTGATACAATGATTTGTTTCAAATTATGATGTAAAGCTGTACTGTATACTTCTTCACAATGTTATTAAAGTTCATAGGTATCATCAATCAAGATTTACTTCTTTTTCATTTCATTTGGCTTTGGAAGTGTATGGCAAATTAATAATATAAATCAAAATTATGAAAATATATTTATTTTTCCTCAAATAACATAAACATTTTAACATTAGATGTTAACATTGTTATTTTGTTTTGAATATGTTATAAAAATCAGTAATCTAATCAATATGATGTTCAATTTCTATTCCATTTGTTACATACATGAATCAATAATTTAAATCTTCTTATCATATCCATCTTATTCTATGGCTATAAACTTTACTGGCCTATTCCGTGCAGATTTCAAATAAGTTATAAAATTGATATTGGAATAGAACATTTATTAAATATACTTTCTAATTTCTATAGAAAGAAGGCACCTACGAAAATAATATTCTTTTTTCAAAAGAATATCTGTACGAAACTTACAGTTACATGATTACTTTTGTTGAAATTATGATTCATTTATAAAAACTAGAGATATAAATTTTCAATATCACGTTATTCCTATCACCAGACACAACTCATTGTTGAATCTGGAGTAGAAGTTGTGATTTTGAACATGTATCATAATATTCCTACAGGAAAGATGTTGAAGAGTACATTTTTCAATTATTATGGAGAATAAATAAAACATTTATAAAGTTATTGTACTAAGTTTAGTTAATAAATTATCAATTAAAAAATTATTTGCACTGAAAAAAGTGAATAAAGTATTTTAAAAAATACCGAACTGACAACCTAAATGATGTATATGTACGAGACTGCCTACAAGTTTTGATGACCCCACCCCCCAAAAAAAATTAACACTTATTCAAGGATTTGTGCTTTTACATATATTTACTTCAAAATTAAGGTATTAATTCTTAAAAATACAAAAAAACCATTTACCCCATTTGAATATATCGCTTTTATCTACAATTATAATAATACCATGTAGTTTATAGATATATCTATAACTGAGAGTAAGGAAAATAAATATTAGAAATAAAGAAAAATAAATATTAACAATACAGTTCTTATTCAAATTTACTGTCAGAATAGGATTCTTTTCTATTCATAATGGATATAGACATTTTTTTATATTTGCAGTAAATTGCTTCATTTGTAATGACAAAAGCTACTGCAGAAAAAAACGAAATTTTAGTTTCAATTAAATTTCACTCCAAAATTTCTGATTAGAAAGTGTATACAATTAGTTTCTATAGGCTCTTTGTACATGAAAGTGTAATATCATGAGAAGCTACTGTCAATGAAAGGTAAAGTAATTATATGAATCATCTACCTACAAGTAGTTCCATGTATTTGAAAATGGAATAATTTTTAGTGATAAATGGATAGTCTCCCTCACCTTCTCTGTAGGAATATAACATATGTAAGGTTTTGGTCAACATGAAATTAAGGATGTTTGCTTGTCAAGTTTTGGAATGTTTGTCAGATTTTCGAAATCCTCTGGTTTTATCCATTTGAATGCCTTAAAAATTTTGCCCATGGACCCCATTTTTCTTTTATAAATCTTTACATATATGATTATAAGCCATTTGTAAAAGTCATATAACATCTTATTTATTTTTAATAGTTTTTGAGAACTTTAACTGGTCAATGATAAAGCTATGAAAATCAAGAGAGAACATTTTCCGCCAAAATTCCAATGGCTAATATCTCGAAAACAAGCACATTGACCCCTATATTTTTTCTGCTTTTTTGGTTCCTCAATGAATCCCCTATCAATATATACTAGTTTTATGGAAAGTTATTTATTTTGAAACTGAGCAGCAAACTTCCTTAAGTCTTTGAATGAAAAGTATAATTTTTAAAATTTTAGTAAATAAAATCATAACAAAAGTAAAGACAAATCTATACTACAGATTCAAAATTCTTTAGCATGCTGACTGCAAAACTCTGTAATAATGGATCTCAATCAACATTTGCACATATATATATAATAATTTTGTATTTATCAATTAAAATTTCAATACAATTTTAAATATAAAAAATAAATTAAGATTGTCTTAAATCTCTACGCTAAATTTCTGCATCTGAAAGAATTTCAAAATATTGTGTGGAACCATATATTAAATTGTTTGGAAAATAAGAAATGTGTCATCTTTATATAATTCACACATACATGCTTGTAATAAAAAGAAAATAAATATTATAACAAACCCATGACTATGTCAGAAATTAAATATGCTAAAACAAAAATAATTTAATAACAATACAAACATAAACCCCAAAATATTAAATAAATTCTATTATAAATAATTTTCATCCCACATATTTCCGATATAAAAAGCTTGTATAAAATAAACTCCTATATTTTTTTCCAATTCCATTTTAAATGGAATAAATGGGTATTTCTTCTTAACTTAAAATATTTCGTAAATATATCTGCCAATTAAATGGTTCCCCATTGATATTTAATACATAAAAGATTGCATTCACACATTTTAACATATTTTATAAACATCAACACAATCAACAACGTAACAAGACAAATATGAACATCAACACTTGATAATATAAATATGTATCACTTTTTTTATGATCCTGAGTCAAATCCTTAGTCAATTTATCAACAACAGCAAATGATAATATTGATAGGAATGTTTTAAAGCATAATAATGTCATCAATTTTCAGTATTTAACTGAAAAACATGGTAAGTTATTACAATAAAGTCAAATCTGTATAATTTGTCAATCCATGAGCATATGTCACTCATAACAATAAAACCTTATAATGTCTTGCTTACAGACAATAAGGAGTTTTGATTCTTTAATAAAGTGAAAGAATATAATTCATATAATACTCTAACTTTATTTTCTACCTTTGGAATGTTATAATATCATAGTCATTTTATGTTGGAAATATATTGCTTAGTTTCTTCATGCATTGACCTACTTCAATACTTTGCATCCAATTTCCTTTTTTGGTGGTGTATCATAGTATATTTATCATGGGACCTTTCCCCAAAACATCTTACAATATTGCACGATCAAGTGGTTTAACAAGAAAAACAGCTGTAATTCATCATATATATTAGATTTTTGGTAGAAAGAGCTTTTATCTTTAAAATCTTAGATTTTTTTTAAATAAGGAGGAAAATAAAATACTTTTATTCTAAAATTATTTGTTAACTATAAAACATTTACCCTTTTTCAAATTTCTTGAAAACAATTTTTCATATTTATTTTTATATTACATGTATAACCCTTATATTTTTTCATATGAACAGTGTGTTTCAGGACTGATATTTCATTAAAATCACCCCTAAATCCATATTGAATAATTTGAGGGCATTGTAAAATTCACTGACATTTTCAGTACAAATTAAAGATAATGCTGATTAATCATGTATGTTTGAAGTTTTTGACATAAATTGCACAAATTCTAACTAATTTTGCATCCATGTATTGAACACTTTTATTGGTAAAAACTGACCATCAAAAGAAACACAAAACAGTTTTAATTTCCTCTTTTCTTTTAATTTATAAATTTCAAAATGTTAGTTGCAAACATACAACAATCAATAGCAAATGCAAAAAATGGCTATGAAAAAAAAATGATGTGTTATATCTGAGAGGCATCTTTGATCCAGACTTAATAATTCCTTTTTAATCTTAAAAACTTAACTAGTTTTAAAAGAAAATTACATCAAACTTTTGCATTTTCTAAAATTTGAGTATAATCTTAATTGATAACCAATCATAAAACCATGTTCATCTTCATTCATATATCGGAACAGTGCATTTCCTGAAATTTTCATAATAAAACAATTATTTCCTTGATGGTCAGTGCATGATATGAAGTTTTGATGTATTGAAAAGAAATATTTTCTTTTTAGAAATTATTCTACAGTAAATGTTCATTTTCCATACATGTAAATAACAAATTTAATTTATTAATATCATATAAAGTTCTATAAAGTTCTACATATTTCATGTCCATGTAAGTCTTTCTTTTCTTTGTTGATTCTTCTTCTATATTTGGTACTATGAGGACAACTACAAAAGATTTGTGAAAATTCAAAGATGAGCAACAAATAGAAAATTAGCTGACAAAAAAACCAATAATAGTTCAACTTATAAAAATAACAATAATCATAGAAGGTTGCCTTATGATGTAGCAGACTAGCATAAATTGTACCATGTGTAAACCAATTTTCTTGCAAGCGATTCCTGTTAGGTTAGATATTTAAAAATGTCTGGTTTTATACAAAAATTGCTTAAATGGAAATCAGGTAAATCTACAATAAAGTATAATTAATCTTAGTCACTTAGCAATTTTTCATATACTGTTGATAGAATTAGCTCAATTGACAAGTTGCAGAAAATCAGTTGGCATAAGACTAATGCAAAATACATATAAAAAAACAAGCACAATTCTCAATCAACATTTCTCCTCTACACTTTCACGATAATATTCATATACATTCAGATGATACTGAACCGATATCAAACAGTAAAGTTGTGTGTCACTCTCAGAGACTTAAGAATATTAGAGTCCATAGAATGAACCTTTTTAGCTATTTCTTTTATTCAACTTTGCTTTTTGCATGCATACTTTCACAATTCTTTCAGCTTACAAATCATAGTTTTACCAACAATTCAAAAAACTTAAATGCATGTACTTACATTTGGGAAAATTGGTTCATCTGAAACTAGGTTTGGCCTAGGAATGTTAAACTGAAAGACAAGAAAGAAAATCATTATTTAACTTTCTTCACTTTACATACTAGAACTTATACAAATTACTTAACAGGTTGTCAGGTAGTGAATGCTCTTATGTTGTACAAAGGTGAAGCATAAAAAGTCATCACTATCCAACATCTCCACATGGTCTAGTAAACAAGGAAGTGAATTTCTTTGATGTCAAACTTATTTCAGAAAGTTGTGCAATTTTGATATAAAAAATTCAAAATATATTTCAAACTTCACCCAAACCTTAAATTCTCTATTTTCCTTACTATAAAGGGCCGTCAATCTAGAAATAAAACATGCCAAATTTCATTTAGATCTGTGTTTTAATAGCAATTTCTTGCATTGTGTGTACTAGTATAGATCTAATTATTTTGTTAAAGCATACAAAAATGACTGAACTACAGCTCAAATTTGTTTATTTCTGCATTTTGGAACTCAACTTAAAACAACCAGACTAAATATTTGTCAAATTCTAACTTTACCTTTAATTAGTGCTTTCTAGCATTACTTAAAGAAGTCAAATGATTTTGTCCAATTATATTATTGCACAACTCTAGAACCACAAATCTGAATGTGTCAAATTCAAATAAGACCTGTGTTAATTGTTCTTAATACAGTTACATATAATTTTTAGAAACATACCCAAGATGTTGAAAGAAAATCTCATGTTTTTCTCTTTTCTGTACAGTTAAGGAGTGTTAGAAAATAAGAAGATTTAAAAAGGCCAATAAAAAAATAATAAACATAATGAGACAGACAATATCTTGGCTGTTAGACAAAAAAAGAGATGAAACAGAAAAATATTAACCAAAAATCACCATAAAATACTGACATTGGAGCAAATGAACACATAAAAAATGGATGCTCTGAAGAAAGATGGCAGGTCCTGCTTCATTTATGGCACCATCTAACTTACAACAACTTGATTATAGAGCTCAAATAGAATAATAAAACTTACTTCTGGTTCATGAGTGAGTGCATCATTGAACCAATCTGCATCCATACCTACAATATACATTACATAAAATAAGAATTGATTTTATGAAAATTAAAGTAGGCAATCTTGAAAAGGGAAAACTACCATTTAGTTGTGTAAGTTTCTTAATCAGTTCTGTTACTTCAAACACAAATCCCATGTTTCCTAATTAGAGTTTTTATGTTTAATAAAATTAAAATTTTCAATATACATAAAACTAAATTATTCATATAACTTAGCCATGACTGGATATATAAATAAAATATTTTCCCACATTTTATCGTAAATTATCTGTTGTCATTTTGAAAATTCTTTGAGCATTACATGTCCATGTAGCATACACATACAGTTATTATATTCCTATCCCTGTATAGTAAAAATCATTTTGCAAAATAAAATACCTATATAGTGACAATCCCAGTGATGGTTTCAAGTTGGGCGTTGAAGGCATATCTTTTGAAAAAATCAATTCCTTTTTGGCATAAACTTGTCAAAATTTTTCACCCTATTTTTACTATGACACACAATTATGCCCTTTCCTGCTTACTGATCTTACCTGCCATATCTAAGCTAACATTATCATCATCATCATCATTTGTATATTGTTCTAATTCTTCATTATCATAGGGATATGATATAGGGAACTCGAATAATCTATCTTCAGATAGTTCTTCATCTTCCCATTGACTAGATGCAGAGAATGGTGTAAATGCTTTGGTATAATGAGGTAAATACATTGTTGAGGGCATACCAAACACAGGTATTCCATCACTGAAATTAAACAAACATAGCAAATTATAATAAAAATAATCTTAATTCAATAACTTTGACAGAAAGTAAACATACGGAAGAAAAATAATCCCAAAAGCATCTTTTTTTTGAGGGGGTTCATGCTGTACAAATGTCTTTGTAATGTTTTGTTGAGTGTCTATGACTTTGTCTTTTTTTTGCCCCTGGTGTTGTCTGTTTTTCTTCAACTTAAGATTTTTTATTGTCCCTGTGGTATCTTCATCCTTTTTTCAATGAGTAAATCGAACTGATCCTGGAGAAAAGTTTTCAAAACTGAATACATCAGCAACATATCTTTTCAACAGTTAACATGTATTTTATGCTGAGATGGACAGAAATCAGGTCTAGATAATAAAGATTATTTTCCCATTACAATCATCTTTTTTCTTATTCAGTTACTACATTTTACCTCGCCTGAGATGCCTCTTCCTTTCCTTTAGAACCGCGTCTGAGAGCCAGAATCAGACATGTAGCGGCCGCTAGACCAGCAGCGGCAGCAAGGATTGGTACCCCAATTTCAAGGACTTCTTTTTCTCTAGTATCTACAGGCTCAGCTGCATACTGACAATAATCTCCAGCATAGCCTTCTCCGCATCTAAAAATAATAAAATTCACATAAAAGTAATCTGACAATGATAATTTGAGCATCATACACACCATTTATGGAGGACACCCATATTTAAAATGTTGCTTATTTTATAAGTTGGTAAGAGATTTACTTTTGTTGCAAACATTCAAAATCATTTTCATAGAAATACAATAAAGCTTTAAACATTTTCTTTTATTTCAAAATTCTATCTTCAATTGTGCCAGAATTATCTAGCATTGTTGAAACTGTTCCTGTTTTTTTTTCTGAAATGTTTTTAATGTTTTTCAACAGTTTTCTAGATGAAATGGGAGGGTTAAAAATCCATTAAAAAACTAGTTAAACACCACCACATGAAGCATTTTAAGCAAATTACCAAAATGAAAATCAGACCAATCTTCATCATGATAATGATTCACAAGTACTTACACACATTTTGGCTCATTATTTTCATCAACTTCACAGGGTTGACCATTTCTACATGTATCACTGGCTCTGAATATGGCACACCCATCTGTTGTACTGTTTATTCCAAGTGGAACTATAATCAAATAGTAACATAATAAGCATACAGAATCAATTCATTGTAGTTATTTAAGAGGGAGGGTAAGAGGGATGTCAAGAATTCCCCAAACATTAATGCTGAATCCGGAATTCCCAAAAAATAAAGTATTCTTTCCCGGATCCAAAAAACTTAATCTTTAAATCCCAAGTCCTGATAAGTGTAAAACCCAAATTTCTGCAAAATAAAGGCCCAATACCAACATCCCAAAAAGGTACTTCTGCTGCTCCTTCAAGTACCTTTTAAGGGAGGACTTATCATTAACAGCATCTGAAATTTACAATTCAACAAAAAATATTCTTGACATCGTTAATTTTTACTGAGGAACAGACCCAATCCTTAAAATATAATATTACCAATGGGTGGGTAAAAATGAGGTCAAGGCCATATGATGTATGCCAGAAATATATATACACTTGTACACTACACAACCAACCCACATACCACATTTTGTTAACATATCATGCATAGTTATAGACCTGACATCTTAACCTGACCACTAGATCTCACTGACCAAACTGGGGTCAATGTCAGGTGAAAAAGTCTCATCATTATCAACCTCCATAAAAATCTTGCTCACCTAACACAAAGCATGTACAAGATATTTAGGTATTTGTAAATTGCTTATCACCAATAAAGTTATATTCTATTACTCTTGCTCTGACACCGTTGTTCATATTCAGCTGAGACAATAGTAATTTACAGAATGTAATGTTTTCTCACCTTTGACCTGAGTTCCATCTGGTTTCTGAATGAAAATATATGGTGAATCCTGTAAGACTGGGACAGAAGTGTTATCAACCACTAATGGTCTATTTTGTAAAACAACAGAACTCATTGCTCCAGCTATCAGCTGTTCATCTTGGGGTTTAACTGGGGAATTCAAGGTCACATTAAAGTTCACTTTTGTTTTATTTGTTGTTGGATCAAATCTGTGAAAAATATGGGAAAACAAAATTGTCAAACAAAATATCTATATAATATAATAATATCAAAATATAATTTAATAAAACATTGAAAATATATCATGTATATGCCTAAAATTGTTCTGACAAACAAAACCACAAAAGTGGATACTTTAAAATATATAAATTCCAAAAGTACTTTGTGTTAATGTAATTCAAGGCTTATACATAAAGAAATCTAAATATGGTGAAAGAAAATATAGGTCAATATAGGGCAAAAGGAACAATTTATTTCCATTTATGAAATAAAAAAAAAAACCAAACAAACATCTTTTACTTTGGTCTTTATGAATAGTTGTCTGATTGGAAATCAAACCATATCTCCTTATTTTGAATGCAAAAGATCCTTTTGTGGCATAAACTGAAGAACTAGCATGTTGAGTAAGAACTTCAGCAAAAAATACCAAATTTTCCTGTATAAATATTTTCCTAGCTTACAAACATGTTTAAACCTGCCACATCTTTATGTGCCTGTCCCAAGTCAGAAGACTGTAATTCAGTGGTTGTCGTTGTTTCAAGACCGTCATAATTGTTTTTTGTTTTTTGTATTGTATTAACAAGGTTGTTAATTTTCTTGTTTAAATTGTTTCAAATGTGTTTCTGTAACACAGGAATATTCAATGATCATAATTGCATGTTATAAGATAAGGTGCTAATACATCTCAAACGCAGCTATACTTTAATCAACATCATTTTAATTCTGGTGGATAGTTGTTTCATTGGCAACCACACCACATCTCCTTATTTTTATACAGTATATCTTTAATACTTAGAGAACTTTTCCCTGGGATTGCTTTGAAATTTATGATAAAGGAGAAGTAATAATTTGTCAGAAGAGTATATGCATAGTAAAACATTGTGTAATTTCCTTTCTTTGTTGAAGAATGATAAATAAGTATACATTATTAATGGTAAAAATGAAAACAACTTACATGATAGCTTCAGGTGGTATATCCACTGAACTAAAGTCTAACCCGGTTACATTTCCAAATATTTTTGTCAACTGAAATAGAAACAGATCAATTAAAAATATGAAATGTAAGATATCTATGGATATAAAAAGAAGATGTACATGAAACAAATAAGCTTTGGTGCAGTTTTTTACTTCTCCTCTTTGGACCTTTAGAACTGTATTATAGTTCTATACTTCATCTAGATCAAGATATGTCTTTTTCACTACAATTGATTGATTGGTCTTTAACGCCACTTTTAGCACTATTGTGCTATTTTGTTTGCAGTCAGTTTTTATAAGTGGAGGAAGCCGGAGGGCTGTAGAGAACCACCAACTTTCAGTAGGAAAACTAACAATCCTAGTCAATTAAGATTGGGCACGAAACCACCTGCAACGTGCCAGATTCAAACTCACAACCTCAGTGTTGACAGGCTAGTGATACAGTAGTTTGACTTCTTAGACAACTCAGTCACCAAGACCCCTTTTTCACTACAAAATACACCTCTTGGATACATTTAATTTTCGTCCTGGTACAACATTTGCCCTATCACAACTAAGGTAAATGGACCTCACTTGGACTATTCTTTCACTATCCAGAGTAGTTTCGTTTCACCTCAATAACTCAATGTTTAATATACTGTGGATTCATCTACTTTCATTGGTGCCATGGCTTTTATGGCTTTGGAAAAAATGTATTTTGGTGATACATATTTTGTGGTTTTGACAAATTCTGATGGTTTGTTCTTTGTTCGACACTTGTTGTTTTATTGAAATTTACTGTTATAAAATATTGGAAATCATTTTAAATTAGAAAAATGTATGTCTCCTATTCATAGCTCTGCTTCCGTGTTCTGGTTTTGTCTAACTTTTAGTCCTGCTTGGTTTCATCAGCTCTTCAACATTAGTATAAGGTTTTGGATTTCAACTATTTCGGCCTCTATCATCACTGAAGAGACATTGATTGTTGAAATGCGCATCTGGCGCAATAAATTTGGTACCATTAATGTTATTAATTTTGTGGTTCTTAAATAACCGACTTGTTTAACCAACTTTTATTTTTGATTTAGCAAACTAAGACCTCAAAGCATGACCATCAACAAACAATATGATCAATCATTCTGAATATGTTGCCCTTTATTTTGAATAATATATTCATTGCGATCATTTCAAAAAAATACTTACAGATTCAGAAATACTCTTATTATCAGATCCGGAAAATTTACCATCAAGAGAAACTTCTAACTCCACATCTTTATCTAAAGGCTTTGGTTCTGTAAAATATGTCAATTTATGTAACCTGATGTTTAACATTTCTTATGCATTTCTTGTAGTACAGTAAGATACTTAAATTCAAAATTTGAAGATACTATAATGTAAATCCTATGTCATTTGTTAACTTTGAAAAAGGCTGAACACCTGGGCTCTCGGTCATAAATCTATATTCAATACTCTAAGAACAAAACTTGTGCTAAAAAACACCAAATCCAACATTTTGATTGGTTGAATACCGAGTCTGAGTATGATAATCATACTCCAAATTTATGACCAAAAGGCCAGAACTGAAAAGATGCATCAGATAAAATGATTTTTTTTTTTATTCACCAGATTACTTTTCCATAGACATTTACTGCTGTTTTAAAAAATTCAAACTAAAAAAATGAAAATGAATGACTTCTCTATCCCCAAGCTACTACCCCTGCCAAAAAATAAAAACAGAATATAATAGAAAATTAGAAATTTTTTCAAGCATTCAATTAGGTTAAAATGAGATATAAGGTTGTTGTGTAATGGTTTCCAATCATAGAAAAACTTTCCTTTATTGTTATTCATAACAGACAAAACGGTTTAATTTCAGGCCACTTCAAGTTTAATCTTACCTGGTGCACATTCACCATTCTCATTGGTCAAGAAGCCTTTTGAACACAAACATTGGTGTTTTCCTTTTTCATTCTTACAGTTGTGTATACCACAAATACCTTTGTCTTTCTTACACTCATTAACATCTGTTATAAAACAATAATAAATACACAGCAGTCGTCTTTTGTTACACTTTAGTGTTTTTTTGTCATTTAGGGTACATGGTATTAGTGACAGATCTTTCATACTCTCATAAAACATTTTTAAATTTTGGACAATTTAAAGCTAGATATGAGCTGCATCGGATAGAAATCGACCTTATGCAAGTGCACGTATACATGTACATGTATAAGACTTTGATTGATTTTGGAACATTCAAATACGAAATAAAAGATGAACTTTGGTCTGTTTTGTAGGGTTCTTATATCAACTCAATCATTAAACAGTTACAGACTTTGCATAGAGATTTTTTCAACCTGAAATAGGTTAACAGATGTATTGATGTTCATTCGCATAAGGTCGATTTCTATCCGACGCAGCTCATATATTGCATAGACCTTTGTCATTTGTTTAAGACAATATGTTGACCTCTAGGTGTCATTTGATTATGTGTTGCTTTGGATTGCTGTCTAATAATCCAAATATTTTAAACATAGATACAATAATCAATTATTTGTGTGTGTCCACACATTTTAAAAGTACGATGAATGAGAACTACAGAGGCAGATCTTTGTACAAAGTAAAGACTTTAAGATGAATAAGATAGTTGTAACTACTTTTTTTGTGCTTCCTTTCATTTCTCCTTTTTTCTGTTTTCAATGTGTATGTGTGTATGTGCAAAGCCATTATAGAAAGACATAAATAATCTAGTTGACCATTTGAAAATATAACTAATATATAAGTAGATTATTAGTTAATAGCTATTACTATTTAGTATAGGGCCTCTGTAGTCAAGTGGTTTAAGCAGTTAACTACTGTATCACTAGCCTGTCAACACTGAGTTTGTGAGTTTGAATCCCGCACGTGGCAGGTGTGCTTGACTCCAATCTTAATTGACTAGAATTGTCAGTTTCCTAACAAAGGTCTGTGGTTCTATCTGGGCACTTCAGCTTCCTCCCCCAATAAAAACTGACTGGCGTGAAATAGCACAATAGTGCTGACAGTGGCGTTAAAACACAAATCAATCAATCAATCATTATTATTATTTAATAAAATTGTTTATTGATATTTTCCTATTAGAATTTCGTGTGTAATGAAAAAACACTGATATTGAATAAAACAATTTAAAATGTTATGCTTACCATAACATTTAGTATTGTTGATTCCTCCTTTTTTGTATCCTTGCCCACAAACTTTGCATTTGTATGGGTATTTATTTGCCCTGTGGTTAGCTGGACTCAAATCTTCACAAGTTGTCCTCGTGACTCACAAGGTGCCCCTTCACATCCGTTAAAGTCAAGGCCACAATGTGTACCTGTAATTAAGTTTATATTTAAGTAATGCATGACAAAATTAAAAACAAAGTTAAATTTATTTCTTTTACTTCAAATATCTTAAAGATTAAATCAATTTACTAATGATGAAAGTCTTATCAGTATACCCCCCTTTTTTCCCCAAATATTATTAGAAACAACACAAGAAATTCTGTTGCTTTATATTATCAGGTAACATTTTATAACAAAACTAAATAAATGATTTAAGATTTTTTTTTGTTCCGATGGTTAAAAATAAATAAGACCCATTACCTGTCCAGCCTTCTTCACAGGTACACTTGACCTTGCGGAAGTAGCTGTTAGGATTCTGGTCATACAGTAGTTTGTCAAAGTCACATGTCCCATGGTTGTTACAGTCACATATATTAATCACAATACCTAATGCCTGGCTAATACCCCCTAGTGTATCCTCTCCAACAAACCTACAATCAAAGAAGTAAAATAAAAGGTTAAGGCAAGACAATAATAACTCATGTCACAAGACGACAACGGATATGTTCAAATTGTTGAAACCACTATTCCCGTCTTCTTTTCCTCGAATGTGACATCACCGCATTAGAATTATAACCAAATTTGTACTTACATGTGCAACATGACGGGGGGCCACATGTGGAGCAGAATCTGCTTACCCTTCTGGAGCACCTGAGGTCATCCCTGGTTTTAGTGGAGTTCCAGCCTCTCAGTCTTTGGTTTTCTGTGTTGTGCTTTGTAAACTGTTCTTTGTCTTTTCGTGGATTTTCATTTTTGCCATGGCATTGTCAGTTTGTCTCCAACTTATGAGTTTGAATATATCTTTGGTATCTCCTGCCTCTCTTTCACATATAGAATACACTATATTCAAACTTAAGTTTATTTTATAACAGCATAGCAAGAGACTGATAAAAATGCACATCCAATTAAGTAAAAATTTGTTAAATCAAGGGCAGTAGCACAATTAGGTAAAGATTTTAACTGAAGTTTCATCTTTTATAAAAGAAAGAATTGATTACAGGGGAAGTGCAAATAATCACTAGTTAAAATACAACAGGAGAATTGTTATTTGTGATATTTACAGATAAAGACAATACAACCTGCTATAAAGGTTACCTGAATGTCTTGTCAATTAAGCAAAAATCTCATCTTGTCACCTCTTCATGTCCCACTGTATTAATAACTATCCATTTTGACCTATGCATCTCTTATAAGATCAGTTTTCTCTGGTTCCGATAGTAACCTTTATATAAAGGCAGCACTGTAGTTTAAAATAGAAAGGCTACAGTAGATAAATAAATTGACGTACCTGAGAATTGCCGGATCAAAATCAGTTGGAGTCCATGTGACTGTGACAGAGGTGTTAGTTTCTTCTGAACATGTTGCATTAAGTGGTAGCTGGCAGTTGATGGACATCCCTGGTATAGGTTTTTGTATTTCAAATGTTATCTGGTCATTTATTGTTACATTTACAACTTGTGTACCTTCAGGAGGTGGAACATAATTATCTGTAATGAAATTAAAATTACAATGTAATATGGAAGAAAATAATGTATTGAAAAATAGGAGGGAAGTTAAATATTGATCAGACAACATAAAGATGTATGGAAAAGGAGAAGGAAAGTTTAATATTGATCAGGCAAGCTAACAAAATCAATTAAAATTTGTCCTGGCATGTGGATAGATCTGAATCTGAACATGCTATTATAGAAAAATTTCATATATGCAAATACATTAGCAGCAAACATGTTAATTTTCATCGTAGGAAAGAATTGAAATTTGGTTTTATGTACTTCTTAAAATATGACATTTAGTTATGACTTTTACTGCAAATTGCCTGTGATACCGATTAAAAATGGCTGAAAACCTTTACAATTGAAATTGACTGATTTAGTCTGTAAAAGATAAGAAAGGTTTTAAATAAGAAAACTATTAAGTGCTTTTCACTCATTTCCACAGTAGCTTTCTATAAAAAAAAGGTTAAATAATTCTTAATCTTAACAAAACTTACGCTTTCAAATATGAAACAACAAATAGTAAAAATGCACATTTTCTATAAATTATCATACTGATAAAACTATGAACCAATATTTCCTCTTCAATTTTATTTCTGTTACCTAAATAATGAATCAATATTCATTCCATTTAGCTTTACTTCTGCTTGCCTACCTTTTATTTTATCTTTATTCTTTACATTTTCATATTCTTGTTTTGTGTTAGCTCCACGATAGTTCCTAGCACAATAGTGTCATATTGACATAACTTATTGTCTCCACAAGTGTCATTAATTTGTGCAATGGTTGCATCGGAAATATCCTCTTGGAAAATTGGAATATAATTATCCTGAGTATAATTTTCATTTGAATATCCATTGTTATACCAGAATCTTGATGTTTCTGGAGTTACAGCCCCTGCAAAAGAAAAAAATAAAAGGTTTATGCCATACGACAAAATAAATATTGTGGAGGATAACCAAAAGTGGTACATGTTGTAACTTTAGAATAAAAAATATAAAGAACTGGTCAAAAGTATATAACCACCAAGTTTAACAAAGTAAAACCACATAAACTAAAAAAGAAATGGAGCGGTTTCAAGCAACAACTTATTCCCTTGAATTGCCTGTTACTTATTATCTTATACACTCAATATTTTGCCTTTTCATTGTTATTTCCTATTTTCCTGAAACAAGAAATCACTAAAATATATTGCATTATTATACTACAATAAGATGGGATAGTACATGCAGCTTGTTTACTGAACACCACCATTTTCAGGAGCACCTCAAGGCATCATTCAGTGTCTGACAGGCAATGTCTAGAGGTAAAGTGTGGTGCATGAGCAGTGATGCCTCAAGGCATCATTTCCCAGGAAACACTTAAATGAAAATCTCAACCATAGCAATTCACGCTTACACCAAAGATCAAGGTGACCTAATTTTACAGTGCACCTTTTTGGTAAATTCATTAATGTTCACAATGAAATTTTTAAATTAAATCTTTTGTTTTTACTTTTGGGCATTACATAAAATTGATGAATTAACTCTTCTTAGCCAATATCGCTTTGTCTGATCTCAGAGAAATGTAGGTCACCATGGTCAATATGACAAACAAAGATGAAGCATCAATTACCCTGTTTTAAAATTAACCAAGCTGGTACTCACATTGTGACAGAACCAGGTATAAACTAGGGTCTGATTGGTTGGTTGGTAATGTTCCAGATGGTGTTTGAATATCATCGGTTTGGTTGTTGTTAGCAGTTCCTAATAAACCAGTCACTCCATCCAACATATGTGGTTCTGAGCATAGGGTCATCTGTATAGTTTTGTCAGCATGACAAAATTCTGCTGCAAAACCTGAAAATATAACTCTTATCTTTTAAAAATAAAACTATACTTGCATACTTCAATAAAACAAATATTTTGTATTTGGGTATTGTATTTTAAAATTTCAGTTGAACAACTTATAGCAATCCTTTTAGCATAAGAAGATATCAAATTAATAGTCAGGTAATAATCAAATTTAAAACAAAAATCAATACTAAATATTCAAGATTAACTTGACATACCAGACATTTTAAAATAGGTGAAATATAGTTTACTTGTATTACTATCTCTCTAACCCATAAGGATTTTTTTTACTTGTTGAGGAAAAATATTATTCCTGCTTTTCCATAGATAAACCACCAAGATTATTTGACCAATTATAAAAATGTGATTATTGTTTTAGCAATCTGTGTAACTAAAATTATAATCTGGTGACAGGAACCAGAGGATTTAAGGATGAGGGTCTTAATCTTAATTTATTTTGCTCATTATATCTTTTTTATATTTTAGCACCCCATTATTCTCTATTTATTTTTTTTGCCTAATTTTTCTATATTCTTTATTTTTTTGCCCTTTAATTTGCACTTTTGCCCATTATTCTCTATTCTGTAAACCCCATCCAGACCCTCATGAAAGACCGACATACATAAAGACACCACATTACAGTATATACTTACAATATCAGTTACAACATTTATGTAAAGATTTACTGACCTGAATTATATGTGACTACATAACATTCCCCATCCTGTCTGACTGCTCCACCATTGAAGTCGTATACTGTTCCCTGTGATAACTGGTTTGTTATCCTTGTACCATCAACTATTATTTCTATACCTGTTCATGATGGAAAAATAAAGATGATGCACTGATTTCTATTTCACATGTTGTTATCTAATTAGCATTGGAATACAAACTGTTATTTTAACATGGGCTTGTTCGAGGGGGCATATTTGTCTGATGAGGTACATGAAGTTGGCTACACATCTACAGTTTAACACTATTTACCTTCCACTGCAGTTAATCATATTTTTTTTACTCTTAGTCTAAGAATATCGATTATATGTCAATCACACAAAATTTGGAATAAGGCCATAATATAATAGCAGTTATTAGTTATTATGGTAGAAGCAATCTGATGTCTTCAAAGTAATTCCATGGATATCTTAGTTTCTCAAACTATATTTTTTGCATAAATTAGTCAGGCCCAAAGAAATGTAACTCATCATAAATTTTAATCCTGCTTTATATTTTAAATAGTAACAAGAATGTGTCCATAGTACACGGATGCCCCACTCGCACTATCATTTTCTATGTTCAGTGGACCGTGAAATTGTGATAAAAACTCTAATTTGGCATTAAATTAGAAAGATCATACCATAGGGAACATGTGTACGAAGTTTCAAGTTGATTGGACTTCAGCTTCATCAAAACTACCTTGACCAAAAACTTTAACTTAACGGACGGACGGACGGACGAACGGATGCAAAGACCAAAAACATAATGCCCTCTACTTTCGTAGGTGGGGCATAAAAATTAAACAGGAGACATTTTAAATTTGAAATAAGATTTTTAGTATGATTCCAGTTGAAGATATATACACATCACAAAAGTCTATAATTATGGAAGATAAGATGTCATAATATTTTTAGAACTTTAAACAAAACTACAGCTGTTGAAATAAAATGAATTGAAGCATGAAACTCTTAAATGTATTAAAATATTACCTGTCCTCTTTTCATTAAATATAATTGTTATATTAGATGATCCAGCCTCATGTATAGCAAAAGCTGTATAAACTGTTGTGTTTGTGTTCTGTTCTGTGGGAGCTCCATTAAGCCAGGGATGTTCCAGTCTACCTTGAACCTGGATGCCTGTTGGACTATAAGCCAGTACAAACTCTCCTTGTTACTGAATGTGTAGTCTAAGCCATCAAATGTTGTAATATGTGGAGTTCCATATACATGAGCTGTTACAAAAATTCAATTTATAACGACAACATCAAAACATTAATTTATTTTGCTCTATCATAAAAGAACATATAATACTTGTGATTTTATTTTTATTTAAACACTTTACACATATCAACTTATTTTCTTGCAAGAGGTTAGTTCTATTCTCATTTTATCAACAGCTCTTTTAAAATGTCAGATGTTGAGACCAAAACTGCTAAGGTAAATCTATGGTTAAGTCACCAGAAGCAAGATATGTCAGCTGAGCAATGTTCATTTGAAAACCTATCAAATGTTTAAATAATGCTTTTCAAAAGTCAATTGTATATACCAGTTACAAGTAAAATACATTAACAGAAGAATGAGTTATGGTGTAATTTCAACATTGCCTTGTATAATAAGTTTATTTCACAAACAAAATTTTGAATATCATTATTCCTATAAATGAAGGAATTCAAAGCAATATTTGCAGACATAAAAAGCAAGAACTTTGTCTTGTACAATTTAAAAACTTTTCTAAGTTCAAGACCATAATTCTATCAAAATTAGATTGATTGATTGTTGCTTACTGTCCAGTGGCAAATATATAAAACTAGTCAAAACTAGAACAACGTGTAAACTTACATATTACTCTCCCTTTGCACAGGCTTATTAAAAGTAAGACCTTAGTCTAAAAAAAAACACTAAAGAAAACTATAAAACATAACTTTCCAGAATGATAGAATGAGTTACAACTATTCTTCCAGACTATACACAATCATAGGGAACATAAATATAAGAAACTTACCACAGGTAGGGGAAGTGTAGTTTACACATGTCAGAGAAGGCCTGTATTGATAGTAACAGTCACAACTTTTATCTAGTTGACAACATGCTGTTTCTGCATCAAGGTCATTCGTTTGATGTTCTGCGGAGAAAGTCGTGGGTGATAGCGATAAACTTTGCTAGTTCCTCTAAGTCCAGTTAATAATGCTCCAGTTGATACTTTATCATAGCAACACAGCTGAAATAAAAGACAGTCTGTTTAATACCAGGTCTCTCGGTCATAACACTTTACTCAGTACTCTGAGTACAAAATTTGTGCTCGAAACACCAAATCCAGTATTTTGATTTATAGCTGAATTCTAAGTCTGAGTACGCTTATTGTACTCAAGAGTTCAATGAACCCAAGGCCAGGACAATTAACGCCTCAAGTGATTTATTTTACAGTAAACACAAGGTGATTCCTTTCAAAATCAAAATTGGTCATGAATTTTTCTGAGTAAATGTGGGTGATTTACCAGTGTTCTCAACACAAATTTCATTACTTGAATTTTGAAATACCATCTTGTTAATAGAAATTATAGCATCACATCCATAACACATTCTATAGTAAAATCATTTCAGATATTAACAGGTTCAAATAGTATAGCATTACCTTAGTTACCATGATGCTAAAAGGTCCTACGGAGAACACTGGATTTTCTCATTGACCAATTTTAAGTTCTTTTATGAATAAATAATGATGGTAAAATTACATTATTGAACAATGTACTGTGACTGTGACATAATAACATAAGCATGGTGACATCAGAAATGTATAGGAAAATGCACAAATTGGAAAGTTGTCTATTTAAAAATTCCAGATTGATTTTTAACTGATTTATATAAAAATAAGGAGATGTGTTATGATTGCCAATGAGACAACTATCCACCAAAGTTCAAATGAAGTGGATGTAAGCAATAATAAGCAACCGTACGACCTTCAACAATGAGAAAAACCCATACCAACTAGTCGGCTATAAAAGGCCCAGACATGAAAAATGTGAAACAATTCGATTAAGAAAACTAACAGCCTAATTTATAACAAAACAATTTATGAAAAACAAATATGACAGACATAAACCAACGACAACCACTGAGCTAAAGGCAACTGACTTAGAACAGACTCAAAAAGAATGTGGAGGGGTTAAACATGTTTACCTTGTTTGTATTGTATGTACAAATAAATTTTTCCTAAAAAATGATGTTTTATTTGGAGATTGAGTAGTCTCTTCTCATTTTACATCGAAATTTTATTTTTAATATCAAAATTGTAGTAGATATTGAGGATTTGCAGATATATATTCTTGACTTTAGACACGGTATAACTGTAGTCTCATACAAAATATAAAACTTTAGTCTTACCACACCATATCCTTGTGGTGTAGGTGAAATCAGTTCTGCACAAGATGTTGTTGTATCCATACGTAATCTTTTATCAAGAAGTGCCTGTGTATATGTACATGGACAGGATGGGTTGGGAGAAATGATATCTTTGGCTTGCTGCTTCTTCCATTTTCTACAAGTAGCTGCATAATTACGAGGTGGATTTTTCATCGAACAAAGGAAAATCCAAATTCCTTTTCACCTGTATAAATGAACCAGAACAGTTACAAATTATGATACCACATAAATAATAATTTATTGGTATTTTACTGAAAAATTGCATACATGAAGTATAGTTGTTACTTGATGTTAAGCAAACAACCTACAATCAATGTTGTTTCTAAATGGTCATATTATTTTGTTAAAATCATATATTTGGTTTTTATTTTCTAGGAGCACTGTGTAACTTTTTCATAAGGAGCCAACAAATTTACCTACTTTTTCATAAGGAGCCAACAAATTTACCTACTTTTCATAAGGAGCCAACAAACTTACCTCCTTTTTCATAAGGAGCCAACAAACTTACCTACTTTTTCATAAGGAGCCAACAAACTTACCTGTATTTCCAGGTAGATCAAATACATTTCCAGCATCAGGAGTTCCAGATAACGGGTGTTGAATGCTGACATTTGGGGCTTTCAAACCAATGAATGGGTTCCTTGCACCATCATATGGCAGGGATGTTCCATTGTAATTGTAGATTACATAGGTTTTATCACCATCAGTAAAAATAATTGCTTGAAATGTTGTATTCTGTAGTGGAAAAAAATAACATCTGAAATATATTCTTAAAACAATAAAGGGCATTAGGAATAGTTGGTTAATGCCAGATTTAGCATATAAATTATAATTATATATATACAGTATGTTGACAAGAGAAACTTGCAGACAAGTGTATAAAGAAAATGATTCTGGACACTGTGTGTCAAAGTAATAAACATGATAAAGGAGTGGACAGGGGGATCCCTGATTCCCACTTCCCCTGTTCCCTCTCCCTTCTCCCTAATTTCCTACTTCCTTACTTATTTTCTGAACGTCTGGACAATTGATTTTGTCCAGCATATCCCTATTTTCCCGGATTCATAATTTATTTTCATCTGTAAGTACTGTAGATATCCATGATTATTTTTTTTTCGCTGCTTTTCATGTTTGCAGCGCAAATTAATTAAAATGAATAACACATTTGTTTCATGCATTTTGTGTTGCAGAATGTTCACTTTCATCCTGTCTAGTGCAAAATTAATTATTTTCAGATTTGGATTACCTGACTTTGGCGATCACAATACTGGTATACCGGTATTGTTAACAGTACTGGTATAAAATTTTATTCCAGTATTGTCTTTCAGTATTGTATCAGTATTGTTGGTTTTTTAGATTTTGTAAATGTATATATAATCATGGAAGTATTAAATTAAGATACAACTCAGATGTCATGACTTTTCTGCATATGCTAGCTAGAAATAAATAAACAAAAAATGTGACTAGTTTCTTCTAAAAAATTGTAAAACATTCATAATGTTATATTTTCAAAAAAGTTGTGTTACATGAGCATGATGAGTGAAAAGAAATGCACCAATCACATTGATGTATTATAATCATCATGATAAATTAAAAACTACTTTGTATTCTTCCTGGAAAAAGTACGTCATTAAACAAGCTCATTATCAAATACATTTAATCTCTTTGATCTTTTATTTTGATAATTAAATATCAACGAAAAGTTAAAATGAGAATTACATGTACGTATATAAAAGAAATATATAGATTCCACCACTGCAACAAGTGTGTTACGATATTTCTCCACTCAAGACAGTTAAATTTTCCTATTTAAAGCGCGAGGCTTGCCAAGCTTTTTAAATAATCAAATAGTCGTCCCCTAAAACTTTGAGATATTGGTTTTTTTTTCATAAAAATCTGACAAGATTGTGAAGAATGTAAATATGACAGAGCTGGTTGTTATACGTACATATAAGCAACGTAAATCAGTGGTGAATTTACTGGGGTGGCACAGGGGCACGTGCCCCCAGTCCAGGTCACCAAATCTGTTTATCTAGAGCGGAAATTAATCACAGCTTTATTTGACTTCTCAAACCGGCCGTAAATTAACCCCAACTTCAACATGCATGATTTATGACAACTTATCGGTGGGTGTGTAAATATTGACACCTGTGTGTCATTAAAATGCTAATGTATTTTTATAAGACCTACTTTATAATGTTATCTGGGACTAATATCTATCTTACTTTATATAATAGCCCAAGCATTCAGTAATATAGGTATATTTTTCTTGTTTCAATTACCATGTACATGTTTGAGGCTATGAATGGGTCACCATTTATAAGGATATGAATGGGGTTTACAGATATAAGAATAATGGGCAAAAAGTTAGACTAGGAGCGGGACCAAAACATACTGATAACAGAATAGAGAGGTAATGAAATATATAGAAAATATTGATTGATTGTTGGTTTAACGTCCAGCGACAAATTTTTCATGCATGTTTAGGACGAATATAATAGAGATCAATTGGCAGAAGAATAAAGAACCCCTCCCCACCCACGCTCGCATATACATCTCTAAAAAATATTTAATTTTGGTTTTATGGTGCCCCAAAAGACATCGAGGTTCTGGATCCGCCCCTGTAAATAAATGCAAGGTGTATCAAAATCTGAAAAATTTGTTGTATATCACTGAGGGGGTAGGAGTGGTCCTGATCCCGAAATCCCGGGCTTAAAACATGGAATCGAGGTCCCGAATTTAAAAATAAAATCCTGACATCCCGAAATTCGAAAAAGAATTCCCGGATCCCGAAAGGATCAATCCTGAAATCGAGCTTAAAACACCCGACCCCGGAGTCCGATAAAGGTCCTACCACCCCCACCCCACATCACTGTCTTTTAGATGACAAAGAGCACGGTATGAATGGGGAACGAAACAACCGTTTTATGAGTGATATTAAACTAGTGGGCAGACACGCTCAGAGCAGACACGTTGTCTCTAAAAAATATTTTATGTCCAAGAAAAGAGCCTGTGCAGGAATATTACCGCAATACTTATATATTAGACGGCCCACGTGAGTACACAAATCTGTCTGACCTCCCAGGCTCTCAAAGATGGAACTCTGATCAACTCTCTAAGTCTGCATGCAGGTGTTTGTTGCACATTATCATTAAGGTTAATTGGATTACTACACAATGTCTTGACGTTTATCAGTAAGTAAATATTAGAAAACACATCACATATGCATCATGAATATCATTCGTAAATCGAATTCAAATAATGATTAGATGACCATTTGGTTTTTTTAAAAAGGGGGAGGGTAGGAGAATTTTGGAAATGAATATGCTGGCCGGATCTTCCCTAAACTCAAGATGAAAAAGAACATTCTACCTAATAAAATGCCTGAGATAATTGGGTGCAACACTGAAAATAAATAAGCCTGCCTAGCAACAAGTAAAAAGAAAATTCCATCCATAAACAAGATCAAAATAGCAATCCCTTATTTCCTTACTTATCATTTGAGTCTCAGTCAGCATATTGAGTCTCAGTCAGCATATTGAGTAATTGCGTAAGATGTAAATTAATAAAAGCAATAAAGAGACAATGCCAAAACTAAGAGGTAAAATCTATAACTCCATATGGTGTCAACATAATTGTTTCTTCATTAGGAGAGGAAGATTAAACATGTTAAATAGTTAAGATCCAAGACATCATCCTAAAAAACTTGAGGTTGATGATGATTTGCTGTTAATGCTCAGTGTCAAATTTAATGCTATATGTTGAATCAAGTTCAAGATTATATTCCTTGCAAGTTTATGCTGGCAGGTTATTCCAGATTTTTTTTTAAAAGGGTGGTTATAAGGGGATCCATTGTGAAAAGGGGTTTCAGTAAAAAATATAGCAATTTTTTCAAACCCCCGAGAACACCCCTGTGGCTCTGCTGATGTTATTCAGTGAAGTGGTGTACCAATTAGTATGGACTGAAAAATAAGTGATGTTTATATGTAGGAGGGTTAGCATTAATTGTAATACCTGGTTTCAATTCATTCATTACCAGCAAATTGCATTACTAAGCCAGGTCAATAACTGTCAATTGTTAATTATGGTGATCATGTGATTTTAAGGGTATCCCCAAAATGTTCAGTTTTATATGGAAATATATATTTAAAAAAAAATTATACATGGGAGTTTATTATATTTTTTATTCAATATTACCTCAATCCCATCATTTTCTTCAGCTGGAAAAGGCGCAACAACATTCCAGGAAACCTCCACTGCCCATGTTGGTTTAAATGTTGGATCTAAGAAAGGTCTCCATTTAACAGTCAAATTTGTAGTTGGTTGTAGATTGTTGTAAACTGTGTAATATACTGATGTATCTGTTAAGTTTGTAGTGTCCAAATCAGTCCAGTATGGTTCCAACATAATTGTGTCTGCCATTTCTATAGAGGTAGAGTTCTGTGGAGTGTAGCCAACTGTGTTGTTACCTAGCGTCACTAACCCATTGGTACTGACCTATTTCCATAAAATTTAAACAGTTTATTGGAAAGTCATTTACAAAGAATGTTTAGAGAAAAGAAGATGAAAAAGTCCATACCAATTGCATGGATTAAAGAAAGACCATTAAAACAAATATGTTTGATTAAAATAATAAAAATCAGAACAAAGACTGTAGATCGATGGTTACATAAACACTAAATAATATTTAGAATAACATTGACTTTAATAGAAATATATATATTTTTTTAAATGTTCTGCTTACACTTTTGGGTTGGGTCTACTAAGACCATCTAAGTGTACATATGAGGCTGTCTAAACCATGTTTGCACATATTAACCCTACTCCCAAAAGACCAAGATTTGTTCCAAAAATGTATTATTTCCACGGAAAGAAATCTTTTGCTTTGTGGCATCTATTTGACTATGTGTATGTACAATCTATACAGACATTGTATACTAAGACATTTATATAACTCCTAGATGCATTAACTAGAACTTGCAATGATTGTCATATTACAAGTGAAAGGTTTCATTCACTGTTCAGCAAATTATTTTCATCTGTGTTTGTACAAAGTCAGGAAAATAACAGTCAATCAATTCCTAATTTTTCCAGGAAATATTTTTCAAGATATAATTCTGAAATTTGCATTTACCTCTGGACATTAATTAATTTTGTTTGGAAGTTTAGTGAAAATTGAAGTAGTTATTTGAAGACCAAACATACTGAAAAATTCTGATTTAAAATATTTAATCTGTTATAAAACATAAAAAAGTTCTTACTTTATTGTTCAATATATTTTTTTTTGTAATTTAAAAGTTTACTTCATTTCGATGATTTCGATCCTTACTTAAATAAAACCTCATATCAAACAAATAGACCTATCCTCAAATAATACCTACATGAATGCACTGATACTGATTATCAAATCCAGGAACTGCACCTTCTATATCAACAGAATCTGATACAATGTCATCACCACTAGCCACTGCAACCGAAAATATTATTGCTGACCCAAACGGTTCATCGGTGCTTGATACTGTAGTGCCAGTAGTTTGAGACACGGTTGTACCTTCTGTGCTGGTTACTGGCGAGGTTGTAGTTGTCACTGTGCCTGTTGTTGTATCGACTGTAGTGCCAGTAGTCTGTGAGACAGTTGTACCTTCGGTGCTTGAAACTGTAGTGCCAGTAGTCTTAGACATGGTTGTACCTTCAGTCCTTGTCACTGGCGAGATGGTAGTTGCGATTGTGCCTGTCGTTGTCTCAGCTGTAGTTCCAGTAGTCTGTGAGACAGATGTACCTTCGGTGCTTGATACTGTAGTGCCAGAAGTTTGAGACACGGTTGTACCTTCGGTGCTTGTAACTGGCGAGTTCGTAGTTTCAATTGTGCCTGTTGTTGTCTCAGCTGTAGTGCCAGTAGTTTGAGGAACAGTTGTACCTTCGGTGCTTGACACTGTTGTGCCAGTAGTCTGAGAGACGGTTGTACCTTCGGTGCTTGATACTGTAGTGCCAGAAGTCTGAGACACGGTTGTACCTTCAGTGCTTGTCACTGGCGAGATGGTAGTTGCGATTGTGCCTGTCGTTGTCTCAGCTGTAGTTCCAGTAGTCTGTGAGACAGATGTACCTTCGGTGCTTGATACTGTACTGCCAGAAGTTTGAGACACGGTTGTACCTTCGGTGCTTGCTACTGTAGTGCCAGAAGTCTGAGACACGGTTGTACCTTCTGTGCTTGTGACTGGCGAGATGGTAGTTGCGATTGCGCCTGTTGTTGTCTCAGCTGTAGTGCCAGTAGTTTGAGGAACAGTTGTACCTTCGGTGCTTGACACTGTTGTGCCAGTAGTCTGAGAGACGCGTGTACCTTCGGTGCTTGATACTGTAGTGCCAGAAGACTGAGACACGGTTGTTCCTTCAGTGCTTGTCACTGGCGAGATGGTGGTTGCGATTGTGCCTGTTGTTGTCTCAGCTGTAGTGCCAGTAATTTGAGGAACAGTTGTTCCTTCGGTGCTTGACACTGTTGTGCCAGTAGTCTTAGAGACGGTTTTACCTTCGGTGGTTGATACTGTAGTGCCAGAAGTCTGAGACACGGTTGTACCTTCTGTGCTTATCACTGGCGAGATGGTAGTTGCGATTGTGCCTGTCGTTGTCTCAGCTGTAGTTCCAGTAGTCTGTGAGACAGATGTACCTTCGGTGCTTGATACTGTAGTGCCAGAAGTTTGAGACACGGTTGTACCTTCGGTGCTTGTAACTGGCGAGGTCGTAGTTTCAATTGTGCCTGTTGTTGTCTCAGCTGTAGTGCCAGTAGTTTGAGAAACAGTTGAACCTTCGGTGCTTGACACTGTTGTGCCAGTAGTCTGAGAGACGGTTGTACCTTCGGTGCTTGATACTGTAGTGCCAGAAGTCTGAGACACGGTTGTACCTTCAGTGCTTGTCACTGGCGAGATGGTAGTTGCGATTGTGCCTGTCGTTGTCTCAGCTGTAGTTCCAGTAGTCTGTGAGACAGATGTACCTTCGGTGCTTGATACTGTACTGCCAGAAGTTTGAGACACGGTTGTACCTTCGGTGCTTGCTACTGTAGTGCCAGAAGTCTGAGACACGGTTGTACCTTCTGTGCTTGTGACTGGCGAGATGGTAGTTGCGATTGTGCCTGTTGTTGTCTCAGCTGTAGTGCCAGTAGTTTGAGGAACAGTTGTACCTTCGGTGCTTGACACTGTTGTGCCAGTAGTCTGAGAGACGCGTACCTTCGGTGCTTGATACTGTAGTGCCAGAAGACTGAGACACGGTTGTACCTTCAGTGCTTGATACTGTAGTGCCAGAAGTCTGAGACACGGTTGTACCTTCAGTGCTTGTCACTGGCGAGATGGTAGTTGCGATTGTGCCTGTCGTTGTCTCAGCTGTAGTTCCAGTAGTCTGTGAGACAGTGGTACCTTCGGTGCTTGATACTGTAGTGCCAGAAGTTTGAGACACGGTTGTACCTTCGGTGCTTGTAACTGGCGAGGTCGTAGTTTTAATTGTGCCTGTTGTTGTCTCAGCTGTAGTGCCAGTAGTTTGAGGAACAGTTGAACCGTCGGTGCTTGACACTGTTGTGCCAGTAGTCTGAGAGACGGTTGTACCTTCGGTGCTTGATACTGTAGTGCCAGAAGTCTGAGACACGGTTGTACCTTCAGTGCTTGTCACTGGCGAGATGGCAGTTGCGATTGTGCCTGTCGTTGTCTCAGCTGTAGTTCCAGTAGTCTGTGAGACAGTGGTACCTTCGGTGCTTGATACTGTAGTGCCAGAAGTTTGAGACACGGTTGTACCTTCGGTGCTTGTAACTGGCGAGGTCGTAGTTTCAATTGTGCCTGTTGTTGTCTCAGCTGTAGTGCCAGTAGTTTGAGGAACAGTTGTACCTTCGGTGCTTGACACTGTTGTGCCAGTAGTCTGAGAGACGGTTGTACCTTCGGTGCTTGATACTGTAGTGCCAGAAGTCTGAGACACGGTTGTACCTTCAGTGCTTGTCACTGGCGAGATGGTAGTTGCGATTGTGCCTGTCGTTGTCTCAGCTGTAGTTCCAGTAGTCTGTGAGACAGTGGTACCTTCGGTGCTTGATACTGTAGTGCCAGAAGTTTGAGACACGGTTGTACCTTCGGTGCTTGTAACTGGCGAGGTCGTAGTTTCAATTGTGCCTGTTGTTGTCTCAGCTGTAGTGCCAGTAGTTTGAGGAACAGTTGTACCTTCGGTGCTTGACACTGTTGTGCCAGTAGTCTGAGAGACGGTTGTACCTTCGGTGCTTGATACTGTAGTGCCAGAAGTCTGAGACACGGTTGTACCTTCAGTGCTTGTCACTGGCGAGATGGTAGTTGCGATTGTGCCTGTCGTTGTCTCAGCTGTAGTTCCAGTAGTCTGTGAGACAGATGTACCTTCGGTGCTTGATACTGTAGTGCCAGAAGTTTGAGACACGGTTGTACCTTCGGTGCTTGCTACTGTAGTGCCAGAAGTCTGAGACACGGTTGTACCTTCTGTGCTTGTCACTGGCGAGATGGTAGTTGCGATTGTGCCTGTTGTTGTCTCAGCTGTAGTGCCAGTAGTTTGAGGAACAGTTGTACCTTCGGTGCTTGACACTGTTGTGCCAGTAGTCTGAGAGACGGGTGTACCTTCGGTGCTTGATACTGTAGTGCCAGAAGACTGAGACACGGTTGTACCTTCAGTGCTTGATACTGTAGTGCCAGAAGTCTGAGACACGGTTGTACCTTCAGTGCTTGTCACTGGCGAGATGGTAGTTGCGATTGTGCCTGTCGTTGTCTCAGCTGTAGTTCCAGTAGTCTGTGAGACAGTGGTACCTTCGGTGCTTGATACTGTAGTGCCAGAAGTTTGAGACACGGTTGTACCTTCGGTGCTTGTAACTGGCGAGGTCGTAGTTTTAATTGTGCCTGTTGTTGTCTCAGCTGTAGTGCCAGTAGTTTGAGGAACAGTTGTACCTTCGGTGCTTGACACTGTTGTGCCAGTAGTCTGAGAGACGGTTGTACCTTCGGTGCTTGATACTGTAGTGCCAGAAGTCTGAGACACGGTTGTACCTTCAGTGCTTGTCACTGGCGAGATGGTAGTTGCGATTGTGCCTGTCGTTGTCTCAGCTGTAGTTCCAGTAGTCTGTGAGACAGTGGTACCTTCGGTGCTTGATACTGTAGTGCCAGAAGTTTGAGACACGGTTGTACCTTCGGTGCTTGTAACTGGCGAGGTCGTAGTTTCAATTGTGCCTATTGTTGTCTCAGCTGTAGTGCCAGTAGTTTGAGGAACAGTTGTACCTTCGGTGCTTGACACTGTTGTGCCAGTAGTCTGAGAGACGGTTGTACCTTCGGTGCTTGATACTGTAGTGCCAGAAGTCTGAGACATGGTTGTACCTTCAGTGCTTGTCACTGGCGAGATGGTAGTTGCGATTGTGCCTGTCGTTGTCTCAGCTGTAGTTCCAGTAGTCTGTGAGACAGTGGTACCTTCGGTGCTTGATACTGTAGTGCCAGAAGTTTGAGACACGGTTGTACCTTCGGTGCTTGTAACTGGCGAGGTCGTAGTTTCAATTGTGCCTGTTGTTGTCTCAGCTGTAGTGCCAGTAGTTTGAGGAACAGTTGTACCTTCGGTGCTTGACACTGTTGTGCCAGTAGTCTGAGAGAAGGTTGTACCTTTGGTGCTTGATACTGTAGTGCCAGAAGTCTGAGACACGGTTGTACCTTCAGTGCTTGTCACTGGCGAGATGGTAGTTGCGATTGTGCCTGTCGTTGTCTCAGCTGTAGTTCCAGTAGTCTGTGAGACAGTGGTACCTTCGGTGCTTGATACTGTAGTGCCAGAAGTTTGAGACACGGTTGTACCTTCGGTGCTTGTAACTGGCGAGGTCGTAGTTTCAATTGTGCCTGTTGTTGTCTCAGCTGTAGTGCCAGTAGTTTGAGGAACAGTTGTACCTTCGGTGCTTGACACTGTTGTGCCAGTAGTCTGAGAGACGGTTGTACCTTCGGTGCTTGATACTGTAGTGCCAGAAGTCTGAGACACGGTTGTACCTTCAGTGCTTGTCACTGGCGAGATGGTAGTTGCGATTGTGCCTGTCGTTGTCTCAGCTGTAGTTCCAGTAGTCTGTGAGACAGTGGTACCTTCGGTGCTTGATACTGTAGTGCCAGAAGTTTGAGACACGGTTGTACCTTCGGTGCTTGTAACTGGCGAGGTCGTAGTTTCAATTGTGCCTGTTGTTGTCTCAGCTGTAGTGCCAGTAGTTTGAGGAACAGTTGTACCTTCGGTGCTTGACACTGTTGTGCCAGTAGTCTGAGAGACGGTTGTACCTTCGGTGCTTGATACTGTAGTGGCAGAAGTCTGAGACACGGTTGTACCTTCAGTGCTTGTCACTGGCGAGATGGTAGTTGCGATTGTGCCTGTCGTTGTCTCAGCTGTAGTTCCAGTAGTCTGTGAGACAGTGGTACCTTCGGTGCTTGATACTGTAGTGCCAGAAGTTTGAGACACGGTTGTACCTTCGGTGCTTGTAACTGGCGAGGTCGTAGTTTCAATTGTGCCTGTTGTTGTCTCAGCTGTAGTGCCAGTAGTTTGAGGAACAGTTGTACCTTCGGTGCTTGACACTGTTGTGCCAGTAGTCTGAGAGACGGTTGTACCTTCGGTGCTTGATACTGTAGTGCCAGAAGTCTGAGACACGGTTGTACCTTCAGTGCTTGTCACTGGCGAGATGGTAGTTGCGATTGTGCCTGTCGTTGTCTCAGCTGTAGTTCCAGTAGTCTGTGAGACAGATGTACCTTCGGTGCTTGATACTGTAGTGCCAGAAGTTTGAGACACGGTTGTACCTTCGGTGCTTGCTACTGTAGTGCCAGAAGTCTGAGACACGGTTGTACCTTCTGTGCTTGTGACTGGCGAGATGGTAGTTGCGATTGTGCCTGTTGTTGTCTCAGCTGTAGTGCCAGTAGTTTGAGGAACAGTTGTACCTTCGGTGCTTGACACTGTTGTGCCAGTAGTCTGAGAGACGCGTGTACCTTCGGTGCTTGATACTGTAGTGCCAGAAGTCTGAGACACGGTTGTACCTTCAGTGCTTGTCACTGGCGAGATGGTGGTTGCGATTGTGCCTGTTGTTGTCTCAGCTGTAGTGCCAGTAATTTGAGGAACAGTTGTTCTTTCGGTGCTTGACACTGTTGTGCCAGTAGTCTTAGAGACGGTTGTACCTTCGGTGGTTGATACTGTAGTGCCAGAAGTCTGAGACACGGTTGTACCTTCTGTGCTTATCACTGGCGAGATGGTAGTTGCGATTGTGCCTGTCGTTGTCTCTTCTGTAGTTCCAGTAGTCTGTGAGACAGATGTACCTTCGGTGCTTGATACTGTAGTGCCAGAAGTTTGAGACACGGTTGTACCTTCGGTGCTTGTAACTGGCGAGTTCGTAGTTTCAATTGTGCCTGTTGTTGTCTCAGCTGTAGTGCCAGTAGTTTGAGGAACAGTTGTACCTTCGGAGCTTGACACTGTTGTGCCAGTAGTCTGAGAGACGGTTGTACCTTCGGTGCTTGATACTGTAGTGCCAGAAGTCTGAGACACGGTTGTACCTTCAGTGCTTGTCACTGGCGAGATGGTAGTTGCGATTGTGCCTGTCGTTGTCTCAGCTGTAGTTCCAGTAGTCTGTGAGACAGATGTACCTTCGGTGCTTGATACTGTACTGCCAGAAGTTTGAGACACGGTTGTACCTTCGGTGCTTGCTACTGTAGTGCCAGAAGTCTGAGACACGGTTGTACCTTCTGTGCTTGTGACTGGCGAGATGGTAATTGCGATTGTGCCTGTTGTTGTCTCAGCTGTAGTGCCAGTAGTTTGAGGAACAGTTGTACCTTCGGTGCTTGACACTGTTGTGCCAGTAGTCTGAGAGACGCGTGTACCTTCGGTGCTTGATACTGTAGTGCCAGAAGACTGAGACACGGTTGTACCTTCAGTGCTTGATACTGTAGTGCCAGAAGTCTGAGACACGGTTGTACCTTCAGTGCTTGTCACTGGCGAGATGGTAGTTGCGATTGTGCCTGTCGTTGTCTCAGCTGTAGTTCCAGTAGTCTGTGAGACAGTGGTACCTTCGGTGCTTGATACTGTAGTGCCAGAAGTTTGAGACACGGTTGTACCTTCGGTGCTTGTAACTGGCGAGGTCGTAGTTTCAATTGTGCCTGTTGTTGTCTCAGCTGTAGTGCCAGTAGTTTGAGGAACAGTTGAACCGTCGGTGCTTGACACTGTTGTGCCAGTAGTCTGAGAGACGGTTGTACCTTCGGTGCTTGATACTGTAGTGCCAGAAGTCTGAGACACGGTTGTACCTTCAGTGCTTGTCACTGGCGAGATGGTAGTTGCGATTGTGCCTGTCGTTGTCTCAGCTGTAGTTCCAGTAGTCTGTGAGACAGTGGTACCTTCGGTGCTTGATACTGTAGTGCCAGAAGTTTGAGACACGGTTGTACCTTCGGTGCTTGTAACTGGCGAGGTCGTAGTTTCAATTGTGCCTGTTGTTGTCTCAGCTGTAGTGCCAGTAGTTTGAGGAACAGTTGTACCTTCGGTGCTTGACACTGTTGTGCCAGTAGTCTGAGAGACGGTTGTACCTTCGGTGCTTGATACTGTAGTGCCAGAAGTCTGAGACACGGTTGTACCTTCAGTGCTTGTCACTGGCGAGATGGTAGTTGCGATTGTGCCTGTCGTTGTCTCAGCTGTAGTTCCAGTAGTCTGTGAGACAGTGGTACCTTCGGTGCTTGATACTGTAGTGCCAGAAGTTTGAGACACGGTTGTACCTTCGGTGCTTGTAACTGGCGAGGTCGTACTTTCAATTGTGCCTGTTGTTGTCTCAGCTGTAGTGCCAGTAGTTTGAGGAACAGTTGTACCTTCGGTGCTTGACACTGTTGTGCCAGTAGTCTGAGAGACGGTTGTACCTTCGGTGCTTGATACTGTAGTGCCAGAAGTCTGAGACACGGTTGTACCTTCAGTGCTTGTCACTGGCGAGATGGTAGTTGCGATTGTGCCTGTCGTTGTCTCAGCTGTAGTTCCAGTAGTCTGTGAGACAGTGGTACCTTCGGTGCTTGATACTGTAGTGCCAGAAGTTTGAGACACGGTTGTACCTTCGGTGCTTGTAACTGGCGAGGTCGTACTTTCAATTGTGCCTGTTGTTGTCTCAGCTGTAGTGCCAGTAGTTTGAGGAACAGTTGTACCTTCGGTGCTTGACACTGTTGTGCCAGTAGTCTGAGAGACGGTTGTACCTTCGGTGCTTGATACTGTAGTGCCAGAAGTCTGAGACACGGTTGTACCTTCAGTGCTTGTCACTGGCGAGATGGTAGTTGCGATTGTGCCTGTCGTTGTCTCAGCTGTAGTTCCAGTAGTCTGTGAGACAGTGGTACCTTCGGTGCTTGATACTGTAGTGCCAGAAGTTTGAGACACGGTTGTACCTTCGGTGCTTGTAACTGGCGAGGTCGTAGTTTCAATTGTGCCTGTTGTTGTCTCAGCTGTAGTGCCAGTAGTTTGAGGAACAGTTGTACCTTCGGTGCTTGACACTTTGTGCCAGTAGTCTGAGAGACGGTTGTACCTTCGGTGCTTGATACTGTAGTGCCAGAAGTCTGAGACACGGTTGTACCTTCAGTGCTTGTCACTGGCGAGATGGTAGTTGCGATTGTGCCTGTCGTTGTCTCAGCTGTAGTTCCAGTAGTCTGTGAGACAGTGGTACCTTCGGTGCTTGATACTGTAGTGCCAGAAGTTTGAGACACGGTTGTACCTTCGGTGCTTGTAACTGGCGAGTTCGTAGTTTCAATTGTGCCTGTTGTTGTCTCAGCTGTAGTGCCAGTAGTTTGAGGAACAGTTGTACCTTCGGTGCTTGACACTGTTGTGCCAGTAGTCTGAGAGACGGTTGTACCTTCGGTGCTTGATACTGTAGTGCCAGAAGTCTGAGACACGGTTGTACCTTCAGTGCTTGTCACTGGCGAGATGGTAGTTGCGATTGTGCCTGTCGTTGTCTCAGCTGTAGTTCCAGTAGTCTGTGAGACAGTGGTACCTTCGGTGCTTGATACTGTAGTGCCAGAAGTTTGAGACACGGTTGTACCTTCGGTGCTTGTAACTGGCGAGGTCGTAGTTTCAATTGTGCCTGTTGGTATCTTAGCTGTAGTGCCAGTAGTTTGAGGAACAGTTGTACCTTCGGTGCTTGACACTGTTGTGCCAGTAGTCTGAGAAACGGTTGTACCTTCGGTGCTTGATACTGTAGTGCCAGAAGTCTGAGACACGGTTGTACCTTCAGTGCTTGTCACTGGCGAGATGGTAGTTGCGATTGTGCCTGTCGTTGTCTCAGCTGTAGTTCCAGTAGTCTGTGAGACAGTGGTACCTTCGGTGCTTGATACTGTAGTGCCAGAAGTTTGAGACACGGTTGTACCTTCGGTGCTTGTAACTGGCGAGGTCGTAGTTTCAATTGTGCCTGTTGTTGTCTCAGCTGTAGTGCCAGTAGTTTGAGGAACAGTTGTACCTTCGGTGCTTGACACTGTTGTGCCAGTAGTCTGAGAGACGGTTGTACCTTCGGTGCTTGATACTGTAGTGGCAGAAGTCTGAGACACGGTTGTACCTTCAGTGCTTGTCACTGGCGAGATGGTAGTTGCGATTGTGCCTGTCGTTGTCTCAGCTGTAGTTCCAGTAGTCTGTGAGACAGTGGTACCTTCGGTGCTTGATACTGTAGTGCCAGAAGTTTGAGACACGGTTGTACCTTCGGTGCTTGTAACTGGCGAGGTCGTAGTTTCAATTGTGCCTGTTGTTGTCTCAGCTGTAGTGCCAGTAGTTTGAGGAACAGTTGTACCTTCGGTGCTTGACACTGTTGTGCCAGTAGTCTGAGAGACGGTTGTACCTTCGGTGCTTGATACTGTAGTGCCAGAAGTCTGAGACACGGTTGTACCTTCAGTGCTTGTCACTGGCGAGATGGTAGTTGCGATTGTGCCTGTCGTTGTCTCAGCTGTAGTTCCAGTAGTCTGTGAGACAGTGGTACCTTCGGTGCTTGATACTGTAGTGCCAGAAGTTTGAGACACGGTTGTACCTTCGGTGCTTGTAACTGGCGAGGTCGTAGTTTCAATTGTGCCTGTTGTTGTCTCAGCTGTAGTGCCAGTAGTTTGAGGAACAGTTGTACCTTCGGTGCTTGACACTGTTGTGCCAGTAGTCTGAGAGACGGTTGTACCTTCGGTGCTTGATACTGTAGTGCCAGAAGTCTGAGACACGGTTGTACCTTCAGTGCTTGTCACTGGCGAGATGGTAGTTGCGATTGTGCCTGTCGTTGTCTCAGCTGTAGTTCCAGTAGTCTGTGAGACAGTGGTACCTTCGGTGCTTGATACTGTAGTGCCAGAAGTTTGAGACACGGTTGTACCTTCGGTGCTTGTAACTGGCGAGGTCGTAGTTTCAATTGTGCCTGTTGTTGTCTCAGCTGTAGTGCCAGTAGTTTGAGGAACAGTTGTACCTTCGGTGCTTGACACTGTTGTGCCAGTAGTCTGAGAGACGGTTGTACCTTCGGTGCTTGATACTGTAGTGCTAGAAGTCTGAGACACGGTTGTACCTTCAGTGCTTGTCACTGGCGAGATGGTAGTTGCGATTGTGCCTGTCGTTGTCTCAGCTGTAGTTCCAGTAGTCTGTGAGACAGTGGTACCTTCGGTGCTTGATACTGTAGTGCCAGAAGTTTGAGACACGGTTGTACCTTCGGTGCTTGTAACTGGCGAGGTCGTAGTTTCAATTGTGCCTGTTGTTGTCTCAGCTGTAGTGCCAGTAGTTTGAGGAACAGTTGTACCTTCGGTGCTTGACACTGTTGTGCCAGTAGTCTGAGAGACGGTTGTACCTTCGGTGCTTGATACTGTAGTGCCAGAAGTCTGAGACACGGTTGTACCTTCAGTGCTTGTCACTGGCGAGATGGTAGTTGCGATTGTGCCTGTCGTCTCAGCTGTAGTTCCAGTAGTCTGTGAGACAGTGGTACCTTCGGTGCTTGATACTGTAGTGCCAGAAGTTTGAGACACGGTTGTACCTTCGGTGCTTGTAACTGGCGAGGTCGTAGTTTCAATTGTGCCTGTTGTTGTCTCAGCTGTAGTGCCAGTAGTTTGAGGAACAGTTGTACCTTCGGTGCTTGACACTGTTGTGCCAGTAGTCTGAGAGACGGTTGTACCTTCGGTGCTTGATACTGTAGTGGCAGAAGTCTGAGACACGGTTGTACCTTCAGTGCTTGTCACTGGCGAGATGGTAGTTGCGATTGTGCCTGTCGTTGTCTCAGCTGTAGTTCCAGTAGTCTGTGAGACAGTGGTACCTTCGGTGCTTGATACTGTAGTGCCAGAAGTTTGAGACACGGTTGTACCTTCGGTGCTTGTAACTGGCGAGGTCGTAGTTTCAATTGTGCCTGTTGTTGTCTCAGCTGTAGTGCCAGTAGTTTGAGGAACAGTTGTACCTTCGGTGCTTGACACTGTTGTGCCAGTAGTCTGAGAGACGGTTGTACCTTCGGTGCTTGATACTGTAGTGCCAGAAGTCTGAGACACGGTTGTACCTTCAGTGCTTGTCACTGGCGAGATGGTAGTTGCGATTGTGCCTGTCGTTGTCTCAGCTGTAGTTCCAGTAGTCTGTGAGACAGTGGTACCTTCGGTGCTTGATACTGTAGTGCCAGAAGTTTGAGACACGGTTGTACCTTCGGTGCTTGTAACTGGCGAGGTCGTAGTTTCAATTGTGCCTGTTGTTGTCTCAGCTGTAGTGCCAGTAGTTTGAGGAACAGTTGTACCTTCGGTGCTTGACACTGTTGTGCCAGTAGTCTGAGAGACGGTTGTACCTTCGGTGCTTGATACTGTAGTGCCAGAAGTCTGAGAGACGGTTGTACCTTCGGTGCTTGATACTGTAGTGCCAGAAGTCTGAGACACGGTTGTACCTTCAGTGCTTGTCACTGGCGAGATGGTAGTTGCGATTGTGCCTGTCGTTGTCTCAGCTGTAGTTCCAGTAGTCTGAGTAGTCTGTGAGACAGTGGTACCTTCGGTGCTTGACACTGTTGTGCCAGTAGTCTGAGAGACGGTTGTACCTTCGGTGCTTGTAACTGGCGAGGTCGTAGTTTCAATTGTGCCTGTTGTTGTCTCAGCTGTAGTGCCAGTAGTTTGAGGAGTCTGTGAGACAGTTGTACCTTCGGTGCTTGACACTGTTGTGCCAGTAGTCTGAGAGACGGTTGTACCTTCGGTGCTTGATACTGTAGTGCTAGAAGTCTGAGACACGGTTGTACCTTCAGTGCTTGTCACTGGCGAGATGGTAGTTGCGATTGTGCCTGTCGTTGTTTCAGCTGTAGTTCCAGTAGTCTGTGAGACAGTGGTACCTTCGGTGCTTGATACTGTAGTGCCAGAAGTTTGAGACACGGTTGTACCTTCGGTGCTTGTAACTGGCGAGGTCGTAGTTTCAATTGTGCCTGTTGTTGTCTCAGCTGTAGTGCCAGTAGTTTGAGGAACAGTTGTACCTTCGGTGCTTGACACTGTTGTGCCAGTAGTCTGAGAGACGGTTGTACCTTCGGTGCTTGATACTGTAGTGCCAGAAGTCTGAGACACGGTTGTACCTTCAGTGCTTGTCACTGGCGAGATGGTAGTTGCGATTGTGCCTGTCGTTGTCTCAGCTGTAGTTCCAGTAGTCTGTGAGACAGTGGTACCTTCGGTGCTTGATACTGTAGTGCCAGAAGTTTGAGACACGGTTGTACCTTCGGTGCTTGTAACTGGCGAGGTCGTAGTTTCAGTTGTGCCTGTTGTTGTCTCAGCTGTAGTGCCAGTAGTTTGAGGAACAGTTGTACCTTCGGTGCTTGACACTGTTGTGCCAGTAGTCTGAGAGACGGTTGTACCTTCGGTGCTTGATACTGTAGTGCCAGAAGTCTGAGACACGGTTGTACCTTCAGTGCTTGTCACTGGCGAGATGGTAGTTGCGATTGTGCCTGTCGTTGTCTCAGCTGTAGTTCCAGTAGTCTGTGAGACAGTGGTACCTTCGGTGCTTGATACTGTAGTGCCAGAAGTTTGAGACACGGTTGTACCTTCGGTGCTTGTAACTGGCGAGGTCGTAGTTTCAATTGTGCCTGTTGTTGTCTCAGCTGTAGTGCCAGTAGTTTGAGGAACAGTTGTACCTTCGGTGCTTGACACTGTTGTGCCAGTAGTCTGAGAGACGGTTGTACCTTCGGTGCTTGATACTGTAGTGCCAGAAGTCTGAGACACGGTTGTACCTTCAGTGCTTGTCACTGGCGAGATGGTAGTTGCGATTGTGCCTGTCGTTGTCTCAGCTGTAGTTCCAGTAGTCTGTGAGACAGTGGTACCTTCGGTGCTTGATACTGTAGTGCCAGAAGTTTGAGACACGGTTGTACCTTCGGTGCTTGTAACTGGCGAGGTCGTAGTTTCAATTGTGCCTGTTGTTGTCTCAGCTGTAGTGCCAGTAGTTTGAGGAACAGTTGTACCTTCGGTGCTTGACACTGTTGTGCCAGTAGTCTGAGAGACGGTTGTACCTTCGGTGCTTGATACTGTAGTGCCAGAAGTCTGAGACACGGTTGTACCTTCAGTGCTTGTCACTGGCGAGATGGTAGTTGCGATTGTGCCTGTCGTTGTCTCAGCTGTAGTTCCAGTAGTCTGTGAGACAGTGGTACCTTCGGTGCTTGATACTGTAGTGCCAGAAGTTTGAGACACGGTTGTACCTTCGGTGCTTGTAACTGGCGAGGTCGTAGTTTCAATTGTGCCTGTTGTTGTCTCAGCTGTAGTGCCAGTAGTTTGAGGAACAGTTGTACCTTCGGTGCTTGACACTGTTGTGCCAGTAGTCTGAGAGACGGTTGTACCTTCGGTGCTTGATACTGTAGTGCCAGAAGTCTGAGACACGGTTGTACCTTCAGTGCTTGTCACTGGCGAGATGGTAGTTGCGATTGTGCCTGTCGTTGTCTCAGCTGTAGTTCCAGTAGTCTGTGAGACAGTGGTACCTTCGGTGCTTGATACTGTAGTGCCAGAAGTTTGAGACACGGTTGTACCTTCGGTGCTTGTAACTGGCGAGGTCGTAGTTTCAATTGTGCCTGTTGTTGTCTCAGCTGTAGTGCCAGTAGTTTGAGGAACAGTTGTACCTTCGGTGCTTGACACTGTTGTGCCAGTAGTCTGAGAGACGGTTGTACCTTCGGTGCTTGATACTGTAGTGCCAGAAGTCTGAGACACGGTTGTACCTTCAGTGCTTGTCACTGGCGAGATGGTAGTTGCGATTGTGCCTGTCGTTGTCTCAGCTGTAGTTCCAGTAGTCTGTGAGACAGTGGTACCTTCGGTGCTTGATACTGTAGTGCCAGAAGTTTGAGACACGGTTGTACCTTCGGTGCTTGTAACTGGCGAGGTCGTAGTTTCAGTTGTGCCTGTTGTTGTCTCAGCTGTAGTGCCAGTAGTTTGAGGAACAGTTGTACCTTCGGTGCTTGACACTGTTGTGCCAGTAGTCTGAGAGACGGTTGTACCTTCGGTGCTTGATACTGTAGTGCCAGAAGTCTGAGACACGGTTGTACCTTCAGTGCTTGTCACTGGCGAGATGGTAGTTGCGATTGTGCCTGTCGTTGTCTCAGCTGTAGTTCCAGTAGTCTGTGAGACAGTGGTACCTTCGGTGCTTGATACTGTAGTGCCAGAAGTTTGAGACACGGTTGTACCTTCGGTGCTTGTAACTGGCGAGGTCGTAGTTTCAATTGTGCCTGTTGTTGTCTCAGCTGTAGTGCCAGTAGTTTGAGGAACAGTTGTACCTTCGGTGCTTGACACTGTTGTGCCAGTAGTCTGAGAGACGGTTGTACCTTCGGTGCTTGATACTGTAGTGCCAGAAGTCTGAGACACGGTTGTACCTTCAGTGCTTGTCACTGGCGAGATGGTAGTTGCGATTGTGCCTGTCGTTGTCTCAGCTGTAGTTCCAGTAGTCTGTGAGACAGTGGTACCTTCGGTGCTTGATACTGTAGTGCCAGAAGTTTGAGACACGGTTGTACCTTCGGTGCTTGTAACTGGCGAGGTCGTAGTTTCAATTGTGCCTGTTGTTGTCTCAGCTGTAGTGCCAGTAGTTTGAGGAACAGTTGTACCTTCGGTGCTTGACACTGTTGTGCCAGTAGTCTGAGAGACGGTTGTACCTTCGGTGCTTGATACTGTAGTGCCAGAAGTCTGAGACACGGTTGTACCTTCAGTGCTTGTCACTGGCGAGATGGTAGTTGCGATTGTGCCTGTCGTTGTCTCAGCTGTAGTTCCAGTAGTCTGTGAGACAGTGGTACCTTCGGTGCTTGATACTGTAGTGCCAGAAGTTTGAGACACGGTTGTACCTTCGGTGCTTGTAACTGGCGAGGTCGTAGTTTCAATTGTGCCTGTTGTTGTCTCAGCTGTAGTGCCAGTAGTTTGAGGAACAGTTGTACCTTCGGTGCTTGACACTGTTGTGCCAGTAGTCTGAGAGACGGTTGTACCTTCGGTGCTTGATACTGTAGTGCCAGAAGTCTGAGACACGGTTGTACCTTCAGTGCTTGTCACTGGCGAGATGGTAGTTGCGATTGTGCCTGTCGTTGTCTCAGCTGTAGTTCCAGTAGTCTGTGAGACAGTGGTACCTTCGGTGCTTGATACTGTAGTGCCAGAAGTTTGAGACACGGTTGTACCTTCGGTGCTTGTAACTGGCGAGGTCGTAGTTTCAATTGTGCCTGTTGTTGTCTCAGCTGTAGTGCCAGTAGTTTGAGGAACAGTTGTACCTTCGGTGCTTGACACTGTTGTGCCAGTAGTCTGAGAGACGGTTGTACCTTCGGTGCTTGATACTGTAGTGCCAGAAGTCTGAGACACGGTTGTACCTTCAGTGCTTGTCACTGGCGAGATGGTAGTTGCGATTGTGCCTGTCGTTGTCTCAGCTGTAGTTCCAGTAGTCTGTGAGACAGTGGTACCTTCGGTGCTTGATACTGTAGTGCCAGAAGTTTGAGACACGGTTGTACCTTCGGTGCTTGTAACTGGCGAGGTCGTAGTTTCAATTGTGCCTGTTGTTGTCTCAGCTGTAGTGCCAGTAGTTTGAGGAACAGTTGTACCTTCGGTGCTTGACACTGTTGTGCCAGTAGTCTGAGAGACGGTTGTACCTTCGGTGCTTGATACTGTAGTGCCAGAAGTCTGAGACACGGTTGTACCTTCAGTGCTTGTCACTGGCGAGATGGTAGTTGCGATTGTGCCTGTCGTTGTCTCAGCTGTAGTTCCAGTAGTCTGTGAGACAGTGGTACCTTCGGTGCTTGATACTGTAGTGCCAGAAGTTTGAGACACGGTTGTACCTTCGGTGCTTGTAACTGGCGAGGTCGTAGTTTCAATTGTGCCTGTTGTTGTCTCAGCTGTAGTGCCAGTAGTTTGAGGAACAGTTGTACCTTCGGTGCTTGACACTGTTGTGCCAGTAGTCTGAGAGACGGTTGTACCTTCGGTGCTTGATACTGTAGTGCCAGAAGTCTGAGACACGGTTGTACCTTCAGTGCTTGTCACTGGCGAGATGGTAGTTGCGATTGTGCCTGTCGTTGTCTCAGCTGTAGTTCCAGTAGTCTGTGAGACAGTGGTACCTTCGGTGCTTGATACTGTAGTGCCAGAAGTTTGAGACACGGTTGTACCTTCGGTGCTTGTAACTGGCGAGGTCGTAGTTTCAATTGTGCCTGTTGTTGTCTCAGCTGTAGTGCCAGTAGTTTGAGGAACAGTTGTACCTTCGGTGCTTGACACTGTTGTGCCAGTAGTCTGAGAGACGGTTGTACCTTCGGTGCTTGATACTGTAGTGCCAGAAGTCTGAGACACGGTTGTACCTTCAGTGCTTGTCACTGGCGAGATGGTAGTTGCGATTGTGCCTGTCGTTGTCTCAGCTGTAGTTCCAGTAGTCTGTGAGACAGTGGTACCTTCGGTGCTTGATACTGTAGTGCCAGAAGTTTGAGACACGGTTGTACCTTCGGTGCTTGTAACTGGCGAGGTCGTAGTTTCAATTGTGCCTGTTGTTGTCTCAGCTGTAGTGCCAGTAGTTTGAGGAACAGTTGTACCTTCGGTGCTTGACACTGTTGTGCCAGTAGTCTGAGAGACGGTTGTACCTTCGGTGCTTGATACTGTAGTGCCAGAAGTCTGAGACACGGTTGTACCTTCAGTGCTTGTCACTGGCGAGATGGTAGTTGCGATTGTGCCTGTCGTTGTCTCAGCTGTAGTTCCAGTAGTCTGTGAGACAGTGGTACCTTCGGTGCTTGATACTGTAGTGCCAGAAGTTTGAGACACGGTTGTACCTTCGGTGCTTGTAACTGGCGAGGTCGTAGTTTCAATTGTGCCTGTTGTTGTCTCAGCTGTAGTGCCAGTAGTTTGAGGAACAGTTGTACCTTCGGTGCTTGACACTGTTGTGCCAGTAGTCTGAGAGACGGTTGTACCTTCGGTGCTTGATACTGTAGTGCCAGAAGTCTGAGACACGGTTGTACCTTCAGTGCTTGTCACTGGCGAGATGGTAGTTGCGATTGTGCCTGTCGTTGTCTCAGCTGTAGTTCCAGTAGTCTGTGAGACAGTGGTACCTTCGGTGCTTGATACTGTAGTGCCAGAAGTTTGAGACACGGTTGTACCTTCGGTGCTTGTAACTGGCGAGGTCGTAGTTTCAATTGTGCCTGTTGTTGTCTCAGCTGTAGTGCCAGTAGTTTGAGGAACAGTTGTACCTTCGGTGCTTGACACTGTTGTGCCAGTAGTCTGAGAGACGGTTGTACCTTCGGTGCTTGATACTGTAGTGCCAGAAGTCTGAGACACGGTTGTACCTTCAGTGCTTGTCACTGGCGAGATGGTAGTTGCGATTGTGCCTGTCGTTGTCTCAGCTGTAGTTCCAGTAGTCTGTGAGACAGTGGTACCTTCGGTGCTTGATACTGTAGTGCCAGAAGTTTGAGACACGGTTGTACCTTCGGTGCTTGTAACTGGCGAGGTCGTAGTTTCAATTGTGCCTGTTGTTGTCTCAGCTGTAGTGCCAGTAGTTTGAGGAACAGTTGTACCTTCGGTGCTTGACACTGTTGTGCCAGTAGTCTGAGAGACGGTTGTACCTTCGGTGCTTGATACTGTAGTGCCAGAAGTCTGAGACACGGTTGTACCTTCAGTGCTTGTCACTGGCGAGATGGTAGTTGCGATTGTGCCTGTCGTTGTCTCAGCTGTAGTTCCAGTAGTCTGTGAGACAGTGGTACCTTCGGTGCTTGATACTGTAGTGCCAGAAGTTTGAGACACGGTTGTACCTTCGGTGCTTGTAACTGGCGAGGTCGTAGTTTCAATTGTGCCTGTTGTTGTCTCAGCTGTAGTGCCAGTAGTTTGAGGAACAGTTGTACCTTCGGTGCTTGACACTGTTGTGCCAGTAGTCTGAGAGACGGTTGTACCTTCGGTGCTTGATACTGTAGTGCCAGAAGTCTGAGACACGGTTGTACCTTCAGTGCTTGTCACTGGCGAGATGGTAGTTGCGATTGTGCCTGTCGTTGTCTCAGCTGTAGTTCCAGTAGTCTGTGAGACAGTGGTACCTTCGGTGCTTGATACTGTAGTGCCAGAAGTTTGAGACACGGTTGTACCTTCGGTGCTTGTAACTGGCGAGGTCGTAGTTTCAATTGTGCCTGTTGTTGTCTCAGCTGTAGTGCCAGTAGTTTGAGGAACAGTTGTACCTTCGGTGCTTGACACTGTTGTGCCAGTAGTCTGAGAGACGGTTGTACCTTCGGTGCTTGATACTGTAGTGCCAGAAGTCTGAGACACGGTTGTACCTTCAGTGCTTGTCACTGGCGAGATGGTAGTTGCGATTGTGCCTGTCGTTGTCTCAGCTGTAGTTCCAGTAGTCTGTGAGACAGTGGTACCTTCGGTGCTTGATACTGTAGTGCCAGAAGTTTGAGACACGGTTGTACCTTCGGTGCTTGTAACTGGCGAGGTCGTAGTTTCAATTGTGCCTGTTGTTGTCTCAGCTGTAGTGCCAGTAGTTTGAGGAACAGTTGTACCTTCGGTGCTTGACACTGTTGTGCCAGTAGTCTGAGAGACGGTTGTACCTTCGGTGCTTGATACTGTAGTGCCAGAAGTCTGAGACACGGTTGTACCTTCAGTGCTTGTCACTGGCGAGATGGTAGTTGCGATTGTGCCTGTCGTTGTCTCAGCTGTAGTTCCAGTAGTCTGTGAGACAGTGGTACCTTCGGTGCTTGATACTGTAGTGCCAGAAGTTTGAGACACGGTTGTACCTTCGGTGCTTGTAACTGGCGAGGTCGTAGTTTCAATTGTGCCTGTTGTTGTCTCAGCTGTAGTGCCAGTAGTTTGAGGAACAGTTGTACCTTCGGTGCTTGACACTGTTGTGCCAGTAGTCTGAGAGACGGTTGTACCTTCGGTGCTTGATACTGTAGTGCCAGAAGTCTGAGACACGGTTGTACCTTCAGTGCTTGTCACTGGCGAGATGGTAGTTGCGATTGTGCCTGTCGTTGTCTCAGCTGTAGTTCCAGTAGTCTGTGAGACAGTGGTACCTTCGGTGCTTGATACTGTAGTGCCAGAAGTTTGAGACACGGTTGTACCTTCGGTGCTTGTAACTGGCGAGGTCGTAGTTTCAATTGTGCCTGTTGTTGTCTCAGCTGTAGTGCCAGTAGTTTGAGGAACAGTTGTACCTTCGGTGCTTGACACTGTTGTGCCAGTAGTCTGAGAGACGGTTGTACCTTCGGTGCTTGATACTGTAGTGCCAGAAGTCTGAGACACGGTTGTACCTTCAGTGCTTGTCACTGGCGAGATGGTAGTTGCGATTGTGCCTGTCGTTGTCTCAGCTGTAGTTCCAGTAGTCTGTGAGACAGTGGTACCTTCGGTGCTTGATACTGTAGTGCCAGAAGTTTGAGACACGGTTGTACCTTCGGTGCTTGTAACTGGCGAGGTCGTAGTTTCAATTGTGCCTGTTGTTGTCTCAGCTGTAGTGCCAGTAGTTTGAGGAACAGTTGTACCTTCGGTGCTTGACACTGTTGTGCCAGTAGTCTGAGAGACGGTTGTACCTTCGGTGCTTGATACTGTAGTGCCAGAAGTCTGAGACACGGTTGTACCTTCAGTGCTTGTCACTGGCGAGATGGTAGTTGCGATTGTGCCTGTCGTTGTCTCAGCTGTAGTTCCAGTAGTCTGTGAGACAGTGGTACCTTCGGTGCTTGATACTGTAGTGCCAGAAGTTTGAGACACGGTTGTACCTTCGGTGCTTGTAACTGGCGAGGTCGTAGTTTCAATTGTGCCTGTTGTTGTCTCAGCTGTAGTGCCAGTAGTTTGAGGAACAGTTGTACCTTCGGTGCTTGACACTGTTGTGCCAGTAGTCTGAGAGACGGTTGTACCTTCGGTGCTTGATACTGTAGTGCCAGAAGTCTGAGACACGGTTGTACCTTCAGTGCTTGTCACTGGCGAGATGGTAGTTGCGATTGTGCCTGTCGTTGTCTCAGCTGTAGTTCCAGTAGTCTGTGAGACAGTGGTACCTTCGGTGCTTGATACTGTAGTGCCAGAAGTTTGAGACACGGTTGTACCTTCGGTGCTTGTAACTGGCGAGGTCGTAGTTTCAATTGTGCCTGTTGTTGTCTCAGCTGTAGTGCCAGTAGTTTGAGGAACAGTTGTACCTTCGGTGCTTGACACTGTTGTGCCAGTAGTCTGAGAGACGGTTGTACCTTCGGTGCTTGATACTGTAGTGCCAGAAGTCTGAGACACGGTTGTACCTTCAGTGCTTGTCACTGGCGAGATGGTAGTTGCGATTGTGCCTGTCGTTGTCTCAGCTGTAGTTCCAGTAGTCTGTGAGACAGTGGTACCTTCGGTGCTTGATACTGTAGTGCCAGAAGTTTGAGACACGGTTGTACCTTCGGTGCTTGTAACTGGCGAGGTCGTAGTTTCAATTGTGCCTGTTGTTGTCTCAGCTGTAGTGCCAGTAGTTTGAGGAACAGTTGTACCTTCGGTGCTTGACACTGTTGTGCCAGTAGTCTGAGAGACGGTTGTACCTTCGGTGCTTGATACTGTAGTGCCAGAAGTCTGAGACACGGTTGTACCTTCAGTGCTTGTCACTGGCGAGATGGTAGTTGCGATTGTGCCTGTCGTTGTCTCAGCTGTAGTTCCAGTAGTCTGTGAGACAGTGGTACCTTCGGTGCTTGATACTGTAGTGCCAGAAGTTTGAGACACGGTTGTACCTTCGGTGCTTGTAACTGGCGAGGTCGTAGTTTCAATTGTGCCTGTTGTTGTCTCAGCTGTAGTGCCAGTAGTTTGAGGAACAGTTGTACCTTCGGTGCTTGACACTGTTGTGCCAGTAGTCTGAGAGACGGTTGTACCTTCGGTGCTTGATACTGTAGTGCCAGAAGTCTGAGACACGGTTGTACCTTCAGTGCTTGTCACTGGCGAGATGGTAGTTGCGATTGTGCCTGTCGTTGTCTCAGCTGTAGTTCCAGTAGTCTGTGAGACAGTGGTACCTTCGGTGCTTGATACTGTAGTGCCAGAAGTTTGAGACACGGTTGTACCTTCGGTGCTTGTAACTGGCGAGGTCGTAGTTTCAATTGTGCCTGTTGTTGTCTCAGCTGTAGTGCCAGTAGTTTGAGGAACAGTTGTACCTTCGGTGCTTGACACTGTTGTGCCAGTAGTCTGAGAGACGGTTGTACCTTCGGTGCTTGATACTGTAGTGCCAGAAGTCTGAGACACGGTTGTACCTTCAGTGCTTGTCACTGGCGAGATGGTAGTTGCGATTGTGCCTGTCGTTGTCTCAGCTGTAGTTCCAGTAGTCTGTGAGACAGTGGTACCTTCGGTGCTTGATACTGTAGTGCCAGAAGTTTGAGACACGGTTGTACCTTCGGTGCTTGTAACTGGCGAGGTCGTAGTTTCAATTGTGCCTGTTGTTGTCTCAGCTGTAGTGCCAGTAGTTTGAGGAACAGTTGTACCTTCGGTGCTTGACACTGTTGTGCCAGTAGTCTGAGAGACGGTTGTACCTTCGGTGCTTGATACTGTAGTGCCAGAAGTCTGAGACACGGTTGTACCTTCAGTGCTTGTCACTGGCGAGATGGTAGTTGCGATTGTGCCTGTCGTTGTCTCAGCTGTAGTTCCAGTAGTCTGTGAGACAGTGGTACCTTCGGTGCTTGATACTGTAGTGCCAGAAGTTTGAGACACGGTTGTACCTTCGGTGCTTGTAACTGGCGAGGTCGTAGTTTCAATTGTGCCTGTTGTTGTCTCAGCTGTAGTGCCAGTAGTTTGAGGAACAGTTGTACCTTCGGTGCTTGACACTGTTGTGCCAGTAGTCTGAGAGACGGTTGTACCTTCGGTGCTTGATACTGTAGTGCCAGAAGTCTGAGACACGGTTGTACCTTCAGTGCTTGTCACTGGCGAGATGGTAGTTGCGATTGTGCCTGTCGTTGTCTCAGCTGTAGTTCCAGTAGTCTGTGAGACAGTGGTACCTTCGGTGCTTGATACTGTAGTGCCAGAAGTTTGAGACACGGTTGTACCTTCGGTGCTTGTAACTGGCGAGGTCGTAGTTTCAATTGTGCCTGTTGTTGTCTCAGCTGTAGTGCCAGTAGTTTGAGGAACAGTTGTACCTTCGGTGCTTGACACTGTTGTGCCAGTAGTCTGAGAGACGGTTGTACCTTCGGTGCTTGATACTGTAGTGCCAGAAGTCTGAGACACGGTTGTACCTTCAGTGCTTGTCACTGGCGAGATGGTAGTTGCGATTGTGCCTGTCGTTGTCTCAGCTGTAGTTCCAGTAGTCTGTGAGACAGTGGTACCTTCGGTGCTTGATACTGTAGTGCCAGAAGTTTGAGACACGGTTGTACCTTCGGTGCTTGTAACTGGCGAGGTCGTAGTTTCAATTGTGCCTGTTGTTGTCTCAGCTGTAGTGCCAGTAGTTTGAGGAACAGTTGTACCTTCGGTGCTTGACACTGTTGTGCCAGTAGTCTGAGAGACGGTTGTACCTTCGGTGCTTGATACTGTAGTGCCAGAAGTCTGAGACACGGTTGTACCTTCAGTGCTTGTCACTGGCGAGATGGTAGTTGCGATTGTGCCTGTCGTTGTCTCAGCTGTAGTTCCAGTAGTCTGTGAGACAGTGGTACCTTCGGTGCTTGATACTGTAGTGCCAGAAGTTTGAGACACGGTTGTACCTTCGGTGCTTGTAACTGGCGAGGTCGTAGTTTCAATTGTGCCTGTTGTTGTCTCAGCTGTAGTGCCAGTAGTTTGAGGAACAGTTGTACCTTCGGTGCTTGACACTGTTGTGCCAGTAGTCTGAGAGACGGTTGTACCTTCGGTGCTTGATACTGTAGTGCCAGAAGTCTGAGACACGGTTGTACCTTCAGTGCTTGTCACTGGCGAGATGGTAGTTGCGATTGTGCCTGTCGTTGTCTCAGCTGTAGTTCCAGTAGTCTGTGAGACAGTGGTACCTTCGGTGCTTGATACTGTAGTGCCAGAAGTTTGAGACACGGTTGTACCTTCGGTGCTTGTAACTGGCGAGGTCGTAGTTTCAATTGTGCCTGTTGTTGTCTCAGCTGTAGTGCCAGTAGTTTGAGGAACAGTTGTACCTTCGGTGCTTGACACTGTTGTGCCAGTAGTCTGAGAGACGGTTGTACCTTCGGTGCTTGATACTGTAGTGCCAGAAGTCTGAGACACGGTTGTACCTTCAGTGCTTGTCACTGGCGAGATGGTAGTTGCGATTGTGCCTGTCGTTGTCTCAGCTGTAGTTCCAGTAGTCTGTGAGACAGTGGTACCTTCGGTGCTTGATACTGTAGTGCCAGAAGTTTGAGACACGGTTGTACCTTCGGTGCTTGTAACTGGCGAGGTCGTAGTTTCAATTGTGCCTGTTGTTGTCTCAGCTGTAGTGCCAGTAGTTTGAGGAACAGTTGTACCTTCGGTGCTTGACACTGTTGTGCCAGTAGTCTGAGAGACGGTTGTACCTTCGGTGCTTGATACTGTAGTGCCAGAAGTCTGAGACACGGTTGTACCTTCAGTGCTTGTCACTGGCGAGATGGTAGTTGCGATTGTGCCTGTCGTTGTCTCAGCTGTAGTTCCAGTAGTCTGTGAGACAGTGGTACCTTCGGTGCTTGATACTGTAGTGCCAGAAGTTTGAGACACGGTTGTACCTTCGGTGCTTGTAACTGGCGAGGTCGTAGTTTCAATTGTGCCTGTTGTTGTCTCAGCTGTAGTGCCAGTAGTTTGAGGAACAGTTGTACCTTCGGTGCTTGACACTGTTGTGCCAGTAGTCTGAGAGACGGTTGTACCTTCGGTGCTTGATACTGTAGTGCCAGAAGTCTGAGACACGGTTGTACCTTCAGTGCTTGTCACTGGCGAGATGGTAGTTGCGATTGTGCCTGTCGTTGTCTCAGCTGTAGTTCCAGTAGTCTGTGAGACAGTGGTACCTTCGGTGCTTGATACTGTAGTGCCAGAAGTTTGAGACACGGTTGTACCTTCGGTGCTTGTAACTGGCGAGGTCGTAGTTTCAATTGTGCCTGTTGTTGTCTCAGCTGTAGTGCCAGTAGTTTGAGGAACAGTTGTACCTTCGGTGCTTGACACTGTTGTGCCAGTAGTCTGAGAGACGGTTGTACCTTCGGTGCTTGATACTGTAGTGCCAGAAGTCTGAGACACGGTTGTACCTTCAGTGCTTGTCACTGGCGAGATGGTAGTTGCGATTGTGCCTGTCGTTGTCTCAGCTGTAGTTCCAGTAGTCTGTGAGACAGTGGTACCTTCGGTGCTTGATACTGTAGTGCCAGAAGTTTGAGACACGGTTGTACCTTCGGTGCTTGTAACTGGCGAGGTCGTAGTTTCAATTGTGCCTGTTGTTGTCTCAGCTGTAGTGCCAGTAGTTTGAGGAACAGTTGTACCTTCGGTGCTTGACACTGTTGTGCCAGTAGTCTGAGAGACGGTTGTACCTTCGGTGCTTGATACTGTAGTGCCAGAAGTCTGAGACACGGTTGTACCTTCAGTGCTTGTCACTGGCGAGATGGTAGTTGCGATTGTGCCTGTCGTTGTCTCAGCTGTAGTTCCAGTAGTCTGTGAGACAGTGGTACCTTCGGTGCTTGATACTGTAGTGCCAGAAGTTTGAGACACGGTTGTACCTTCGGTGCTTGTAACTGGCGAGGTCGTAGTTTCAATTGTGCCTGTTGTTGTCTCAGCTGTAGTGCCAGTAGTTTGAGGAACAGTTGTACCTTCGGTGCTTGACACTGTTGTGCCAGTAGTCTGAGAGACGGTTGTACCTTCGGTGCTTGATACTGTAGTGCCAGAAGTCTGAGACACGGTTGTACCTTCAGTGCTTGTCACTGGCGAGATGGTAGTTGCGATTGTGCCTGTCGTTGTCTCAGCTGTAGTTCCAGTAGTCTGTGAGACAGTGGTACCTTCGGTGCTTGATACTGTAGTGCCAGAAGTTTGAGACACGGTTGTACCTTCGGTGCTTGTAACTGGCGAGGTCGTAGTTTCAATTGTGCCTGTTGTTGTCTCAGCTGTAGTGCCAGTAGTTTGAGGAACAGTTGTACCTTCGGTGCTTGACACTGTTGTGCCAGTAGTCTGAGAGACGGTTGTACCTTCGGTGCTTGATACTGTAGTGCCAGAAGTCTGAGACACGGTTGTACCTTCAGTGCTTGTCACTGGCGAGATGGTAGTTGCGATTGTGCCTGTCGTTGTCTCAGCTGTAGTTCCAGTAGTCTGTGAGACAGTGGTACCTTCGGTGCTTGATACTGTAGTGCCAGAAGTTTGAGACACGGTTGTACCTTCGGTGCTTGTAACTGGCGAGGTCGTAGTTTCAATTGTGCCTGTTGTTGTCTCAGCTGTAGTGCCAGTAGTTTGAGGAACAGTTGTACCTTCGGTGCTTGACACTGTTGTGCCAGTAGTCTGAGAGACGGTTGTACCTTCGGTGCTTGATACTGTAGTGCCAGAAGTCTGAGACACGGTTGTACCTTCAGTGCTTGTCACTGGCGAGATGGTAGTTGCGATTGTGCCTGTCGTTGTCTCAGCTGTAGTTCCAGTAGTCTGTGAGACAGTGGTACCTTCGGTGCTTGATACTGTAGTGCCAGAAGTTTGAGACACGGTTGTACCTTCGGTGCTTGTAACTGGCGAGGTCGTAGTTTCAATTGTGCCTGTTGTTGTCTCAGCTGTAGTGCCAGTAGTTTGAGGAACAGTTGTACCTTCGGTGCTTGACACTGTTGTGCCAGTAGTCTGAGAGACGGTTGTACCTTCGGTGCTTGATACTGTAGTGCCAGAAGTCTGAGACACGGTTGTACCTTCAGTGCTTGTCACTGGCGAGATGGTAGTTGCGATTGTGCCTGTCGTTGTCTCAGCTGTAGTTCCAGTAGTCTGTGAGACAGTGGTACCTTCGGTGCTTGATACTGTAGTGCCAGAAGTTTGAGACACGGTTGTACCTTCGGTGCTTGTAACTGGCGAGGTCGTAGTTTCAATTGTGCCTGTTGTTGTCTCAGCTGTAGTGCCAGTAGTTTGAGGAACAGTTGTACCTTCGGTGCTTGACACTGTTGTGCCAGTAGTCTGAGAGACGGTTGTACCTTCGGTGCTTGATACTGTAGTGCCAGAAGTCTGAGACACGGTTGTACCTTCAGTGCTTGTCACTGGCGAGATGGTAGTTGCGATTGTGCCTGTCGTTGTCTCAGCTGTAGTTCCAGTAGTCTGTGAGACAGTGGTACCTTCGGTGCTTGATACTGTAGTGCCAGAAGTTTGAGACACGGTTGTACCTTCGGTGCTTGTAACTGGCGAGGTCGTAGTTTCAATTGTGCCTGTTGTTGTCTCAGCTGTAGTGCCAGTAGTTTGAGGAACAGTTGTACCTTCGGTGCTTGACACTGTTGTGCCAGTAGTCTGAGAGACGGTTGTACCTTCGGTGCTTGATACTGTAGTGCCAGAAGTCTGAGACACGGTTGTACCTTCAGTGCTTGTCACTGGCGAGATGGTAGTTGCGATTGTGCCTGTCGTTGTCTCAGCTGTAGTTCCAGTAGTCTGTGAGACAGTGGTACCTTCGGTGCTTGATACTGTAGTGCCAGAAGTTTGAGACACGGTTGTACCTTCGGTGCTTGTAACTGGCGAGGTCGTAGTTTCAATTGTGCCTGTTGTTGTCTCAGCTGTAGTGCCAGTAGTTTGAGGAACAGTTGTACCTTCGGTGCTTGACACTGTTGTGCCAGTAGTCTGAGAGACGGTTGTACCTTCGGTGCTTGATACTGTAGTGCCAGAAGTCTGAGACACGGTTGTACCTTCAGTGCTTGTCACTGGCGAGATG